>CAUJGJ010000001.1:0-7500 GCA_963170055.1 Halisarca cf. caerulea
GTATTGGCTCCTACTTCGTGGCTGCTCGTTCAGCTTGCTTGTTTTGTTCATTTCAGCCTATGGATGATGGAATCAGCTACTCTGAGGGGGACTGGTCGCCGCGAAGCATAGATTCCCCCTCCCTCGACTTTCACAACTACGAAGCGGACAGACCAAAATCAATGGTCCTCACAGAGACACAGGTGCCGGAGGTTGACCTGGATGCGGTTGTTGTATCAGTTCAACCGGACAAGAAGACAGAGAAGAACACCAAAGAAGAGAGGAAAGGGGAGGACATATCAAAGACAACTGTCAGTAGTGTTGAGGAAGACAAGAAGAAAGATGAACCAAAGACATCTGGAGACTTTACCAGTGAAATTCTCAATCTTTTGGCAGCAAAGACAGCAACTTCAGTAGGAGAATCGATGCAAAGAGAACAGCCTTTGGCTACTAAAGGCTCTCCTGACATAAAACCGCGACAGAATGACCAAAAGGCACCAGAATCACCTAAACCCAAGATTTCTCCAAAGCCTAAGATTTCACCAAGGATTGTTAGACATGTTGGTGCAACTGATACCAGCGAAAGCAAAGAATCTGAAGGTCAATTTCCTGCCCATGCACTCATTGTACACCACCTGTATACTGCCTGTACCCCACCTGTATACTGCCTGTACACCCCCTGTATGCTGCCCATACACCACCTGTATGCTGCCCATACACCACCTGTATGCTGCCTGTACACCCCCTGTATGCTGCCCATACACCACCTGTATGCTGCCTGTACACCACCTGTATACTGCCTGTACACCACCTGTATACTGCCTGTACACCCCCTGTATGCTGCCTGTACACCCCCTGTATGCTGCCTGTACACCACCTGTATGCTGCCCATACACCACCTGTATGCTGCCTGTACACCACCTGTATACTGCCTGTACACCACCTGTATACTGCCTGTACACCACCTGTATACTGCCCGTACACCACCTGTATGCTGCCCGTACGTCGCTTATAAACTTTTGCACACAGCCGTTCACTGCATGTCTGACTAACCGACTGCTTATACAAACATGTGGGCATACACATGCACATGCACACGTATGTACGCACACACGCACACATACACACGCACACACACACACACACGCACACCACACACACATTCACACACACACACACACACACACACACACACACACACACACACACACACACACACACACACACACACACACACACACACACACACACACACACACACACACACACACACAGCAACCATATCTGTACGTACGTATGTCCGCCTGTACTTTCTTTAGGTAAGGCACCCACACAGGAGCTCAAACCAAAGCAAAGGAGAAGACCTCCTCCTCCTCCTATGAAGACAGAGGCAGCTCAGCAGAAGACAACAGAGCCTACTAAAGCTGAGGAGAGTGTAACACCAGCACCACCCAAGAAAGAGGAGGTGTGTGTGTGTGTGTGTGTGTGTGTGTGTGTGTGTGTGTGTGTGTGTGTGTGTGTGTGTGTGTATGTGTGTGTGTGCATGTGTGCGTGTGTTTATGTGTGTGCATGTGTGTGTGTGTGTGTGTGTGTGTGTGTGTGTGTGTGTGTGTGTGTGTGTGTGTGTGTGTGTGTGTGTGTGTGTGTGTGTGCATGTCCATGCTGGGGTATATGGATGGCTGTATATACATTATACGTATGTTTGATCAAGTGCTAGTGGTCGGGCTGTTTAGGAAGGTGTCAGGTGTCTCTGTGCTCATCTTACCAGGATGACATTATGTATAGACAGAAGTAGCTAGAACGGTATTCAATTGGGCACAAGTGATGTACTGGTACACAGAGACACGTGTCTGTGTAGGGCAGTTTGTTGAGTTGGTATATAGAGTAAAACCAGTCTTAATTACCACTCGCATATACAGACCACCTGTCTATGGAGACCATGGCAGGCTGGTTCATTGTCCACTACAGTTGTACTAAAGCACCTCTGTACAAGGACCACCTGCCTACAGAGACCAAAATTACTTGGCCCCTTGAGTGATCGTTACAGACAGATTTTACTATATCCATGTTACTGCAGTACTCGGAAGCATGGATAACTGTGTAGGGTGGTTTTCGATATCTATGACTATGGATATTATCCCACTTTGTCAGATGTCCTCACTAGAGCATACTTTGTCAGATGTCCTCACTAGGGTGTCAGATGTCCTCACTAGGGCATACTTTGTCAGATGTCCTCACTAGGGTATACTTTGTCAGTTGTCCTCACTAGGGTACACCTTGCCATTAGTTGGGAGCTACAGTGTCTATAGCTTAGTTTTTTTTATTTTAGGCTACAGGCAGTCCCTATGTTGTTACTTTTTCTTCATACTTTTTGTGTCTCCCTCTAAGATGGGTCAACTGTTCTTTTCTCTCTTCTCTCTTCGTTCACAGCTGACGTCAGAAGCTCTGTCTGTTGAAGTGAAGAAGGAAACAACAGGTGCCAAGAAGGCAAGACGAAGAGCGCCCACAGCTCCCATTGGCAATGTTCGACTGGTCAAAGTGAAGGGAGAGCCGGCTGCAAAGCCAACCAAGAGAAGACCAGCCCCTTTACCACCTCGGCAGCTACAAGGAGATATGAAAAGCGATGCAGCTCCTTCGCCTTCAAGGCTTAGGCAAAACCGACCCATTCCTCCACCTCCTTCTATCCCGTGTCCTCCCCCTCCTGTTAAGCCGAGGAGTAACTTGCCAGGAAAAGAATCACCACTTGTTGGACGCCCCAACCAACCAGCACCAGAAAAGCCATCTCCTATACCTGCTCAAAGAAGAAAGATTGAAATTGTTCGCTTGACCAACACAGGGGACGGGCCGGACCCCAAACCTGTTTCAAATATTCAGTCTTCCAATGAAGCAGAGAGGACGTCAGAGCCTACTAAACAGAAGCCCGCAGATGAGCCTCCAAAAGATAGTGTTTCTGTAGAACCGCAGAATGTGTCTCCACAAGTGAATGCGAACAGTGAGAACACTCCTGTTGTTGTAGTGCAGCCCAAGGCTGACAGTGCTCAAGAGAAGAAGCTTTCCCCTACAGTCACAGCAGCCAAACCAGGGAAACCAGCCACCAAGCCTAAGCCGGCTCTGAAGCCGAAACCAAAGCTGCTGGCGAAAAAACAGAGAAAGGAGACCAGCTCACCTTCCCCAGACTCTGCCAAAGACCCTCATCGGCTGTCAAAATCTCAGATAAGTGGTCCCATCTTGGAAGGAACAGATGGGGCAGGAGACAGCAAGGGAGATGCTTCACCAAAGCCCGTTGCAAAACCACGCCCTCCACCACGTGAGCATAGTACCCTCTCATCAACTGCTGTCAACGATGTGGGCGTGTCATCTACATCTGTACCTACCGAACAGGCAACTACCCAGAATGATCCTGTCACACAGGATACACCAAAAGTTGAGAGTGATCGTAAGGAGCCACTGAACAGTGGTGTCGGTAAAGTATCAGATTCTCCGAAGACCACTAAACCAACCTCATCTTCGACCAACAAGAGCACTTCGCAAGCAGACACAGGATCGCCAATGCCAGTTTCAAGCCAACCAGTGTCCAAAGGCAGTAGTTCTCCTAAGCCCACTCCACCAGCCAAACCTAGCCCTCCTCTAAAGCCAGCTGTAGTGGTGAAGTCACCATCAAGAGCACCGCCGGCTCCACCTGGATCCAAGCCACGAAAGAACATAGTTGTTCCTCAGCAGGTGAAAGTCGTGCGACCAGTGAGGCCTCCCGCCCCAAGCAAACAGGGCGACCCTGTCAAGGAGCCTACTCCAACAGTCACGCCTGTCAATACGCCTCCTCCGCCAGTTGAGCAGAAGGTGAAACCCCAGCGACCTCCTCCTCCTCGCTCACAAAACGTCCCCAACACAAGCACCTTCTTTCCAACTCCTGCTCCTCGTAAGAACAACAACGACAGCGTACGACCTCCTTCAGAGGTTGAGCCAGCAACTGCCAATCTTAGGAGAGTGATTTCTCCTTACACAAAAGAAGAGAATGAACAGCTTTCACTCAAGTTGGGAGACTGTGTGTCGGAAATAAAGCCCGCCAACAAGGAAGGGTTCTGTTACGGAATGCTTGACAATGGCCAAACGGGATTCTACCCATCGGATTGTGTGGAGGCGTGGTGATGGGTATTAAACTGTTACAGTTTTGCATTCTATTATTAACATTCAATGGCAAGAGTTATGATTTTAAATAATTGCACAGTGAGTGTTTTTATGTGGGTAGCCCAGTCCTATATATAATATACAAAACATATACATAATGATGATTTGTATTATAATACTGCACTTATTATTTGTAGTAAATATGTTAGCTACATGATGTCTGATTGCTTGTTATATTTGTATAGTATAAATTTGATAATTATTATAGCTGGATAAATTATAATTGATTATATATGAATTTTCGATCTGATCATGCAGTAGAATGCACATCGACATCCCATGCATGCATGGTGCCCCCCCCCCCCCCCCCCTGTACAATAGGTATAGATCCCCTTCAGATTCTCGATGCATATCATGCGCAGTATAGATCCTCTTTACTGTATACGTCTATATGTCACCATATATAGTACAGTGGTGCACCCTCCCATCACATACCCCTTGGACTGCGGGAATATATTCCGAACATCTATATATTATATTATGCATGCACGGTAGAACCATATAATATTGACACACAATATATAACCGCGTGCACGTACGTACGCATGCATGCATAGTACTAGTGCTCGAGATAATACAGACGTTTTAGGGTTTTTTGTCCGGATAACAATTGGCTTTTAATTAAAGCATACACGTGACGTTTATACAGCGCACACGTGACGTTTATACGTACAAAACATCACGTGTATGCTAAAAGCTGATTGTTATCCGGACAAAAAACTCTAAAACGTCTGTATCGAACTGCATGCACGCATGCATCTTAATTGTTAGCGCTCACGTGCGTTTAATTTGTTAATTTTTATAGCGACGTCTTTGCCCAAGATCGCATGCATGGCCCAGTCACGGCTGCCATTGGATTCTCCGAATGCTGTATCTTTCCGATTGATAGCCAGCGCGCTAGTTGAATGTTCCGTTGAAGACTTTGTTTCTTCTCTGAACGTATGGATTCATAGGCCCCAGGTAGTGAACAAGAGACTGTTGGGAGCGGTCGTGAAGGAGGAACGTGATCTAGGAGTAGGAGACGAGGAGATAGACGGAGGAAAACTGATCACTCGACAGCTGATTCCAAAGCAGTCCACTGTGCCGTGGGGATGGGAGACGGTACGACTTGGAGATGGTGAGTGAGCGAGGCAGCATAGATGTTCTATGCGAACTAGCCTCTATTGTGTTATCATAGCTGTACCTATGGTTTGGACACTCTACAGATAGTTTAGAGATCTATGGGACTCTCTTTCTTTGTTTTTGGCAACGTGGTTGCGTAAATTCTATCATAGATGAACGTATGATTTTATCTGTTTCATAGACCCTCAGTACCGATGGCAATGTCAGTTGTCACGTATGTACTGTATGTATAGTAGTGTCCATTCGGGGATTTCCCTTATTTTAACATACAGTGAAACCTCTCTAATCCAACACTCAATGTGGCTTAAAAAAGTGTCATTTTAATTGTCGGATTACAGAGTGACTTTTACCATACATTGGTATGGTGACTGTACCTCGTAAGATGGTTGGATTAGAGAGAATGTTGAATTATAGAGGTGTCGGATTACAGAGGTTTCACCATACCAATTATTGCGACCACCTCACGTGATTTACCACAGGCAAACCACTACATTATTGCTGAAGAGTGTAGCCTCACCATGCAGCTGTACATTGTGGATAATATTCAAACATGAGTCCTCTCTGCTACTGTTCTAAGGCCTGTATGGTCGCAGTACAGATGTGTTGCTGGCTTAGCACTAGAATCACAGTGGGACCCTCGTACCCCATATCGCTTAACATGAAATATAGGATAATGTGATGAAAGCCAAAAATGGTCCATTCATTGCCCCTAGTATTCCTAATTTTTCATCTTTCCCTTGAGTTTTGTGTTAAGCTATCCTTGCTCTCGATCTGTTCCTATTGTCCACGTGTGTGACGTTTACATATTTACCTTGTCAGGAAACACTACAGCAACGTTTTCTGCTTACGTATGTGAAGGCACTGCATGTACACTCACCTATCAGTTCAAACTGACAGTGGATGAGGACGACAGCGGTCAATGGTGAATGACTGCAGACATACATATGTATGTATGTACCGCTGATTGTACTTCATGTATCTACAATACATTCACATAATACTAAGTCATACATATAAGTATGCAAGACACCTCGCTAGGACAGGCTGTATAGGCAAAATGATGTATTGGATTGTGGCAATCCCATGTAGCCAGACCCATTCCGCCATTTTGCATGCACAATACAAATGGAGAAGAGGGTCGTTGATTCACCTGATCTTCGCCGATGAGCCTGTCTTGTAGTCGGGTAAACTACCACTAATTCTGTCTCTTCCACGCTTTCCTATGATAATTATTCACTCTTTCGCCATTCAAAGCTCTAGTCCTGTAGCATCTTTGTCTCAGGTGCTGATGTTTCCATGAGGCGGCCGTATGTAGACAAGCTGATACCGAGGGGGAAAATATGCGGCCACGTACATAGTGTCTTTGCCAACGTTCTTGCGATAACTCTATGAGGCCATATGTAGGCAGAGAATTCTGAGCAAAACTCGCTAACCACCAGCCCCCCTCCCCCCCATCGATTGATCCCTAAATTTCTCCCCACAACCCCCCCATTGACCAGCTGGAGCACTGAAGACCCTAGGAATCAATTTTAGATGCTTTCTTAAGTGTCAGGGATCGATTGCTACAGATATACACATAAATATACACAGACCACAAAACAACTGCACCTAGTTTGCTTGCCTTGCTTTCAGCTTGGCAATAAGTGTGGCAAAATGTACCTATGTACGTACATGGATGTGAATTATATACTTACATACATACGTGTATGTGTATGTGTATGTACGTATGTACGTACATATGCTCATCTACTATGTAGACACTTAGTATGACAGTAATACATATGTTTGCTTTGGCAGTTTTACCTTATTTTAATACAGAAAAACCTGTCTATAGCAATCACTCAAGTGACAAAGTGATGGTGGTCTTTGTAGACAGGTGGTCTTTATGCAGAGGTGCTTTATTATATCTCTGATGTGGCCCATGGAGCAGCCTGCAGTGGTCTCTACAGATTAGGTGGCCTTTCTATACAAGAGTCCCTCGTGACATGTTTCACTGTAGCGACCACCTGCTTGTAGGTGATGTGATGTACTGCTCTGACCTGTCTGTACGTACGTATATAGCAGCCATCACGGTGGTCCTAAGGAGTGTATAGTGTCTCTAATGAGCACTTGTAAGCTAAAGGGTACAGGGTTTAATTTGGGTATTTATGAAGTGTGTACCATTGAAATCTCTGCAACAAGCCCCTGTAGGGACCACTGATAAGGTTCACGACG
>CAUJGJ010000001.1:15000-77500 GCA_963170055.1 Halisarca cf. caerulea
ATCCACACCTTAGATATCCAGCTCTCTCACCTTACGCAGTAGTTTTATTGAAACAGATCTGCAATAATCCTACATACACTATATACAGTATACTACTGCTCCATGCAGCCCTCATTTATCTAATTCCCTCACTTTATCTGCAATTTCATTTGGAACAGATGTGTACGAATAAGTGAAGTCTGACTGTATATAATTATATTGTTTTATTTCAATCAGTGGTGTATTTGAAAATCTTGGGCCTATATTATCACTATGTACAGGCAGGGTCAGATTTTGATCTATTTTTAATTGTTATAATGATCGATCTGGTACATGTAACTGAATCTGCATGCATGTGCATGTATGGCCAGTGAAATCCGGTATGCATGCATTATACAGAGGATCTTAATAAAGATGAAATTAAAATTACATGCAATATCATGCAATTAATTAAGGTGTATCTATACATTTTCTGAATTTACAAAATATTCTGCTTTGTCTAATTAATTAAGTTCTATGGCCACCGTCAATGGGGAATTAATTAATTGCTGTTACAGTGTTTAGGTATAAGGTCCAAAATTGCATGTAGATGCATGATGTCATGCGTAGATGAATTCTCTGATTTAACAGCTATAGGTAAAAAGTATAAATTAATAAACCTTTGTTATAATGATTATGTTTGACCTTTTAACCCGTGAGGAGAATTGATTTTGCATAATACTGACAGGATATTAATCTGTGGCTTCCCCTTCGTTATCACGTACGTACATGTGTACGCTAGCTTCCTGTTGCGTTATGTTGTGCAATCCGTACAGGAAAACAAATTATAATGCATGGCAGGGTCGAGTATCAATGATGGCATAGGCACGTATCCCATTATCCTTTTGAACTATAATATCTATTAATATATATGTTGGCATTTTGGTACCTTCTAGACCTTGGATAATAACATCGTGTTCGAGTATCTATTTACCTTCTAGCTCTCGCCAAATTTTACTGTCTAAAAAATTCAGTAATGCCGGTTGTGGCAGTCGCTGGTCCCAGCGTTAGAGGGCCCCGGGGCAACCGCCGCGGTCATTACGGCGGGTACTACTACTACTACTCAAATGATTGCAGTAACTGTAACGGCACCCTTTGCCGGGTGATTGCCTATGCCAACGTTATACCTTGGCTGGCGATATGCGGGATCTTGCTGGTTGTTTTCATCCCTCTCGGGTTGCACTTTGGCTTTAAAGTGGATCCAGAGACCTTCTCGCCAATGGAAACGCGAACAGTGCAGGTCAGAGACGGTACGTTTTGTGGTGGGCTCACTCTCAACGTTACCTCCAAGACAACCTCTGCCACGCTGTACCGTCTGTCCCAGGAACCTCGTATTTCTACGGATGACAACGGATATCAGATCCTACCTCTGAACAACGTTGTTCTTTTTCCGAAGACGTATTCCAGCTGGCGATTTCACCTCCTTCCTGGTTCAAATGTTAGCATTAACCTGTGTATAACGCAAGGAAGTGGGCTAAATATCTATGTATTCCGAGGAGACAATTTCAACCGTTGGGTCAATAACAGTTTGTCGTTTGTTAGCAGTTTTGCCAGCCTCATTATTTCTGATGTAGGTGGCAACTGCCCCTATGTGTTCGATGACTCAGTCATGCAAGAAGACGATTGGTACTATGTTCTATACAGTACGTCATCCAATGTTTACTACAATGGCAATGTTTCCTTGCTTCGTACTGTGCATGTCGTTGAGAATGTAGTCCAGTCTTGTTCAGCAGGAGGGAGTCACGGACAGGAGTGTACAGTCCCCAATGATAGAGACAGTTGGTATGTGGTTGCCACTGGTAACGGACCTCTATTGGACTATCAGTCAGGTCTACCTGTTCAAGTGAACTGTCAGCTAGCTGGGGGTCCTATTGCGGGTATAGTCATTGGTGCACTGATGGTGTATCTCATCTTCTGTGCTATTGTGGTAGGTGGAATCTGGTGGTGTGCGTGGTGCATTGACAGGAGTAAGAAGACTGCTAACATTAACAAAACCACATCTAGCCTCCCCACCAAATACGACAATGATTTCCGAGTCCCTGAAGCTTATCCTGCTAAGTTCACGTAATCTTTATGCTTTCAATCTAGTAGCATACTCCAATTTTTTCTGATTTGCTCATGTGTTACATTCACCTGTATGTATGTACCCAACCTTCAAGATACTATTTTTACTAATTTACTGTGAATTTTACATGACTTGTGTATGTGTTTATAATTTGATTATTTCTTCCAAGTGAAATGAATATAGCTGAATTGAACAGTGCATGACTGTACACAATTTATATGGGCACATTGGTATAATATTAATAATTATAATTATGTATAGCTATTAATAACTATGACAGATGACATCACTATTATACTTCTTAAGCTAAGTATATACACACTATTGACTGCATGTATATGCAGATGCAATTGTACATTGTGTGTGTATGTGTGCGTGTGTGTGTGTGTGTGTGTGTGTGTGCGTGTGTGTGTGTGTGCGTGTGTGTGTGTGTGTGTGTGTGTGTGTGTGTGTGTGTGCACGTGTGTGTGTGTGTGTGTGTGTGTGTGTGTGTGTGTGTGTGTGTCTCTCTCTCTCTCTCTCTCTCTCTCTGTGTGTGTGTGTGTGTGTGTGTGTGTGTGTGTGTGTGTGTGTGTGTGTGTGTGTGTGTGTGTGTGTGACTGTGTGTGTGTGTACGTGTGTGTGTGTGTGTGTGTGTGTGTGTGTGTGTGTGTGTGTGTGTGTGACTGTGTGTGTGTGTGTGTGTGTGTGTGTGTACGTGTGTGTGTGTGTGTGTGTGTGTGTGTGTGTGTGTGTGTGTGTGTGTGTGTGTGTGTGTGCGCGCGCACACGCGTGCGTATGTTTATGCATGGGTGGGTACTGTTGGTTAATTTGCATGAGCTGGTTCATTACATTAAGGATTTTTTCACATTTGATTTGGGAACGTTGAATCCGTGTCTATGATTGAATCACATCCTCCCCATGTGTACACTGTCAGTTGTACAGTTTGCCTGCATTTGGGAGCATGATTTTCAAGCATCACTGCTATTATATAACATCGTCACTAAAATCATGCATTTTAATCATTAATAATGTAATTACAAAATAATTTAAAAGCAGTCACTGTACGTTTTCTTTTGATATCATTGACAGCGAATCTATTCGCAAGTTTCTTCTATATATAGGCCTGATATCAACGATCCTTGTGTGGACGCGGCTGCATGTGAAGTTGTGCAATCCTGTGACATAATACCATAATGATATTATAAAGGCGTGTAGTTTTAAACATATTCCCAATATAGCCGTATGGCACCCTTTCTTGCATGCTCTACGTGGACGCACATAGACCAAGACTTTAATAATGCCGAGCAGGTACTACAACAGCAGATACAGCTACGACCAGGACGACGAGTGCTCCGGAAAAGTCTGCTGGTGTGTTGGTTACGCCAATGCTATACCTTGGCTGGCGATTTGCGGGATATCTTTGGTTATTTTCATTCCTGTCGGGATATACCTCGGCTTAAAAGTGGACCCAGAGACCTTCTCGCCAATGGAAACGCGAACAGTGCAGGTCAGAGACGGTACGTTTTGTGGTGGGCTCACTCTCAACGTTACCTCCAAGACAACCTCTGCCACGCTGTACCGTCTGTCCCAGGAACCTCGTATTTCTACGGATGACAACGGATATCAGATCCTACCTCTGAACAACGTTGTTCTTTTTCCGAAGACGTATTCCAGCTGGCGATTTCACCTCCTTCCTGGTTCAAATGTTAGCATTAACCTGTGTATAACGCAAGGAAGTGGGCTAAATATCTATGTATTCCGAGGAGACAATTTCAATCGTTGGGTCAACAACAGTTTGTTGTTTGTTAGCAGTTTTGCCAGCCGCATTGTTTCTGATGTAGGTGGCAACTGCCCCTATGTGTTCGATGACTCAGTCATGCAAGAAGACGATTGGTACTATGTTCTATACAGTACGTCATCCAATGTTTACTACAATGGCAATGTTTCCTTACTTCGTACTGTGCATGTCGTTGAGAATGTAGTCCAGTCTTGTTCAGCAGGAGGGAGTCACGGACAGGAGTGTACAGTCCCCAATGATAGAGACAGTTGGTATATGGTTGCCACTGGTAATGGATCTCTATTGGACTATCAGTCAGGTCTACCGGTTCAAGTAAACTGTCAGCTAGCTGGGGGTCCCATTGCGGGTATAGTCATTGGTGTTCTTATTCCATACCTCATTTTCTGTGCTGCTGTACTTGGAGCAATCTGGTGGTGTGGGTGGCGTATTGACAGGAATGAAAGGACCTCCAGTAGCCGGGTTCGTACTCCAAAACTGACTTCAGATGTTCCTACCAATTGCGATGCTGATAGTGATTTTCGGGCTCTTGGAGAATATCCCGCCCAAACTTAATTGCATTTAGCACTAGTACTAATATTATATTATCTATAATTTATATTTAAATTTTGTGAAAAGTTTTGTAAATATAAAATTAATATTATGCATAATATAATAATAAAATAATATTATCTTATTTTGACTGGGTCAGCCATTAGCCTGAGGCTACTATTAAGGCCCCCAGTATCTCACACACTCACCCACACACACAATCACATTAAATCACATTAAATCACATTAAATCAAATTGCTAATTAGTTTGGTGGCTGCAGTAGGTCATCTTCTCATCTGTTCCTGAGTTGATGGCAGGGGGGTGCAGGGAAAAAACGCCAAATACACACAGCTTGGGTGGTACACCATGTGTTCACAGCTTAACTTCCAGTGTACAACCTACTGAGCCACCAGCACCCCCCATGCATGGTTATAATAATATTATTAACCATTTTTATGGTGCAATGCATGATTATACATGCATATGCAACAGTGTGTGCATGCTCATGTGTGTGTGTGTGTGTGTGTGTGTGTGTGTGTGTATGTGTACATGTGTACGTGTGTGTGCAGGGGCTTCTTCAGGCAATGCTTACAAACAAAACTTAACAACCTTGTTAAGTTTTGTAAGCATTGCCTGAAGAAGCCCAAGAGCTAGGGTGAAACGACGTTGCAATTATTTTTTGCCAACAAATTGACGTGCGTAATTTAATTGTCCAGATAAATAGACAACAGCATACAATGTACATGTATGTACCTAATAGATATACTAAATTGCATCTAATTTTGTAATCCAAATTGATAATATTATAATTATTAGATTAAACTAGTATGATCATGTGATAAAATTTCATCCAACAATAAATAGTTACAAGATGTATTAATAAATAAGCAAAGACACAATCAATTTGTAATGTTGATATTGGAAGTCAGTATAATATTATAATCAACATGTACAAAACTTCCACAAACTGGAATACTTCAGTCACGATAACAGCATTGATGAATGGGTGAATCAGAAGTCAAAAATGCAGTAAATCAAGGGGTCAAAAAGGGCCAAAAAATGAGCACAAACAGGTGAAACAAAGTACACACACACACCATCAAGCATGGTGAGTACATTATACAACACAAATCGATTACATAATATTTATGGCAGAATTGTATACATAAACATACATACTACATAGTCTACTACACAGTACACTAACACGAGTATGTACATAGGTTACTGTAACTGGTGAAGTCATGTGACACAGTACTGAAGGAAACATGAAGCATATGTAGATGAAGACTCCACGTCAAGTCCAGCATACGTATGTGGAAAAGACTTCAGTTAATGTTAGCACTTGGTACAGGATCTTCCTGCCTCCCTGCCCACGTGGGCGGGCATGTTTGTGTCATGGATGATGACCCAATCCCCGGCTTCCTCACCCATCTTCAGGGATCGACGGGGGATGGAGCGTATGGCAGCTTCTCGTTCCTTAGCTGCTATGAGCCTTTCGGCTATCTCGATAAATAACTCTATGGAGGAATTATAGCATAACACACTCACATAGACACTATCTACACCTTACACACACACACACACACACACACACACACACACACACACACACACACACAGTAGTAGTAAAATGATAATTTTCTATTTTAACTGGGTGGGCCATTAGCCAGAGGCTATTTACTACTAAGGCCCCCAGTATCCCCCCCCCCCCCCCCCACACACATACACACACACACACACACACACACACACACACACATATACACAGACACACACACACACACATACACACACACACACACACACACACACACACACACACACACACACACACACACACAGTCAAATCAAATGAAGTTCAAATTAGTTCAGTGGCTGTAGTCAAACATGCGTTTTCTCATCTGTTCCAAGGTTGGTGGCAGGGGGTGGAGGGGGGAAAAAATTCCAAATGGCACACTGGTGAAGTGGTGCCCTCTGCTCACTGCTTAACTTACAGTGCTAACCTACTGAGCCACCAGCACCCCCCAACAGTGACACATGCATGCATGCACATACACAAGCACACACACGAACAGTGACACACGCATGCACGAATGCACACACACGGCTAGAAATAGCAGTCTGCTATCTGCTATTTTCCAAACAAAACATGAATATGGCTGACCAAAAACAAGTTGGGTCAGCCATTTGGCTGATCAACACTTCTTCGTGTGTAAAGTCCTCCTAGCTACTAAAACTGAAACCTGAGCGTCCAATAATCAACTATTTGTTGTGCCAATCACATGGTTTAGTTCCATTGTGAGTATGATACAAAATCAATGGGCATAAATGGCTGACCAATTTTCAAAATGTCCTACCAATATAATTCTGGGTCAGCCATTAGTCCTAGCAAAGATTAAATGCTATTTCTACCACTGCACACACATACACATACACACAGTGGCACTTACAGTACACACACACACACACACACACACACCTTTCACATGTGGTAAGTTTTCCTGAGAGGTACACGACAACTCTCTGTACAACATGTGCCTCTTTTCGGCCAGCATTTCAGCTCTCGCCCTCTCCACATCACGTTGCTCAACCTTATCAGTCTTGTTGCCAACAAGGGCAAGAACTACATCCTTCGGATCACAGTGGAGTTTCATTTCTTTGTACCAGTCAGATACACTGTAGAATGAACTTTGATCGGTTACGTCATAAACAAACACGGCCGCGTCGGCTCCGCGGTAAAACATTGGCACCAGTCCACTACGACTTCTAAACCTCTCCTGACCAGCGGTATCCCATAGTATTAACTACGGTGAATAAAGAAGGCGGGCGCCGTCAACACATTAGCCAGGCAATGACTGAGAGCAGCCTACACAACAAATCTACAAGTACACTCTAAAAAACGATACAATAGATTTACCTTCACTATTCTGTCGCCTGTTTTGATGTGTTTTTCGAAGGGTTCAAATCCAATTGTAGTCATGGATTGAGAAAGAGGGCATCCCTTCGTGAAGAAATGCGCCAGGCTGGTTTTGCCTACCTGAGAGTCGCCCAGGATGACCACTTTGAAGCTTTCTGTTATGTTAACCTTGACCCAGCTGTCTTGTTCGACTTCAGACAATGAAGGGAACCTCGCATCGGTATTACTTGCGAAATCTTCTCTTCTTTCGCACGAATCCAACGAAACAATCAGATCCTCTCCCAAGCTGGCCGCAGCCATTTTGTCGCCCCATTACTGAGGGTGGGTCCGGGCAGCAAGGTAACCGCCCCTTTGCTGTGCAAAATGCCGGTTAGTTGCTGCTACTTTGGTGTCCCCACAAAACTCAAGAACATCGCTTTTACGTACAATTCTTGGTTGAATATATATTTTTTCGCTTCTTATCTTTATGTCACGTAGAAGGAGGGGATGTGGTGGAGTGCTCGGGCCAAACAGGCAGCTAACAAGGAGCACTCGAGGAACTTTGAGGCAGGGCGCGTGGAAGTTACTGAGAGAGCTTTACACCGAACTGGTCTACGAGGAAGGAAGATCTTTATCTATGGCTTTGTCCTTTTGCTGTTGTTCATCGTGACATTAGGAAACCTAGTGGTAAGTTGGAGGTATTGCTGGTCTCGCGTAGCCAGACACGACTTTTTTGAAGATATTTATTATCCCATCAGCAATGACGACACACTCATTATTACTAATCAAAGTAACAGTAAGCTACCAAAATCCAGCTAAGAGTTTCCACTTACGACCTATACAACTACACAATGTAAGTTTTCTCTTAGCTGGATGGTGCCTCGGACACAGGGTTAATAGGATCCCTCTGGCAGCTCTGGAGCTGTACTGGGGTGTTCCGGGACCTGGCAAGGCTGATAGAGGGGTATGTGACTATTGGCCTAGGACGCTGGGTTCTTCCCAGGAAAGGCCGGAGCTCAAAGAAGCAACATCTCGGTAACAGACAGTTCAATCAATATGATGGTAGCGGTGCTAAATTTGCATTGGGGTCTCCAAATCGCTACCACCATCCTCCGCATTCCTAATTGGATAAAAATGTTGTCTTAGCTCCTGATCACCGTTCTTATCTTAATCTTCATTGGTCGTGGATATCTTCATCATCATATTTCTTACTGTTTTCACTCATTCGCCACATGTTGGTATGTCACTGTGTACCGAAAGATCAAAGAGGTTTGGGTCTGGCTATGCAAGACTAGGTTCTTCTGCCAGTTCCAGGATTGATTCTTCTTTTCTTAGTTTACAGCAACTGTGCATACTGGTATGACACAATGAGCTTCATAAGTTTGTTCATTTTTTACATATTGATGTACGTATGTACATATACTACTTCACTGCAGATTACAGCATACATTCTTGGAGCACTGTACTTCACTGCGGGTGGACCCTCAGCTCTGGAGTATTCAGGAGAGAGCATTGTGTTCCGTCAGGATACAACTGCTAACCGTGTTCAGCTTCAAGGTGACATCTTGTCCCCCGGGGTTGGAAGACTGGGTGTGAGTGGATCCAGTCAAGGTGTCTGTCTACAAGGTGGTAACTATAGGAATACACCATTTGGAGGTGAGGAGTTTGTAAAGTCTGTATGTATGTACATACGTATGTGCATAATGCTGCTGGAAAATAGTACAGTCTTTTAACTAGTACAGTATACAACATACGTATAGTGGACATGTGAGGTCTGAATGTGTCTGATTTAGACAAGTTTCAAATCATTAGGGGGATTGATGTAGTGGGATGTTGCTGTACTAAGAATATCTTCTAATGTTTGATTTCACTGTATATTCGGTGTGTGTGTGTGTGTGTGTGTGTGTGTGTGTGTGTGTGTGTGTGTGTGTGTGTGTGTGTGTGTGTGTGATTGGTTTTGACTGTCAGTTATCTTTTCTTGTCATTGCAGGTGATCCTCTTCCTCCTTCGCAAGTGGTTGCTAATAGCAACGGAGATGAAGGTCTAAGCTTCCAGCCGTACTCTTCCCTTCACTTACTGACCACAAATGGTGAGGAGGTAGTTGGACTGTCTAAGGGCAAGATGGCATCCAGTGGTCCCCAGAATGTGGCATCATTGACTGTGGATAACAGGCTTGAAGTAGACACGGTATGTATTTGTATACGAACAGCGGACGGAACTGATTTCTACTGTAGTTTTGTGTGTATGTATTATGGAGTATGGTAGCAGTCCATATGTAGGATTGACACAGAAAAACATGGCCGCCATACATTAGTGAAAATTTGTTTTCGCCCAAAAACTAACGGTATTGTGACTCCATAGTTTTCAAAAGTAGATTTTGGTGCCTTTTGACACACCAGCTACAAGGAAAAGTAGTTTAAAAGCTTCGTTTAAAAGGTTGTGTTATGATTGCGGGTCAAAATCCCTCTCAAATCATAGAGAAGAAGAATATTTTGTAGCATTTATGTTCAAATAACCAAATTTAATACTCCCCAATACCATCTGTAGACGCATTTGTCAAAATTGTAATACTCGTCAAAGTTTCCTGCTACACGGTATTCATATGCTGGCTATTCCTGTCACGAGTGAAGAATATTTATACACATACGGAGCATGCATATGTGCATATGTGCATGTGTGCATGTGTGCATGTGTACTATGTGTGACTCCGCTTTGTATGTGCTTTATCAAGTAATGAGCTTGACAATGTGTAAAATTCCGTACATACATCAAGTACATATGGTGTATTATGTATGTACATATAATATATGATGTGTTCATATATTTGCATACGTACACAGATCAACCTGGCGAGCCCTGCGTCTGTGTCCTCTGATGGTATGTTGACGTTGAGTGGAAGTAGAAGAGTGAATGCTAGTGTCAGTGGAAGCGTTCGCCTGTCTTCGACCAATGGAGATATAGTTCTCTCTGCCAAAGCTGTTGAGATCCCAGCAGTGAGTTGTCTTGCTAGCATGTTTGGGTCTAGGTTTGTTGTACAATGTATGTGACTGTCTGTCTTGTACACATGTGACTGTGTTTGTGTGCATCTGTCATAATGTACATGTCATGTGCAGTGCAGATTATAACCTCAGGAGGTAATCCTGACAATATGTCAGACAGATGTAGTTTTCACCTGTCATAGCCGGACAAGTCATTTAAACATTTGGATGTATTATTACTGGGTTAGGGTTTGCTACTCATAGTTTATAAGTGGTAAGGCCATTCCTATAAGCAATATTAATTAGTATTTGTACAGGTACAGATAAAGTTAGTTTATGATTCTAAGCAACAATTATTGCCATTTGCCCTGGAAATGGGGGAAAAACATGCTATATCCCATAGAAAACTGCTTTTTACAGCTAAATATAGTGGTATTTCGCTAGACAATGGACTTATGTAGTTGCAATATGATGCTCATTGATGTCACAACAAAATGGCGGAAACAGCACGGCGATCGTTTGACAGTTTCAGAGGCTAGAAGCTGGATTTTAGAAAATAGAACAAGGTATTTTCTTCGTGAATATAGTTTAGCTAGCAAATTAACTTAGTTTTGACCAAAAATTGGTACGGATATGGGCGTACCAGTCGTACCGGCTCCGACGAAACTTGCGACATATCGTTTTTTTCCCTTTCACAACCACGCCAGCGTTTGTTGGTCTTTGCCAAAATTAATTTACCACTTCTGAACAGTGGCTGCTGAAAGTTATCCCTTAGTCTTTTTTTAGCTAGGTTCATTTGTAGACTAGTAGCTCTCATGCGCTGGACATTTTGTCCGTTAGACAGGTTCACAACCCGTCATGTGACCAAGACTGCCGGTAAATGTCCGGTGACCGACTGCTATAATCTACACTGATGTGTGTTTCTGTGTTATAGTTCCCAAAACTTAATTTTACTCGTTACTGAGAATTTGTGACTGTAACCGTGCAGTATGTACTTCCGTTGGTGGCCTTATAGTATACTGTATCCATGTACTGTGTACTATACTGTATCCATGCACTGTGTTGTGAGTCCCTCTGTATTGTCTCTGTGGTATTGTGGGTCTTGGATTACTGTATAATGGGAAATTTTTGCAGAATAAAATTTTCATGAATGGCTCACTTCCTGAATTTCGCGAATAATATTTTCACAGATCCCTAATGTTTAGGAAACCTTTTTTTTCTTAGGTGATGGTAGGAAGGTAGTTTTTGAGTGTATCATGTGAATGAAATGGTGCAAGTCGGAGACATTTACACCAATTAGACTTCAGTCGAAAATTTGAAGTTACTTTTGCTTTCTAATGGGCCATGAAACTTTCAGGTGTACATGCTTCTCCTGATCGTCTTGTTTGAAGAAGTGAAAAGGCGACGTCAAGCACGACCAGCTTTTCGAGAAACAGCCAACAAATCTCAATGTGAACTGCCATTAAGTCCAGTTACAAGCAACAAAGTCTGACTTCTGCTATACAAAAGAACAATGGTGCAGGGGCCTAGCATGTACGTACTACCTGAGCCCGACGTAGCTATGGATGTCTAGGGCTAAGATTTCACGAATCAAAATTTCATAAATGCTAGGATGTCTGTGAATTCTGAGAAAATATTGCTCCGTGAAAATTTCCCGCTATACAGTATGTTCAATACACAGTGGTGGTGTAGCATGTGAAATTGTGGGGAGGAGGAGGGGATTGACTGAGTCTTGAGTTCACCATTGGTTGTGCTGTGTGGGTCAGCCATTTTTACTCTATTACATATCAAAGGATGCTATTAAAATGGCAGTCATGGTGGTATACAGTGGAACCTCCAAATAAAGGACAATTTGGGATCACTCTATTTGTTCTTTGGAAGGAGGCTGTCCTCTTTGGGAGATTTAAAAAGTATGAGAACTATACAGGGAAGGTGTATTTTGGGACCTGAAGTCTTGTCCTTTGTAGAGAGGTTTATTGTACTGTGTCCTTATTAGGGAGAGTCCACTATTAGAGGTTCCACTGTATAGCCATTTGAGATCACATTGGATTTTGTGAAAGAGGGTGTGTACCCCTTCTGGAGTATTATACAGCATTCATTATTGGTTTTTCCAATTGTAAAGAAAAGACTTCATATATCACTATATGAGGGGGTGGGGTACACCCTCCCCCTATTCTACCACTTATGATATAAACTTAAGTACTGCGGTGTAGCTGAGGGGGGGATGGGCAAAGTGTATGGATTTTGCATGCAAAGGTTTTAACAGTCGTTCATTGCAAGTAATTCTGTAAAGACCTGGTGTTGTGCTATTATTGTCCTGCTGGGTTCCAACATAGGCTAAAAAATACGTAGAAGCCAGTGAGGATGAGGCGCCCATGTGTCCTGACCATGATAGTAGAGGTGTCAATAGTAACGTTGTCATGTATGTATAATGACATGAGTATATTTTGATAGACATGAGTCCTGTGAATGCATACACATACATACATAGGACCTGGTGAATTGCCGAGTTGCTAAATTGCTTTCTGTTAGTTATCAGATATTTAATCACCAATAAAGCAATCAGTACACAACAAATTACAAATTCTCTTCCTGGAGATGAAAGCAGCTACTCTGCAATATCGCATGTACTTTTTCTGTGCTCTTTGAATTCACTGATTTGTTTTGTGGTCAATTCCCATAGATAACGAGGCGGTCCACAATAGATTTTAGAGCAGGCAGCCAAGGAGTACGACTGGTGGGGTCGACCTCTGGGACCAGCGATGTGTTCATTTTGTGTGTCTGTGGCAATGGAAGGCTGTTCCGTGTGCAGTCAACAACAGTGACTGAGAGAGGGAGCCGATGTGCCGGCCATGGTGAAGTAGTCTGCTTACAGTGACTGGATGTTTGAATCCTTTGTACTTGCATGTACGTATACTTGTATGTTGTCCTGCATGGATTTTCCAATTAATTTTGTTGTCATACTTTAAAGTATTGCCGTTAATGTTATAATAATTACTAGTGTGTGTGTGTGTGTGTGTGTGTGTGTGTGTGTGTGTGTGTGTGTGTGTGCGTGCGTGCGTGCGTGCGTGCGTGTGTACATGTCCACACGCATGTATGTGTATTATTCATCAAGTTCAATGACATACTGTAATATTATAATGGCGATCACTTCATGCAAAGAGATGCATGTGCATGATTTAATGTTATACACAGACAGACTATAATAATTATGCAACTATTACTGCTGAGGATGAAGAGCAGCTCCTTTGGAATCCAGCTCATCAAATTTCCTGTACATGTGCTCAGGAATTTCCACCTCTGAAAGAGGAACGTTAACAAACTTCCTCTGGATCATTTGTCTATAAAAAGCAACAATCCACTTGCGTTGAGCCATTCTTGATGCGAAGGAATGAAATTCCCAATCTAGCCCCAGTGGACGATAGATGCTTGCTAACAGTTCCATGCCTTCTTCCATTATTCTAGGGTCGTGCTTTTTGATACCTCTCTTCACTGTTTTCTCTGCATTCTCCTCTTTCTCTGCAATAAGGAGTGACATTGTGTTTGCGAAAATGGGGTCATAGACAATGTGGGAATTAGGAGGCCGAGACTTTCTGTATTCCGTCCATATAGTACCCAAATCTTTACAAAATGAGTATCTAAACCGCCTCAAAGATTTCACGCGATGGCAATGCTGTAGAACAGTCAGGAAGCTTCTCAGAGCACTTTCACCCAAGTCGCATACAACAGGTGACCAATCACTCACACCACGGCTAATTGCTGTCAGGGTGTAATTTGTGGATAGCGGATAACCATGGCATCTGAAAGCGAAAGCTCGTACAATTAGTACTTCTAGATCTGAAGCCACTGATTGATTGGTCTCATTTGGCTTGGAGATAGAGATCTCGAGAACAAGCATGTCAAGAATTACAGAACACTTTTCTTTGAGGCGAAGAATGGCTTGATTTTGTGAACTTGATTCCTGTGTAGTCTTCATTTTGTTATACACTTGTGCAACACCTCGCCCGATTTGCTCCATTTCCTCAGGAAGTACACTTACATCAAGTGTATCCGCAACAGTCAGCAGATGCTCTGGATTAGCACAGCTGGTGAGTATGGGCATGACTTTTGCTATCCAGCCCTTTTCCAACCGCTGCCACTGTCCACAGTTCTTCGTAGCCACTACAACTGAAGATACAAGTTGAGCCATTTCCTCAGTACCAGTGTATGTACTTGACTTTGATGCTGTGTACATTTGAGCAACTACTAGCAAGACTTTGGATGGAGACAAACAGTATTTCCAGTTACTGCTGAGATAATGAAAAGCTTTACGTCCATTTTCAGTTTCCAAATGCAAATTTGGCACTACAATACTAAGACGACCAAAGTCTTCAATGCGATTGGATTTTACATGTGCAATACGTAAACTGAGCAGTTCAAACTGAAAGTAGAGGTCTTTGGGATAAGCTTTGGGAAGGCTAGACAAAGAAAATGCTTGAATAAAGCTTATGTGGTTGGCAGTAATGCAAGCTTTCCTTGACCCTTCCCCCAGTATGGAGGAAGAGCAGCAATGACAGGTGGGTAGAATACTCTGTCCCTCCTCTGAATCCTCACTATACATATGTGTTGCTGCATCATCTGTGTGCATTGATCTGTCATAGAAACTCATATAATCACGTGGGAATGGAAACGCATCACTCAGTGTTGTGAACAATGACTGAGCTGAATCATCTGGCAGATTCTGAAACAAGAATCGTAGCAGAAATTGGACATTATCTCGTATGAGGTTGAGAACATGCAGAGGAAATGTGTCCTTGTGGCTCTTCCAGTACAGCATTGACTTGGGATTAACTGTGAAAGGGAAGAACCATGCATAATAAACTCACATAATAGTTTGATCTGTGCTGCTCACGTGCATGTGTGTCCATGTGTGTGTGTGTGTGTGGGTGCATGTGTGTGTGCGCACGCGTGTGTGTGTGTGCATGCATGTGTGTGTGTGTGTGTGTGTGTGTGTGTGTGTGTGTGTGTGTGTGTGTGTGTGTGTGTAGTGTGTTTGTGTGTGTGTATGTGTGTGTGTGTGTGTGTGTGTGTGTGTGTATGTGTGTGTGTGTGTGTGTGTGTATGTGTGTGTGTGTGTGTGTACATGTTTGCGTGTTTGTGTGTGGGAGGGGTTTAGAACTCACCAATGATACTCTGAACAATGGTTTTCACATTGTCTGCCATCCCACTATGAAGTGCAGCCATTCTCAATAGAGCCCATGGCCAATAAAACACACAATCTTTTGCATCTTTAAGGTATACCTGCAACATTTCGTACAAAGGGGCTGCCAAGTCAATACTAGAGCTGGCTTTGGAACAACACTCTATAGCCAAGCCTAGAATTTCTTGTTCAACTTGAGTTATGGCAAGCCAGGTTTCCTGTGGAACAAAGGAGCAGGTCCCGCTAAGAGTTGTACTAAAAATGACTATAATATATGTAGGGTACAACTATATATATGACACACACAATTACACTTTATACCCACAGGCAATGGAACCTATAGTCTGCTAGTACCGTTTGAGCCACTTTACGACTATTCTTACAGCCGTACCTTTGCATGCTGCATAAGGCGAATATAATTTGCAATATCAACATTTTGCAGCTATAATCACACACGCACATGTACACATGCACACATGCACTCATGTATGCACACACACACACACACACACACACACACACACACACACACACACACACACACACACACACACACACACACACACATACACACACACACACACACATGCACACACACACACACGTACACACACACACACAAACACACACACACACACACACATGTACACACACATTATGAATGCATGTATGCAGGTAATAGCACTTAGTCTAGACAAATGCAGGTACTAACCTTGCAAGAAGATTTGAAGATGCCTGGCAATGCCACACTGCTAGCTCCAAGCAACCTAGTTCCTAGATCAAAAACATCTTGTGGTTGAGCTTCAGAATGGATAAGGTACTCCAAAAGACCTTTTCCATGTCTCAGAAAATTGCACATTGTGATGTTTTCAAGATTCTTATTGATGCGCGTGAAGTCTTTAAAGTGCACTACGTCATGATGAGGACTTTGGAAAGTGACTTTGCAGACCTCCAATACGATATGTGAAATGACAGGGTTGGGAGTTTGCTTGTGGAAGAGCCAATAGCGGAGAACAGAAACAAGACAAGAGAAAAGAGTATGACACACATCCTGATCATGGGATCCCTTGTCGCAGTATTGACCCTCAGGCTCTGTGTCTTCTTGCAGTGCACACAGGACTTTCTGGAGAAAGTGCACGGTTGGTTGTACATGCTCTTTACTAACAAGTGTAACTTCAGTCAACAAGTTGCCACAGTAGGTAACAGAGGCTACAAATTCATGAAAGCTTTCATTTCCCAGTACACTGTCCATAACATCCTGCTTACAGGCATGGGAAATGAAGGGATCAACAAGGAGAATCTGAAGAGCATCAATCAGTACAAGAAAAAGTTGTCTCCTATACAAAAAAACAAAATCTCTAAATTCAAACTGAAAAAATCATCATTATTTGAGCTCTGCATGTGTTTAGTGTTTAATTGTTATTGTCATACAGTGTATATATTATGAATGTACAGAAACCGCAAATGTCCATACATACAATGTTATACTGTAGATAGATAGATAGATAATTATTTCTGATCTTGGCCAAAACTGTACTAATCTAGCCGCTAGCCCCGTACTTTTTCCTCCTGCCCGCGAAGAAAAATAGGGTCTAGCGAATTTTGTACTTTTAACACCTCGCAGCGACCAATCAGATTGCATTGCATTTGGAGGAAAAGTACGAGGCTAGCGGCTAGACTAAAACTGTACATGCATGTAGGTGTGATATATATAATAGTGTGTGTGTGTGTGTGTGTGTGTGTGTGTGTGTGTGTGTGTGTGTGTGTGTGTGTGTGTGTGTGTGTGTGTACATGTGTGTGTACGTGTGTGTACATGTGTGTGCGTGTGTGTGTGTGTGTGTGTGTGTTCATGTGTGTGTGCATGTGCGTGTGCATGTATGTGTGTGTGTGTGTGTGTGTGTGTGTGTGTGTGTGTGTGTGTGTGTGTACATGTGTGTGTACGTGTGTGTACATGTGTGTGCGTGTGTGTGTGTGTGTGTGTGTGTTCATGTGTGTGTGCATGTGCGTGTGCATGTATGTGTGTGTGTGTGTGTGTGTGTGTGTGTGTGTGTGTGTGTGTGTGTGTGTGTGTGTGTGTGTGTGTGTGTGTGTGTGTGTGTGTGTGTGTGTGTGTGTGTGTGTGTGTGTGTGCATGTGTGTGTGTGTGTGTGTGTGTGTGTGTGTGTGTGCGTGTGTGTGTGTGTGTGTGTGTGTGTGTGTGTGTGTATGTGTGTGTGTGCATAAAATGTATGCATGCACATACATATTACATACCTTGTATCAGGACTTCTTTTGATTTTAGGGAAACTTGTAGTAAATGACACTCTGTTGTTGTAATGCTCATTGGAAGGCTCAGACCGGGAAATTTCCCTCACGATCCACTTGAAGGCAACAACAACATTCTCATCATGACTACTGAGGAAAGTTACAAAATTTGGGAAGTTACTTATGGTTGGAATCTTCACATACTGAATAACCCGAAGATTTTCATTTAAGTGGTCCATAACCACCTGTTCATCAACTTGCCATGTAGGGTTCTCTCTAAGATTGCCTCCAGCTGTAATATCTAGCAAAAACAAGAAAACTAAATTAAATATGAATAATTATGAAAAAGCAATTAACATGAAATACAGTCACTGTCTCCAAATTGCATGGTTTGAGGTACTTGTCAGGGGACTTCATAATATAAAATTATGTTTCATGGACTTAATTAAAAGCATTCATGATGATAATTAATGGATTTCATGATTGTTAGCATTTCCACATGGGCACCTGAGATGATCGAAGCTTCAGAGAGTTTTGGGGGAAATGTTTCATTTCAAGAAGCAAAGATAGCTGTAGACCTATAGAGAAGCTCCTATTATACCATATTTGGGACTTTGGGAAAAATAAGGTCCCAAGCTACAGGCATCCTTCTACTGCAGAACCCTCTTAAGACAAACTGCCTTGACTTAAAGGAGAAATTTCACTACAGATATAAAATAAGACTACATTGTACTACGTACATTGGGTGTTTGGGCTGATACGTACATATATATGAAAGAAACTAGGACTGATGATGATGTAAAACATCCATTTATGTTTCTTGACTACAGTACAGTAGTACCTCTTTTGAAAGACCATCCTTAGGGACAGGTGAAAGGTGGTCTATGACGAGGGACATTGTATAGTATGACACATAGTATGTGCATTTGTCTCCAGTAAGGCTGGTCTGCAAAAGAGGACTGGTGGTCTTTCACGAGGGTGGTCTCTCAAAAGAAGTACAGTGTACAGCTCAAACAGTGATATTTCCATGCAAATAAGCACTAATTTCTGAAGATATAAATGATGCATATATTTTGCATGGGACAAACATGGGGACAAGGAATTGCTATCATCCAAAAACTATGTATTCCACTTCATCTGGCAGATACCCGCATTATGCATGAAAATGGCATTTTTAACAAAAAATACATTAAAACCACTGCAACACGCATTAAATCCACTGAAAAATGGGTATAAAAACAGCTAGTTGAAAGACTTTTAATTATTGAAAAACAGCAACGTACATGCAGTACTATGATTCTGAAGCCAAATTTAATAGAGTGCAGCTCACTACAGAGCTGAGTAGTCGTGGTGCATACCCATGTACAAGCAATGTATGCCAGGAGAACAAACCTGGTGCTCCATTCTGCTGGTTCATAGATGAACCCTTGTCCCTCAATTTGGTGTCCATAGCTACCATTGGGGGAATACCCACAAGTGGGAGTTTATCAATAAAATGCTGAATCATTTTCTGAAGCTGGTCTCTGTTGAATTGGTTGAGCATCTCACCCAGTGGTGGGTGGACGTCACAGTGAACAGCTCCTCTTATTCTAGCGATACAAAGAGCGATCACATGCACACACCAATTGCTATCACTCATGCAGGAGCACATGGTAGACGTAATACAGCCTCTATCGAATTGGAGACAGACAAAGAATTTTTCCCTGTCACTCCGCCACATTTGCTTGGAATCTTTAACACAACCAGTGAGATACATACCTGAATAAAACATGTCAAACATGTGAATTAGATATTGGTATCAAAATGCAGATACACATATTATATGCAAACATGCAAATTGACACATGCTACAATCCACTTGTCAGCCAAATTTTAACCTTTACATGCCATCTGAGGCAATTTTCAACATTTATATTCAGGTATTAGGTATCAGGAATACTTATTTTACCTGCATGGGGAGCTGTTAGCCATGCAGGGGCTACTCTATACCTAGCACCCAGAAGACAAAACATCATATACAACAGTGAAAACAAGAGACTACAAAATGAGATATATGGTTCAAAATAAAATAATTTAAAAATAAAATAAAAATTGAAGTTGTAGCAGATTCTGAAGTAGAATTAAAGCATGCATTAGGACTGGAAAAAATATAATATTGCGTTCTGCATTCATGCAAATCATTCAATTGAATAGTGTATTAATAGGAAAAGAGTTGTTCACAATAATAACAGAAGGTCTTGAAGTCTTTATTTTCACCTTACTAGGTGTATGCATAGATCTCTTAGACTATACTACTGCTGCAACAGTTTACAGTTCATATATAGCACATAATTAGGTGCATGAATTTAATTTGTATTAAATAGGAGTGTGCATCAAATTAATACAGGTTCATGATCATGCATGTGCATCAATTGAAAATTCTTGATAATGCTATTATAATACTGTTACAGTAACAACAGCTTTGCAAATTAAGAAGAACCTGAGGCCAAGCATCACATTCATATAATACCTAGTAATTTAATATAAATTTTATTAAGATAATAACAAGGTGTATCATTTGCCAATGGACTGAACATTAATTCCCACCCGTCAATATTATTACAGTAACTGTATACAGTTATGCATGAAAGGGTGCTTTATGCAGTAAAATCACAATTAAATTTAAGAAACACAATAAAATGTTACTGTATAACAGTGAATTCCCAATAATGCACCACCGCTTTATCTGCGTAACCCTTTTATCTGCCATCAATTTTGTGCATGAATTCAATTTCAAATTGAAAGGAGTAACTGTAACATAATTCATTTGGATAATCCACCAAACTTATTAATCCATCCAAAGTTTCAAAACAAATTGTGGCTGATTAATGAGAATTCACTGCATATGCATATGGAGTTGCACATATTCAGAGTCAGTAGGGTTTTATATGTATTTACCATATACAGGGAAACCTCTCTAAACCGAACCCTCATGTATTCTGAAAACCTCTCTAACTGGACATGTTTTCAAGTCCTGCTCTCTATATTAGCTGTACATACATGCAGAACCTCTCTAATCCGGAAACCTCTCTAAACTGAACCATTTCTTTGGTCCCAAGGGTGTTCGGTTTAGAGAAGTTACACTGTAACTGGAAATATTGGCAGAAAGAATATTTGGCAGTTTATAATTTGCATGGTGGTTGGCCTGCTTATATAGTTATAATTATATTTATAGCCACAGCTATACTGAAAATGGAGTCTTTGATCAACAACAACGAAAAGAATATTAAGATTTCTGCTTGCATGCTTACCATTCTATTCTTACTTGGGATAATCTACTATACTTGCAGAGTAAAAGCGTGAATTGCTTTCTAAGCAGTTATATATATATTCACGAATTCGGAAACTCCCAACTGCAGGAAAGTACGGGAAAAATTGGCAGCTATTATGTTGGTGGAACTCATTGACAATCAAACCAAAATAAAATGACAGCCAATATTTCTGATTATATATGGTAGACTAAGGCCCTATTTACATGTATCCGGATACCCTTGTAAACGTATACTTTTGAAGACGTTTACACAGACTATTTACACGCACGAAAATGCCGAAAATGCATAAGCGAATGTGGATACTTTGTAAACGGAACCTAAGTGGATACTCTATAAACGCATACATCGATCGTTTTTGTGTAAATAAGTTGTGAACGCAATGGCCATTCAAAAGTATATGTTTACAAAGGTATCTGGATACGTGCAAATGGGGTCTAAGTACACATTAACGTCATATTAATGTGAGGTGCAAATGAGGAAGAGAAATTATAGTTTCCTGTCAAAGACTGGAGGTGTCTGGATATGTCATAACAGGTTTCACTATAATAATAGAGATACCTTGACTGTTTCATCAGGAGGAGAAACATCATTCATTATTCAAACTTACAACAGTTACTGTTACAATCATGCTTATAATTATAATCAATGACATACAAATAATTATTTAATTTATAAGATGGCACATGATTTGATATAATATGTATAAAAGGAAATTACCTAGGACTCAGGGCTACATGATAATGGGATGCATTACTATGCATTAAATTCAAATTGAATGAACACTGATAATTAAAAAACATCGATGCACCACAATATATATATATATATATATATATATATATATATATATATATATATATATATATATATATATATATATATATATATATATATAATATATATATATATATATGACATCTGGCAAGGTATCTGGTTACATACTGTATTGCAAAGGTTAAAAATATGATCTGCTACATATCAGCAGCTATGAATGCATGTCCCACTATCAACCACATAACTCACCAATTTGAGTAACGTATTTCACGAAATCTTCCCCATGGGTTCTGCCGTAACGAACACACTTTAAGTACTCTCCACTGACTAGCTGCTTGGCGCGGGAAATGGCCCCGTCATCGCCACCCATCATCTTTATATATTCCAATACACGCTCTTCGCCCAGCGGAAATGACCAGTAGGCTACTCTGGTCTGTATCTCTTTGGGAATACGTTGAGAGTGAGCCTGGACGGCCTCAAAGGGAAGGTTCTGACCGACGAATCGGGCGCATGTCTCCAGTAGGGTAGAGGATTGACGTTTAGGGTCGGTGACATCCTGCTTAGTCCGCTGAATTGGACTGCTTCGCCTTTTATCTTTGTAAGTGAATCTAAAAGCAACTTCTAGGAGCGTTCGTTGAGCCTCAGCCTTTTGCGTAGCTCTAGTACGGGCACGATCCAAGTACTTCCTATCATAGTCGTCAAAGCCGTCATAGTAACTGAGGTCTAAGTATCTATCATCATCATGATCACTTAGGCTATAAGGAGATTGTACCCCCGGATAGTAGGACATTTTGTCAGCTTCGAAGGATTAAATTTAATTTTGTGCAACCATAATCACGTGCTAGGGAAGGCGGAAAGGGGATTTTACGCAACAATGCACTAAGGACTAATAATAATACTATAAGTAACCTTAATTGCCAGGTTTGCTGGGCATCATTATTATATGCCATTATAACCTCTGGCCTGAGTCTGTGGCTGATTATATTATATTGATGTGTGCGACCCCTTGCAAATCCTTTTAAATTAGATGAATAATAATACTGGCATTGCCATTAATATTAGATGCATTACTATCCCTGGACCCAGTCTTTTAACTAGTACATACAGTGGACGTGTGAAGTCTGAACAAGTTCCAAATCATGAATGATGTAGTGGGATGTCGCTGTAATATCTTCTCATGTTTGGCTCTCACTGTATATTCGTTGTGTGTGTGTGTGTGTGTGTGTGTGTGTGTGTGTGTGTGTGTGTGTGTGTGTGTGTGTGTGTGTGTGTGCGCGTGCGTGTGTGTGCGTGTGTGTGTGTGTGCGTGTGTGTGTGTGTGCATGTGTGTGTGTGTGTGTGTGTGTGTGTGTGTGTGTGTGTGTGTGTGTGTGTGTGTGTGTGTGTGTGTGTGTGTGTGTGTGTGTGTGTGTGTGTGTGTGTGTGTGTGTGTGTGTGTGATTGATTGATTTTGACTGCCTGTTATCTTTTCTCGTCATTGCAGGTGATCCTCTTCCTCCTTCGCAATAGTGTTTGTTAATAGCAATAGAGATGAAGGTCTAAGCTTCCAGCCATACTCTTCCCTTCACTTACTGACCACAAATGGTGAGGAGGTAGTTGGACTGTCTAAGGGCAAGATGGCATCCAGTGGTCCCCAGAATGTGGCATCATTGACTGTGGGATAACAGGCTTGAAGTAGACACGGTATGTAGTTTGTATGCGAACAGTGGACGGAACTGATTTTTACTGTAATTTTGTGTGTATATGTATAGTATGTGCAAACATGTATGTATGTATGTATCTGACATATGCATGCATGTGTATACCCTCTGTACATCATTATCTGTGATACTCTAAAGACCATCCCCCTGGTCTGTGATATAGTGCGTGTGTGTTGAAATGGCCACTGTGGGTTGTAATGGGGGGAATTTTTGAATGGGTCAAATTCAAATTTGGTAGGGTGTACAACCCTGAAATTTTACACAAGGATGCAAAATAGGTTAGATTTTCAAATTTTACGACAAAATGGTTACCATGGTAACTCCTGATTGCGCAATGGACAACATTCTCAAGAAACCACAAGAATGCAAACTTTATAAGAAAAGTCTGAAGTCATTGTAAACTTTTAGTTTTTCTATTAATATTAGAAAACTACTTATAATCCTCTACAATTAAGCGGAGGCAATTTTTTGAAAACCTTGCTTCAAACTTGAATACGAGTCAATATAATACACATGCGTGAAATACTCCCACAAAGACTTCACCTCACACATTATCAGTGGAATGGAATGAATGTTTTTAATTTTAATATGAAGTACAATACAATAATACCTACAAACGTACATTGGGTTTTTATGGAAAAAGAAGTCACACATGGAGAAATTTGATGTCTCAGTTATAATAAATATTTAAATATGCACATATCATTAATTATATACATAGTCAAAGTAAATCACAATACACTATCTCAGTCATGCTAAATGTCATGTTATACCCTACTCTCCAACTCTGACACCTTCCTGTGACTACTGTATGCCTTCACAACAACATCTGCATCTGCACCTGTGTTTACTTCTTCATTTGTATATGCTCGCATGTAGTCTCTGCTTTTACGAAAATATTTCCTTATGTTGTCTAGTGTTACATTGTTAAATGCTGGTGTGATTATATTTTGTAGTCCTCTAAACGTATAGTCACAGTGTTCCCTAGCATATGCTTTGGCTAATCCCCATACTCGCTCTATAGGATTAAGTTCAGGATGAAATGCTGGAATAAATACTATTCTGTGTCCGTGCCTTGCAATCTCCCTCGCCACCCTTGATTTTTCATTTTTAAAATCTTCAAATGTGTTTAACTCCCTTATCATGTCCTCCTTCTTCATTCCATGTGCATTTACTCCTTGCTCCTCCAGTACCCTCTTCAGTCCCTTTGGTGTACCGCGTTCATCTTGCATGTGCTGTATCTTAGGTATTCCATTTACAACTATAGGTGAATTCCTCATCTTGTATGATCCCCCTGGATGTACATTCATTTTATGTGCTAATGAGGCATCTTCTGCATATGCTCTATGGTTGCTAGACTGATCAAATATCCAAACTACATCAAAACGTTCCTCTGGGTATTTAAAATTTACTATCTTTGTTACCTTTTGCACCTGAGCTACAAAATGATCGTTAGTTCAATATCCATCAGCATTAGCTCCTATATATTTGTGTAGTGTTGGCTAAGCTGGTGCTAATACCAATATTTGGCACTAGCACCACGCATATTCCCAGTGGACACACATGAAGTTTCTGAAGTGTTGTGGGCGTATCTGTGTAGTGTTAAATATGCTAGTGTTAAGACCAATATTTCGCAATAACACCACGCACATTCCCAGTGGACACACATGAAGTTTCTGAAGTGCTGTGGGCATATTTGTGTAGTGTTGGATATGGTGGTTCTAAGACCAATATTTGGCACTAGCACAACGCACATTCCCATGCAGTGGACACACATGAAGTTTCTGAACTGCTGTGGGCGTATTTGTGTACTGTGGATATGCTGGTGCTAATACCAATATTTGGCACTAGCACCACGTACATTCCCAGTGGACACACATGAGGTTCCTGAAGTGCTGTGGGCGTATTTGTGTAGTGTTGGATACGCTGGTGCTAACACCAATATTTGGCACTAGCACCACGCATATTCCCAGTAGACACGCATGAAGTTTCTGAAGTGCTGTGGGCGTATTTGTGTAGTGTTGGATATGGTGGTTCTAAGACCAATATTTGGTACTAGCACCACGCATATTCCCACACATGAAGTTTCTGAAGTGTTGCGGGCATACCTTTGTAGTGTTAAATATGCTGGTGTTAAGACCAATATTTGGCTTTAGCACCACGCACATTTCCAGTGGAAGCACATTACGTTTCTGTAGTGCTGTGGGCATATTTGTGTAGTGTTGGATATGGTGGTTCTAACACCAATATTTGGCACTAAAACAACGCACATTGTCAGTGGATACACATGAAGTTTCTGAAGTACTGTGGGCGTATTTGTGTAGTGTTGGATATGTTGGTGCTAATATAAATATTTAGCACTAGCACCATGTACATTTCCAGTGGACACACATGAGGTATCTGAAGAGCTGTGGGCGTATTTGTGTAGTGTTGGATATGGTTGTTCAAACACCAATATTTGGTACTAGCACCACGCACATTGTCAGTGGATACACATGAAGTTTCAGAACTGCTGTGGGCGTATTTGTGTACTGTGGATATGCTGGTGCTAATACCAATATTTGGCACTAGCACCACGTACATTCCCAGTGGACACACATGACGTTTATGAACTGCTGTGGGCATATTTGTGTAGTGTTGGATATGCTGGTGCTAATATCAATATTTAGAACTAGCACCACGTACATTTCCAATGGACACACATGAGGTTTCTGAAGAGCTGTGGGCGTATTTGTGTAGTGTTGGATATGGTGGTTCTAACACCAATATTTGGTACTAGCACCACGCACATTGTCAACTGATACACATGAAGTTTCTGAAGTGCTGTGGGCGTATTTGTGTAAGGTTGGATATGCTGGTGATTAGACCAATATTCGGTACTAGCACCACGCACATTCCCAGTGGACACACATGAAGTTTCTGAACTGCTGTGGGCGTATTTGTGTAGAGTTGGATATGCTGGTGCTAATATCAATATTTGGCACTAGCACCACGTACATTTCCAGTGGACACACATGAGGTTTCTGAAGACCTGTGGGCGTATTTGTGTAGTGTTGGATATGGTGGTTCTAACACCAATATTTGGTACTAGCACCACGCACATTGTCAACGTATACACATGAAGTTTCTGAAGTGCTGTGGGCGTATTTGTGTAGTGTTGGATATGGTGGTTCTAAGACCAATATTTGGTACTAGCACCACGCATATTCCCACACATGAAGTTTCTGAAGTGTTGCGGGCATACCTTTGTAGTGTTAAATATGCTGGTGCTAAGACCAATATTTGGCATTAGCACCACGCACATTTCAAGTGGAAGCACATTACGTTTCTGTAGTGCTGTGGGCATATTTGTGTAGTGTTGGATATGGTGGTTCTAACACCAATATTTGGCACTAGCACCACGCACATTCCCAGTGGACACACATGACGTTTATGAACTGCTGTGGGCATATTTGTGTAGTGTTTGATATGGTGGTTCTAAGACCAATATTTGGCACTAGCACCATGCACATTCCCAGTGGACACACATGAAGTTTCTGAACTGCTGTGGGCGTATTTGTGTAGTGTTGGATATGCTGGTGCTAATATCAATATTTAGCACTAGCACCACGTACATTTCCAGTGGACACACATGAGGTTTCTGAAGAGCTGTGGGCGTATTTGTGTAGTGTTGGATATGGTGGTTCTAACACCAATATTTGGTACTAGCACCACGCACATTGTCAACGGATACACATGAAGTTTCTGAAGTGCTGTGGGCGTATTTGTGTAGGGTTGAATATCCTGGTGATTAGACCAATATTTGGTACTAGCACCACGCACATTCCCAGTGGACACACATGAAGTTTCTGAACTGCTGTGGGCGTATTTGTGTAGTGTTGGATATGCTGGTGCTAATATCAATATTTGGCACTAGCACCACGTACATTTCCAGTGGACACACATGAGGTTTCTGAAGACCTGTGGGCGTATTTGTGTAGTGTTGGATATGGTGGTTCTAACACCAATATTTGGTACTAGCACCACGCATATTCCCACACATGAAGTTTCTGAAGTGTTGCGGGCATACCTTTGTAGTGTTAAATATGCTGGTGCTAAGACCAATATTTGGCATTAGCACCACGCACATTTCAAGTGGAAGCACATTACGTTTCTGTAGTGCTGTGGGCATATTCGTGTAGTGTTGGATATGGTGGTTCTAACACCAATATTTGGCACTAAAACCACGCACATTCCCAGTGGACACACATGACGTTTATGAACTGCTGTGGGCATATTTGTGTAGTGTTTGATATGGTGGTTCTAAGACCAATATTTGGCACTAGCACCATGCACATTCCCAGTGGACACACATGAAGTTTCTGAACTGCTGTGGGCGTATTTGTGTAGTGTTGGATATGCTGGTGCTGATATCAATATTTAGCACTAGCACCACGTACATTTCCAGTGGACACACATGAGGTTTCTGAAGAGCTGTGGGCGTATTTGTGTAGTGTTGGATATGGTGGTTCTAACACCAATATTTGGTACTAGCACCACGCACATTGTCAACGGATACACATGAAGTTTCTGAAGTGCTGTGGGCGTATTTGTGTAGGGTTGAATATCCTGGTGATTAGACCAATATTTGGTACTAGCACCACGCACATTCCCAGTGGACACACATGAAGTTTCTGAACTGCTGTGGGCGTATTTGTGTAGTGTTGGATATGCTGGTGCTAATATCAATATTTGGCACTAGCACCACGTACATTTCCAGTGGACACACATGAGGTTTCTGAAGACCTGTGGGCGTATTTGTGTAGTATTGGATATGCTGGTGCTAATACAAATATTTGGCACTAGCACACCGCACATTCAAAGTGGACACACATGAAGTTTCTTAAGTGCTGTGGGCATATTTGTGTAGTATTGGATACGCTGGTGCTTCTACCAATATTTGGCACTAGCACCACGCACATTCCAAGTAGACACGCATGAAGTTTCTGAAGTACTGTGGGCGTATTTGTGTACTGTTGGATATGGTGGTTCTAAGACTAATATTTGGTACTAGCACCAAGCACATTCCCACACATGAAGTTTCTGAAGTGTTGCGGGCATATCTGTGTTGTGTTAAATATGCTGGTGTTAAGACCAATGTTTGGCATTAGCACCATGCACATTCTCAGTGGAAGCACATTACGTTTCTGTAGTGCTGTGGGCATATTTGTGTAGTGTTGGATATGCTGGTTTTAAGACCAATATTTGGCACTAGCACCACGCACATTCCCAGTGGACACACATGAAGTTTCTGAAGTGTTGTGGGCGTATCTGTGTAGTGTATAATATGCTGGTACTAACACCAATACTTGGCACTAGCACCACGCACATTCCCAGTGGACACACATGAAGTTTCTGAAGTGCTATGGGCGTATTTGTGCAGTGTTGGATACGCTGGTGCCAATACCAATATTTGGCACTAGCACCACGCATATTCCCAGTAGACACGCATGAAGTTTCTGAAGTGCTGTGGGCGTATTTGTGTACTGTTGGATATGGTGGTTCTAAGACTAATATTTGGTACCAGCACCACGCACATTCCCACACATGAAGTTTTTGAAGTGTTGTGGGAATATCTGTGTAGTGTTAAATATGCTGGTGTTAAGACCAATATTTGGCATTAGCACCACGCACATTCCCAGTGGAAGCACATTAAATTTCTGTAGTGCTGTGGGCATATTTGTGTACTGTTGGATATGGTGGTTCTTAGACCAATATTTGGCCCTAGGACCACGCACATTCCCAGTGGACACACATGAAGTTTCTGAAGTGCTGTGGGCGTATTTGTGTAGTGTTGGATATGCTGGTGCTAATGCCAATATTTGGAACTAGCACCACGCACATTCCCAGTGGACACACATGAGGTTTCTCAAGAGCTGTGGGCGTATTTGTGTAGTGTTGGATATGGTGATTCTCAGACTAAAATTTGGCATTAGCACCTTGCACATTCCCAGTGGACACGCATGAAGTTTCTGAAGTGCTGTGGGCATATTTGAGTAGTATTGGATACGCTGGTGCTACTACCAATATTTGGCACTAGCACCACGCACGTTCCAAGTAGACACGCATGAAGTTTCTGAAGTACTGTGCGCGTATTTGTGTACTGTTGGATATGGTGGTTCTAAGACTAATATTTGGTACTAGCACCAAGCACATTCCCACACATGAAGTTTCTGAAGTGTCGAGGGCATATCTGTGTAGTGTTAAATATGCTGGTGTTAAGACCAATGTTTGGCATTAGCACCATGCACATTCTCAGTGGAAGCACATTACGTTTCTGTAGTTCTGTGGGCATATTTGTGTAGTGTTGGATATGCTGGTTTTAAGACCAATATTTGGCACTAGCACCACGCACATTCCCAGTGGACACACATGAAGTTTCTGAAGTGTTGTGGGCGTATCTGTGTAGTGTATAATATGCTGGTACTAATACCAATACTTGGCACTAGCACCACGCACATTCCCAGTGGACACACATGAAGTTTCTGAAGTGCTGTGGGCATATTTGTGTAGTGATGGATACGCTGGTGCCAATACCAATATTTGGCACTAGCACCACGCATATTCCCAGTAGACACGCATGAAGTTTCTGAAGTGCTGTGGGCGTATTTGTGTACTGTTGGATATGTTGGTTCTAAGACTAATATTTGGTACTAACACCAAGCACATTCCCACACATGAAGTTTCTAAGGTGTTGCGGGCATATCTGTGTAGTGTTAAATATGCCGGTGTTAAGACCAATGTAGCACCATGCACATTCTCAGCGGAAGAACATTACGTTTCTGTAGTGCTGTGGGCATATTTGTGTAGTGTTGGATATGCTGGTTTTAAGACCAACATTTGGCACTAGCACCACGTACATTTCCAGTGGACACACATGAGATTTCTGAAGTGTTGTGGATGTATCTGTGTAGTGATAAATATGCTAGTGTTAAGGCCAAAATTTCGCAATAGGACCACGCACATTCCCAGTGGACACACATGAAGTTAATGAAGTGCTGTGGGCATAATATTTGTGTAGTGTTGGATATGGTGGTTCTAAGACCAAAATTTGGCACTAGCACCACGCACATTCCTAGTGGACACGCATGAAGTTTCTTAAGTGCTGTGGGCGTATTTGTGTACTATTGGATATGCTGGTGCTATTACCAATATTTGGCACTAACACCACGCACAATCCCAGTAGACACGCATGAAGTTTCTGAAGTACTGTGGGCGTATTTGTGAAGTGTTGCGGGAATATCTGTGTAGTGTTAAATATGCTGGTGTTAAGACCAATATTTGGCATTAGCACCACGCACATTCCCAGTGAAGAACATTAAGTTTCTGTAGTGCTGTGGGCATATTTTTGTAGTGTTGGATATGGTGGTTCTAAGACCAATATTTGGTACTAGTACCACGCACATTCCCACACATGACGTTTCTGAAGTGTTGCGGGCATATCTGTGTAGTGTTAAATATGCTGGTGTACAGACCAATATTTGGCATTAGCACCACACACATTCCCAGTGGACACACATGAAGTCTCTAAAGAGCTGTGGGCGTATTTGTGTAGTGTTGGATATGCTGGTGCTAATACCAATATTTGGCACTAGTACCACTCATATTCTCAGTGGACACGCATGAAGTTTCTGAAGTACTGTGGAGGTATTTTTATACTGTTGGATATGGTGGTTCTAAGACCAATATTTGGCACTAGCACCACGCACATTCCCAGTGGACACACATGAAGTTTCTGAAGTACTGTGGGCGTATTTGTGTAGTGTTGGATATGCTGGTGCTAATACCAATATTTGGCACTAGCACCACGCACATTAAAAGTGGACACACATGAAGTTTCTGAACTGCTGTGGGCGTATTTGTGTATTGTTGGATATGGTTTTTCTAAGACCAATATTTGGTACTAGCACCACGCACATTGTCAGTGGATACACATGAAGTTTCTGAAGTACTGTGGGCGTATTTGTGTAGTGTTGGATATGCTGGTGCTAATACAAATATTTGGTACTAGCACCACGCACATTCCTAGTGGACACGCATGAAGTTTCTTAAGTGCTGTGGGCGTATTTGTGTACTATTGGATATGCTGGTGCTAATACCAATATTTGGCACTAACACCACGCACATTCCCAGTAGACACGCATGAAGTTTCTGAAGTACTGTGGGCGTATTTGTGTACTAATGGATTTGGTGGTTCTAAGACTAATATTTGGTACTAACACCATGCACATTCCCACACATTAAGTTTCTGAAGTGTTGTGGGAATATCTGTGTAGTGTTAAATATGCTGGTGTTAAGACCAATATTTGGCATTAGCACCACGCACATTCCCAGTGGAAGAACATTAAGTTTCTGTAGTGCTGTGGGCATATGTGTGTAGTGTTGGATATGGTGGTTCTAAGACCAATATTTGGCACTAGCACCACACACATTCCCAGTGGACACACATGAAGTCTCTGGACTGCTTTGGGCGTATTTGTGTAGTGTTGGATATGCTGGTGCTAGTGCCAATATTTGGCACTAGAACCACGCACATTGTCAGTGGATACACAAGAAGTTTCTGAAGTGCTGTGGGCGTATTTGTGTAGTGTTGGATATGTAGACACGCATGAAGTTTCTGAAGTACTGTGGGCGTATTTGTGAAGTGTTGCGGGAATATCTGTGTAGTGTTAAATATGCTGGTGTTAAGACCAATATTTGGCATTAGCACCACGCACATTCCCAGTGAAGCACATTAAGTTTCTGTAGTGCTGTGGGCATATTTTTGTAGTGTTGGATATGGTGGTTCTAAGACCAAAATTTGGCATTAGCAGCATGCACATTCCCAGTGGACATGCATGAAGTTTCTAAAGTGCTGTGGGCGTATTTCTGTACTATTGGATATGCTGGTGCTAATACAAATATTTGGCACTAGCACCATGCACATTCAAAGTGGACACACATGAAGTTTCTGAAGTGCTGTGGGCGTGTTTTTGTAGTGTTGGATACGCTGGTGCTAATACCAATATTTGGCACTAGCACCACGCACATTCCCAGCAGATACGCATGAAGTTTCTAAAGTACTGTGGGTGTATTTGTGTACTGTTGGATATGGTGGTTTTAAGACTAATATTTGGTACTAGCACAACGCACATTCCCACACATCAAGTTTTTGAAGTGTTGCGGGCACACCTGTGAAGTGTTAAATATGCTGGTGTTAAGACCAATATTTGGCATTAGCACCACGCACATTCCCAGTGGAAGCACTTTAAGTTTCTGTAGTGCTGTGGGCATATTTAAGGAGTGTTGGATATGGTAGTTCTCACAGCTATATTTGGCACTAGCACCACGCACATTCCCAGTGGACACACACGAAGTTTCTGAAGTGCTGTGGGCGTATTTGTGTAGTGTTGGATATGCTGGTGTTAATGCCAATATTTGGTACTAGCACCACGCACATTCCCAGTGGACACACATGAAGTTTCTAAACCGCTGTGGGCGTATTTGTGTAGTGTTGGATATGCTAGTGCTAATATCAATATTTGGCACTAGCACTACACACATTCCCAGTGGACACACATGAAGTTTCTGAAAACTGTGGGCGTATTTGTGTAGTGTTGGATATGCTGGTGCTAAGACCAATATTTGTCACGAGCACCACGTACATTTCCAGTGGACACACATGAGATTTCTGAAGAGCTGTGGGCGTATTTGTGTAATGTTGGATATGCTGGTGATTAGACCAATATTTGGTACTAGCACCACGCACATTCCCAGTGGACACACATTAAGTTATTGAATTGCTGTAGGCATATTTGTGTAGTGTTGGATATGGTGGTTCTAACACCAATATTTGGTACTAACACCATGCACATTGTCAATGGATACACATGAAATTTCTGAAATGCTGTGGGCGTATTAGTGTAGTGTTGAATATGCTGGTGATTAGACCGATATTTGGTACTAGCACCACGCACATTCCCAGTGGACACACATGAAGTTACTGAATTGCTGTAGGCATATTTGTGTAGTGTTGGATATGGTGGTTCTAAGACCAATATTTGGCACTAGCACCACGCACGTTGTCAGTGGATACACATGAAGTTTCTGAAGAGTTGTGGGCGTATTTGTGTAGTGTTGGATATGGTGGTTCTAAGACCAATATTTGGCACTAGCACCATGCACATTCCCAGTGGACACGCATGAAGTTTCTTAAGTTCTGTGGGCGTATTTGTGTACTATTGGATATGCTTCTGCTAATACAAATATTTGGCACTAGCCCCACGCATATTGAAAGTGGACACACATGAAGTTTCTGAAGTGCTGTGGGCGTATTTGTGTAGTGTTGGATGCGCTGGTGCTAATACAAATATTTGGCACTAACACCACGCACATTCCCAGTAGACACGCATGAAGTTTCTAGCTGAAGTACTGTGGGCGTATTAATGTACTGTTGGATATGGTGGTTCTAACACTAATATTTGGTACTAGCACCACGCACATTCCCACACATCAAGTTTCTGAAGTGTTGCGGGATAACCTGTGTAGTGTTAAACATGCTGGTGTTAAGACCAATATTTGGCATTACCACCAAGCACATTCCCAGTGGAAGCACATTAAGTTTCTGTAGTGCTGTGGGCATATTTGTGTAGTGTTGGATATGGTGGTTCTAAGACCTATATTTGGTACTAGCACCACACATATTCCCACACATGAAGTTTCTGAAGTGTTGCGGGCATATCTGGGTAGTGTTAAATATGCTGGTGTTAAGACCACTATTTGGCACTAGCACCACGCACATTCCCAGTGGACACACATGAAGTTTCTGAACTGTTGTGGGCGTATTTGTGTAGTGTTGGATATGCTGGTGCTAATGCCAATATTTGGCACTAGCACCACACACATTGTCAGTGGATACACATGACGTTTCTGAAGTGCTGTGGGCGTATTTGTGTAGTGTTCAATATGCTGGTGATTAGACCAATATTTGGCACTAGAACGACGCACATTCCCAGTGGACACACATGAAGTTTCTGAAGTGTTGTAGGCGTATCTGTGTTGTGTTAAATATTTTAGTGTTAAGACCAATATTTGGCACTAGCACAACGCACATTCCCAGTGGTCACACATGAAGTTTCTGAAGTACTGTGGGCATATTTGTTTAGTATTGGACATGGTGTTTCTAAGACCAATATTTGGAACTAGCACCACGCACATGGTGTGTGGTGCTAGTGCAAAGTATTGGTATTAGCACCAGCATATTATACACTACACAGATACGCCCACAACACTTCAAAAACTTCCTCTGCGTCTACTTTGATTGTACGTGGTGCTAGTGCCAAATATTTGTATTAGCACCAGCATATCCAATAATACACAAATACGCCCACAGCACTTCAGAAACGTCATGTGTGTCCACTGGGAATGTGCGTGGTGCTAGTGCCAAATGTTGGTCTTAACACTAGCATATTTCACACTACACAGATACACCCACAACACTTCAGAAACTTCATGTGTGTCCACTGAGAATGTGCGTTGTGCTAGTGCCAAATATTGGTCTAATCACCAGCATATTCAACACTACAAAAATACGCCCACAGCACTTCAGAAACTTCATGTGTATCCATTGACAATGTGCGTGGTGCTAGTACTAAATATTGGTGTTAGAACAACCATATCCAACACTACATATATACGCCGACAGCTTCTCAGAAACCTTATGTGTGTCCACTGGGAATGTGCGTGGTGCTAGTTCCAAATATTTGCATTAGCACCAGCATATCCAACACTACACAAATACGCCCACAGAACTTCAGAAACTTCATCTGTGTCCACTGGGAATGTGGGTGGTGCTAGTGCCAAATATTGGTTTTAGAACCACCAAATCCAACACTACACAAATATGCCCACAGCACTACAGAAACTTAATGTTCATCTACTGGGAATGTGCGTGGTGCTAATGCCAAATATCGGTCTTAACACCAGCATATTTAACACTACACAGATATGCCCGCAACACTTCAGAAACTTCATGTGTGGGAAAGTGCGTGGTGCTGGTACCAAATATTAGTCTTAGAACCACAATATCCAACAGTACATAAATACGCCCACAGCACTTAAGAAACTTCATGTGTGTCCACTTTGAATGTGCGTGGTGCTAGTGCAAAATTTTGGTCTTAAAACCACCATATCCAACACTACACAAATACGCCACAGCACTTCAGAAACTTCATGTGTATCTACTGATAATGTGCGTGGTGCTAGTGCCAAATATTGGTCTTAGAACCACAATATCCAACACTACACAAATCTGCCCACAGCACTTGAGAAACTTCATGTGTATCTACTGATAATGTGTGTGGTGCTAGTTCCAAATATTGGTATTAGCACCAGCATATCCAACACTACAAAGTACGCCCACAGCAGTTCATAAACTTCATGTGTGTCCACTGGAAATGTGCGTGGTTTTAGTGCCAAATATTGGTCTTAGAACCACCATATCCAACACTACACAAATATGCCCACAGTACTTCAGAAACTTCATGTGTGTCCACTGGGAATGTGCGTGGTGCTGGTGCCAAGTATTGGTCTAATCACCAGCATATTCAACCCTACACAAATACGCCCACAGCACTTCAGAAACTTCATGTGTATCCACTGGGAATGTGCGTGGTGCTGGTGCCAAGTATTGGTCTAATCACCAGCATATTCAACCCTACACAAATACGCCCACAGCACTTCAGAAACTTCATGTGTGTCCACTGGGAATGTACGTGGTGCTAGTGCCAAATATTAGTCTTAGAACCAACATATCCAACACTACACAAATACGCCCAGAGTACTTTGGAAACTTTATGTTAGTCCACTGGGAATATACGTGCGTGGTGCTAGTGCCAAATATTGATATTAGCACCAGCGTATCCAACACTACACAGATACGCCCACAGCACTTAAGAAACTTCATGTGTGTCCACTGGGAATGTGCGTGGTGCTAGTGCCAAATGTTGGTGTTTGAACCACCATATCCAACACTACACAAATATGCCCAAAGCACTTAAGAAACTTCATGTGTGTCCACTGTAAATGTTCGTGGTGCTAGTGCTAAATATTATTATTAGCACCAGCATATCCAACACTACACAGATACGCCCACAGAACTTTAGAAACTTCATATGTGTCCACTTGGAATGTGCGTGGTGCTAGTACCAAATATTGGTGTTAGAACCACCATATCCAACACTACACAAATGCGCCCACAGCACTTCAGAAACTTCATGTGTGTCCACTGGGAATATGAGTGGTGCTAGTGCCAAATATTGGTATTAGCACCAGCATATCCAACACTACACAAGTACGCCCACAGCAGTTCATAAACTTCATGTTTGTCCACTGGGAATGTGCGTGGTTTTAGTGCCAAATATTGGTCTTAGAACCACCATATCCAACACTCCTTAAATATGCCCACAGCACCACAGAAACTTAATGTGCTTCCACTGGGAATGTGCGTGGTGCTAATGCCAAATATAGGTCTTAACACCAGCATATTTAACACTACACAGATATGCCCGCGACACTTCAGAAACCTCATGTGTGTCCACTGGGAATGTACGTGGTGCTAGTGCCAAATATTGGTCTTAGAACAATCATATCCAACACTACACAAATATGCCCACAGCACTTAAGAAACTTAATGTGCTTCCACTGGGAATGTGCGTGGTGCTAATGCCAAATATTGGTCTTAACACCAGCATATTTAACACTACACAGATATGCCCGCGACACTTCAGAAACTTCATGTGTGGGAATGTGCGTGGAGCTAGTACCAAATATTGGTCTCAGAACAACCATATCCAACAGTACAAAAATACGCCCACAGTACTTCAAAAACTTCATGCGTGTCCACTGGGAATGTGCGTGGTGCTAGTACCAAATATTGGTGTTAGAACCACCATATCCAACACTGCACAAATGCGCCCACAGCACTTCAGAAACTTCATGTGTGTCCTCTGGGAATGTACGTGGTGCTAGTGCCAAATATTGGTATTAGCACCAGCATATCCAACACTACACAAGTACGCCCACAGCAGTTGATAAACTTCATGTTTGTCCACTGGGAATGTGCGTGGTTTTAGTGCCAAATATTGGTCTTAGAACCACCATATCCAATACTACACAAATATGCCCACAGCACCACAGAAACTTAATGTGCTTCCACTGGGAATGTGCGTGGTGCTAATGCCAAATATAGGTCTTAACACGAGCATATTTAACACTACACAGATACGCCCACAGCACTTCAGAAACTTCATGTGTGTCCACTGGGAATGTGGTTGGTGCTAGTGCCAAATATTGGTCTTAGAACCATCATATCCAACACTACACAAATATGCCCACAGCACTTCAGAAACTTAATGTGCTTCCACTGGGAATGTGCGTGGTGCTAATGCCAAATATTGGTCTTGACACCAGCATATTTAACACTACACAGATATGCCCGCAACACTTCAGAAACTTCATGTGTGGGAATGTGCGTGGTGCTAGTACCAAATATTGGTCTCAGAACCACCATATCCAACAGTACAAAAATACGCCCACAGTACTTCAAAAACTTCATGCGTGTCCACTGGGAATGTGCGTGGTGCTAGTACCAAATATTGGTGTTAGAACCACCATATCCAACACTGCACAAATGCGCCCACACCACTTCAGAAACTTCGTGTGTGTCCACTGAGAATGTGCGTGGTGCTAGTGCCAAACATTGGTATTAGCACTAGCATATCCAACACTACACAAATATGCCCACAGCAGTTCAGAAACTTCATGTGTGAACACTGGGAATGTGCATGGGGCTAGTGCGAAATATTGGTCTTAACACCACCATATTTAACACTACACAGATATGCCCACAACACTTCAGAAACTTCATGAGTGTCCACTGGGAATGTGCATGGTTTTAGTGCCAAATATTGGTATTAGCTCCAGCATATCCAACATTACACAAATACGCCCACAGTACTTGAGAAACTTCATGTGTGTCGACTGGGAATGTGCGTGGTGCTAGTGCCAAATATTGGTATTAGCACCAGCATATCCAACACTACACAAGTACGCCCACAGCACTTCAGAAACTTCATGTGTGTCCACTGGGAATGTGCGTGGTGCTAGTGCCAAATATTATTATTAGCACCAGCATATCCAACACTACACAGATACGCCCACAGTACTTCAGAAACTTCATGTGTGTCCACTGGGAATGTGCGTAGCGCTAGTGCCAAACATTAGTTTTAGAACCAACATGTCCAACAGTACACAAATACGCCCACAGTACTTCAGAAACTTTATGTGTGTCCACTGGGAATGTGCGTGGTGTTAGTGCCAAATATTGGTATTAGCACCAGCGTGTCCAACACTACACAGATACGCCCACAGCACTTAAGAAACTTCATGTGTGTCCACTGGGAATGTGCGTGGTGCTAGTGCCAAATATTGGTCTTAGAACCATCATATCCAACACTACACAAATATGCCCACAGCACTTCAGAAACTTAATGTGCTTCCACTGGGAAATTGCGTGGTGCTAATGCCAAATATTGGTCTTAACACCAGTATATTTAACACTACACAGATATGCCCGCGACACTTCAGAAACTTCATGTGTGGGAATGTGCGTGGTGCTAGTACCAAATATTGGTCTGAGAACCACCATATCCAACAGTACAAAAATACGCCCACAGTACTTCAGAAACTTCATACGTGTCTACTGGGAATATGCGTGGTGCTAGTGCAAAATATTGGTATTAGCACCAGAGTATCCAACACTACACAAATACGCCCACAGCACTTCAGAAACCTCATGTGTGTCCACTGGGAATGTGCGTGGTGCTAGTGCCAATTATTGGTCTTAGAACCATCATATTTAACACTACACAGATATGCCCGCGACACTTCAGAAACTTCATGTGTGGGAATGTGCGTGGTGCTAGTACCAAATATTGGTCTTAGAACCACCATATCCAACAATACAAAAATATGCCCACAGTACTTCAAAAACTTCATGCGTGTCCACTGCGAATATGCGTGGTGCTAGTGCCAAATATTGGTATTAGCACCAGCGTGTCCAACACTACACAGATACGCCCACAGCACTTCAGAAACTTCATGTGTGTCCACTGGGAATGTGCTTGGTGCTAGTGCCAAATATTGGTCTTAGAACCATCATATCCAACACTACACAAATATGCCCACCGCATTTCAGAAACTTCATGTGCTTCCACTGGGAATGTGCGTGGTGCTAATGCCAAATATTGGTCTGTACACCAGCATATTTAACACTACACAGATATGCCCGCGACACTTCAGAAACTTCATGTGTGGGAATGTGCGTGGTGCTAGTACCAAATATTGGTCTGAGAACCACCATATCCAACAGTACAAAAATACGCCCACAGTACTTCAGAAACTTCATGAGTGTCCACTGGGAATGTGCGTTGTGCTAGTGTCAAATATTGGTATTAGCACCAGCATATCCAACACTACACACATATGCCCACAGTACTTCAGAAACTTCATGTGTGTCCACTGGGAATGTGCGTGGTGCTAGTTCCAAATATTGGTATTAGCACCAACATATCCAACAGTACACAAATACGCCCACAGTACTTCAGAAACTTCATGCGTGTCCACTGGGAATGTGCGTTGTGCTAGTTCCAAATATTGGTATTAGCACCAGCATATCCAACACTACACAAATACGCCCACAGCAGATCATAATCTTCATGTGTGTCCACTGAGAATGTGCGTGGTGCTAGTACCAAATATTGGTCTTAGAACCACCATATATCCAACACTACACAAATATGCCCACAGCACTACAGAAGCTTAATGTGCTTCCACTGGGAATGTGCGTGGTGCTAATGCCAAATATTGGTCTTTACGCCAGCATATTTAACACTACACAGATATGCCCGCAACTTTTCAGAAACGTCATGTGTGGGAATGTGCGTGGTGCTAGTACCAAATATTGGTCTTAGAACCACCATATCCAACAGTACAAAAATACGCCCACAATACTTCAGAAACTTAATGCGTGTCCACTGGGAATATGAGTGGTGCTAGTGCAAAATATTGGTATTAGCACCAGCATATCAAACACTACACAAATACGCCCACAGCAGTTCATAAACTTCATGTGTGTCCACTGGGAATGTGCGTGGTTTTAGTGCCAAATATTGGTGTTAGAACCACCATATCCAACACTGCACAAATATGCCCACAGCACTACAGAAGCTTAATGTGCTTCCATTGGGAATGTGCGTGGTGCTAATGCCAAATATTGGTCTTTACACCAGCATATTTAACACTACACAGATATGCCCGCGACACTTCAGAAACTTCATGTGTGGGAATGTGCGTGGTGCTAGTACCAAATATTGGTCTTAGAACCACCATATCCAACAATACAAAAATATGCCCACAGTACTTCAAAAACTTCATGCGTGTCCACTGGGAATATGCGTGGTGCTAGTGCCAAATATTGGTATTAGCACCAGCGTGTCCAACACTACACAGATACGCCCACAGCACTTCAGAAACTTCATGTGTGTCCACTGGGAATGTGCTTGGTGCTAGTGCCAAATATTGGTCTTAGAACCATCATATCCAACACTACACAAATATGCCCACCGCATTTCAGAAACTTCATGTGCTTCCACTGGGAATGTGCGTGGTGCTAATGCCAAATATTGGTCTTAACACCAGCATATTTAACACTACACAGATATGCCCGCGAAACTTCAGAAACTTCATGTGTGGGAATGTGCGTGGTGCTAGTACCAAATATTGGTCTGAGAACCACCATATCCAACAGTACAAAAATACGCCCACAGTACTTCAGAAACTTCATGCGTGTCCACTGGGAATGTGCGTTGTGCTAGTTCCAAATATTGGTATTAGCACCAGCATATCCAACACTACACAAATACGCCCACAGCAGTTCATAAACTTCATGTGTGTCCACTGGGAATGTGCGTGGTCTTAGTGCCAAATATTGGTGTTAGAACCACCATATCCAACACTGCACAAATATGCCCACAGCACTACAGAAGCTTAATGTGCTTCCACTGGGAATGTGCGTGGTGCTAATGCCAAATATTGGTCTTTACACCAGCATATTTAACACTACACAGATATGCCTGCAACACTTCAGAAACGTCATATGTGGGAATGTGCGTGGTGCTAGTACCAAATATTGGTCTTATAACCACCATATCCAACAGTACAAAAATACGCCCACAGTACTTCAGAAACTTCATGCGTGTTTACTGGGAATGTGCGTGGTGCTAGTTCCAAATATTGGTATTAGCACCAGCATATCCAACACTACACAAATACGCCCACAGCAGATCATAAACTTCATGTGTGTCCACTGGGAATGTGCGTGGTGCTAGTACCAAATATTGGTCTTAGAACCACCATATATCCAACACTACACAAATATGCTCATAGCACTACAGAAGCTTAATGTGCTTCCACTGGGAATGTACGTGGTGCTAGTGCCAAATATTAGTCTTAGAACCAACATATCCAACACTACACAAATACGCCCAGAGTACTTTGGAAACTTTATGTTAGTCCACTGGGAATGTACGTGCGTGGTGCTAGTGCCAAATATTGGTATTAGCACCAGCGTATCCAACACTACACAGATACGCCCACAGCACTTAAGAAACTTCATGTGTGTCCACTGGGAATGTGCGTGGTGCTAGTGCCAAATGTTGGTGTTTGAACCACCATATCCAACACTACACAAATATGCCCACAGCACTTAAGAAACTTCATGTGTGTCCACTGTAAATGTTCGTGATGCTAGTGCTAAATATTATTTTTAGCACCAGCATATCCAACACTACACAAATATGCCCACAGTACTTCAGAAACTTCATGTGTGTCCACTGGGAATATGCGTGGTGCTATTGCGAAATATTGGTCTTAACACTAACATATTTAACACTACACAGATACGCCCACAACACTTCATAAACTTTATGTGTGTCCACTGGGAATGTGCTTGGTGCTAGTGCCAAATATTGGTATTAGCACCAGCATATCCAACACTACACAAATACGCCCACAGCAGTTCATAAACTTCATGTGTGTCCACTGGGAATGTGCGTGGTTTTAGTGCCGAATATTGGTCTTAGAACCACAATATATCCAACACTAAACAAATATGCCCACATCACTACAGAAACTTAATGTGCTTCCACTGGGAATGTGCGTGGTGCTAATGCCAAATATTGGTCTGTACACCAGCATATTTAACACTACACAGATATGCCCGCAACACTTCAGAAACGTCATGTGTGGGAATGTGCGTTCTGCTAGTACCAAATATTGGTCTTAGAACCACCATATCCAACAGTACAAAAATACCTCCACAGTACTTCAGAAACTTCATGCGTGTCCACTGAGAATATGAGTGGTGCTAGTGCCAAATATTGGTATTAGCACCAGCATATCCAACACTACACAAATACGCCCACAGCTCTTTAGAGACTTCATGTGTGTCCACTGGGAATGTGTGTGGTGCTAATGCCAAATATTGGTTTGTACACCAGCATACTTAACACTACACAGATATGCCCGCAACACTTCAGAAACGTCATGTGCGTGGTACTAGTACCAAATATTGGTCTTAGAACCACCATATCCAACAGTACAAAAATACGCCCACAGTACTTCAGAAACTTCATGCTTGTCCACTGGGAATATGAGTGGTGCTAGTGCCAAATATTGGTATTAGCACCAGCATATCCAACACTACACAAATACGCCCACAGCACTTTAGAGACTTCATGTGTGTCCACTGGGAATGTACGTGGTGCTAGTGCCAAATATTGGTCTTATAACCACCATATCCAACACTACACAAATATGCCCATAGCACTTCAGAAACCTCATGTGTGTCCACTGGGAATGTACGTGGTGCTAGTGGTAAATATTGGTATTAGCACCAGCATATCCAACACTACACAAGTACGCCCACAGCACTTCAGAAACTTCATGTGTGTCCACTGGGAATGTGCGTGGTGCTAGTGCCAAATATTATTATTAGCATCAGCATATCCAACACTACACAGATACGCCCACAGTACTTCAGAAACTTCATGTGTGTCCACTGGGAATGTGCGTGGTGCTAGTTCCAAATATTGGTATTAGCACCAACATATGCAACACTACACAAATACGCCCACAGTACTTCATAAACTTCATGTGTGTCCACTGGGAATGTGCGTGGTATTAGTGCCAAATATTGATATTAGCACCAGCATATCCAACACTACACAAATACGCCCACAGCAGTTCAGAAACTTCATGTGTGTCCACTGAGAATGTGCGTGGCGCTAGTGCCAAATATTAGTCTTAGAACCAACATATCCAACACTACACAAATACGCCCAGAGTACTTCAGAAACTTTATGTGTGTCCACTGGGAATGTGCGTGGTGCTAGTGCCAAATATTGGTATTAGCACCAGCATACCCAACACTACACAGATACGCCCACAACACTTCAGAAACTTCATGTGTGTCCACTGGGAATGTGCGTGGTATTAGTGCCAAATATTGATATTAGCACCAGCATATCCAACACTACACAAGTACGCCCACAGCAGTTCAGAAACTTCATGTGTGTCCACTGGGAATGTGCGTGGCGCTAGTGCCAAATATTAGTCTTAGAACCAACATATCCAACACTACACAAATACGCCCAGAGTACTTCGGAAACTTTATGTGTGTCCACTGGGAATGTGCGTGGTGCTAGTGCCAAATATTGGTATTAGCACCAGCATATCCAACACTACACAGATACGCCCACAGCACTTAAGAAACTTCTTGTGTGCCCACTGGGAATGTGCGTGGTGCTAGTGCCAAATATTGGTCTTAGAACCACCATATCCAACACTACACAAATATGCCCACAGTACTTCAGAAACTTCATGTGTGTCCACTGAGAATGTGCGTGGTGCTATTGCGAAATATTGGTCTTAACACTAGCATATTTAACACTACACAGATACGCCCACAGCACTTAAGAAACTTCATGTGTGTCCACTGGGAATGTACGTGGTGCTAGTGGTAAATATTGGTATTAGCACCAGCATATCCAACACTACACAAATACGCCCACAGCAGTTCATAAACTTCATGTGTGTCCACTGGGAATGTGCGTGGTTTTAGTGCCGAATATTGGTCTTAGAACCACAATATATCCAACACTACACAAATATGCCCACAGCACTACAGAAACTTAATGTGCTTCCACTGGGAATGTGTGTGGTGCTAATGGCAAATATTGGTCTGTACACCAGCATATTTAACACTACACAGATATGCCCGCAACACTTCAGAAACGTCATGTGTGGGAATGTGCGTGGTGCTAGTACCAAATATTGGTCTTATAATCACCATATCCAACAGTACAAAAATACGCCCACAGTACTTCAGAAACTTCATGCGTGTCCACTGAGAATATGAGTGGTGCTAGTGCCAAATATTGGTATTAGCACCAGCATATCCAACACTACACAAATACGCCCACAGCACTTTAGAGACTTCATGTGTGTCCACTGGGAATGTGCGTGGTGCTAGTGCCAAATATTGATCTTATAACCACCATATCCAACACTACACAAATATGCCCACAGCACTTCAGAAACTTCATGTGTGTCCACTGGGAATGTACGTGGTGCTAGTGGTAAATATTGGTATTAGCACCAGCATATCCAACACTACACAAGTACGCCCACAGCAGTTCAGAAACTTCATGTGTGTCCACTGGGAATGTGCGTGGTGCTAGTGCCAAATATTGGTGTTAGAACCACCATATCCAACACTACACAAATATGCCCACAGCACTACGGTAACTTAATGTGCTTCCACTGGGAATGTGCGTGGTGCTAATGCCAAATATTGGTCTTAACACCGGCACATTTAATACTACACAGATATGCCCGCAACACTTCAGAAACGTCATGTGTGGGAATGTGCGTGGTGTTAGTACCAAATATTGGTCTTAGAACCACCATATCCAACAGTACAAAAATACGCCCACAGTACTTCAGAAACTTCATGCGTGTCCACTGGGAATATGAGTGGTGCTAGTGCCAAATATTGGTATTGGCACCAGCATATCCAACACTACACAAATACGCCCACAGTACTTCAGGAACCTCGTGTGTCCACTGGGAATGTACGTGGTTTTAGTGCCAAATATTGGTCTTAGAACCAGCATATCCAACACTACACAGATACTCCCACAGCACTTAAGAAACTTCTTGTGTGTCCACTGGGAATGTACGTGGTGCTAGTGCTAAATATTGGTATTAGCACCAGCATATCCAACACTACACAAATATGCCCACAGCAGTTCAGAAACTTCATGTGTGTCCCCTGGGAATGTGCGTGGTGCTATTGCGAAATATTGGTCTTAACACTAGTATATTTAACACTACACAGATACGCCCACAACACTTCAGAAACCTCATGTGTGTCCACTGGGAATGTGCGTGGTGCTAGTGGTAAATATTGGTATTAGCACCAGCATATCCAACACTACACAAGCACGCCCACAGCAGTTCATAAACTTCATGTGTGTCCACTGGGAATGTGCGTGGTTTTAGTGCCAAATATTGGTCTTAGAACCACCATATCCAACACTACACAAATATGCCCACATCACTACGGAAACTTAATGTGCTTCCACTGGGAATGTGTGTGGTGCTAATGCCAAATATTGGTCTTAACACCGGCATATTTAACACTACACAGATATGCCCGCAACACTTCAGAAACGTCATGTGTGGGAATGTGCGTGGTGCTAGTACCAAATATTGGTCTTAGAACCACCATATCCAACAGTACAAGAATACCTCCACAGTACTTCAGAAACTTCATGCGTGTCCACTGAGAATATGAGTGGTGCTAGTGCCAAATATTGGTATTAGCACCAGCATATCCAACACTACACAAATACGCCCACAGCTCTTTAGAGACTTCATGTGTGTCCACTGGGAATGTGTGTGGTGCTAATGCCAAATATTGGTTTGTACACCAGCATATTTAACACTACACAGATATGCCCGCAACACTTCAGAAACGTCATATGCGTGGTACTAGTACCAAATATTGGTCTTAGAACCACCATATCCAACAGTACAAAAATACGCCCACAGTACTTCAGAAACTTCGTGCGTGTCTACTGGGAATATGAGTGGTGCTAGTGCCAAATATTGGTATTAGCACCAGCATATCCAACACTACACAAATACGCCCACAGAACTTTAGAGACTTCATGTGTGTCCACTGGGAATGTACGTGGTGCTAGTGCCAAATATTGGTCTTAAAACCACCATATCCAACACTACACAAATATGCCCACAGCACTTCAGAAACTTCATGTGTGTCCACTGGGAATGTACATGGTGCTAGTGGTAAATATTGGTATTAGCACCAGCATATCCAACACTACACAAGTACGCCCACAGCACTTCAGAAACTTCATGTGTGTCCACTGGGAATGTGCGTGGTGCTAGTGCCAAATATTGGTGTTAGAACCACCATATCCAACACTACACAAATATGCCCATAGCACTTCAGAAACCTCATGTGTGTCCACTGGGAATGTACGTGGTGCTAGTGGTAAATATTGGTATTAGCACCAGCATATCCAACACTACACAAGTACGCCCACAGCACTTCAGAAACTTCATGTGTGTCCACTGGGAATGTGCGTGGTGCTAGTGCCAAATATTATTATTAGCACCAGCATATCCAACACTACACAGATACGCCCACAGTACTTCAGAAACTTCATGTGTGTCCACTGGGAATGTGCGTGGTGCTAGTTCCAAATATTGGTATTAGCACCAACATATGCAACACTACACAAATACGCCCACAGTACTTCATAAACTTCATGTGTGTCCACTGGGAATGTGCGTGGTATTAGTGCCAAATATTGATATTAGCACCAGCATATCCAACACTACACAAATACGCCCACAGAAGTTCAGAAACTTCATGTGTGTCCACTGGGAATGTGCGTGGCGCTAGTGCCAAATATTGGTCTTAGAACCAACATATCAACACTACACAAATACGCCCAGAGTACTTCAGAAACTTTATGTGTGTCCACTGGGAATGTGCGTGGTGCTAGTGCCAAATATTGGTATTAGCACCAGCATATCCAACACTACACAGATACGCCCACAACACTTCAGAAACTTCATGTGTGTCCACTGGGAATGTGCGTGGTATTAGTGCCAAATATTGATATTAGCACCAGCATATCCAACACTACACAAATACGCCCACAGCAGTTCAGAAACTTCATGTGTGTCCACTGGGAATGTGCGTGGCGCTAGTGCCAAATATTAGTCTTAGAACCAACATATCCAACACTACACAAATACGCCCAGAGTACTTTGGAAACTTTATGTGTGTCCACTGGGAATGTGCGTGGTGCTAGTGCCAAATATTGGTATTAGCACCAGCATATCCAACACTACACAGATACGCCCTCAGCACTTAAGAAACTTCTTGTGTGCCCACTGGGAATGTGCGTGGTGCTAGTGCCAAATATTGGTCTTAGAACCACCATATCCAACACTACACAAATATGCCCACAGTACTTCAGAAACTTCATGTGTGTCCACTGAGAATGTGCGTGGTGCTATTGCGAAATATTGGTCTTAACACTAGCATATTTAACACTACACAGATACGCCCACAGCACTTAAGAAACTTCATGTGTGTCCACTGGGAATGTACGTGGTGCTAGTGGTAAATATTGGTATTAGCACCAGCATATCCAACACTACACAAATACGCCCACAGCAGTTCATAAACTTCATGTGTGTCCACTGGGAATGTGCGTGGTTTTAGTGCCGAATATTGGTCTTAGAACCACAATATATCCAACACTACACAAATATGCCCACAGCACTACAGAAACTTAATGTGCTTCCACTGGGAATGTGTGTGGTGCTAATGCCAAATATTGGTCTGTACACCAGCATATTTAACACTACACAGATATGCCCGCAACACTTCAGAAACGTCATGTGTGGGAATGTGCGTGGTGCTAGTACCAAATATTGGTCTTATAATCACCATATCCAACACTACAAAAATACGCCCACAGTACTTCAGAAACTTCATGCGTGTCCACTGAGAATATGAGTGGTGCTAGTGCCAAATATTGGTATTAGCACCAGCATATCCAACACTACACAAATACGCCCACAGCACTTTAGAGACTTCATGTGTGTCCACTGGGAATGTGCGTGGTGCTAGTGCCAAATATTGATCTTATAACCACCATATCCAACACTACACAAATATGCCCACAGCACTTCAGAAACTTCATGTGTGTCCACTGGGAATGTACGTGGTGCTAGTGGTAAATATTGGTATTAGCACCAGCATATCCAACACTACACAAGTACGCCCACAGCACTTCAGAAACTTCATGTGTGTCCACTGGGAATGTGCGTGGTGCTAGTGCCAAATATTGGTGTTAGAATCACCATATCCAACACTACACAAATATGCCCACAGCACTACGGTAACTTAATGTGCTTCCACTGGGAATGTGCGTGGTGCTAATGCCAAATATTGGTCTTAACACCGGCACATTTAATACTACACAGATATGCCCGCAACACTTCAGAAACGTCATGTGTGGGAATGTGCGTGGTGTTAGTACCAAATATTGGTCTTAGAACCACCATATCCAACAGTACAAAAATACGCCCACAGTACTTCAGAAACTTCATGCGTGTCCACTGGGAATATGAGTGGTGCTAGTGCCAAATATTGGTATTAGCACCAGCATATCCAACACTACACAAATACGCCCACAGTACTTCAGGAACCTCGTGTGTCCACTGGGAATGTACGTGGTGTTAGTGCCAAATATTGGTCTTAGAACCAGCATATCCAACACTACACAGATACTCCCACAGCACTTAAGAAACTTCTTGTGTGTCCACTGGGAATGTACGTGGTGCTAGTGCTAAATATTGGTATTAGCACCAGCATATCCAACACTACACAAATATGCCCACAGCAGTTCAGAAACTTCATGTGTGTCCCCTGGGAATGTGCGTGGTGCTATTGCGAAATATTGGTCTTAACACTAGCATATTTAACACTACACACATACGCCCACAACACTTCAGAAACCTCATGTGTGTCCACTGGGAATGTGCGTGGTGCTAGTGGTAAATATTGGTATTAGCACCAGCATATCCAACACTACACAAGCACGCCCACAGCAGTTCATAAACTTCATGTGTGTCCACTGGGAATGTGCGTGGTTTTAGTGCCAAATATTGGTCTTAGAACCACCATATCCAACACTACACAAATATGCCCACATCACTACGGAAACTTAATGTGCTTCCACTGGGAATGTGTGTGGTGCTAATGCCAAATATTGGTCTTAACACCGGCATATTTAACACTACACAGATATGCCCGCAACACTTCAGAAACGTCATGTGTGGGAATGTGCGTGGTGCTAGTACCAAATATTGGTCTTAGAACCACCATATCCAACAGTACAAGAATACCTCCACAGTACTTCAGAAACTTCATGCGTGTCCACTGAGAATATGAGTGGTGCTAGTGCCAAATATTGGTATTAGCACCAGCATATCCAACACTACACAAATACGCCCACAGCTCTTTAGAGACTTCATGTGTGTCCACTGGGAATGTGTGTGGTGCTAATGCCAAATATTGGTTTGTACACCAGCATATTTAACACTACACAGATATGCCCGCAACACTTCAGAAACGTCATATGCGTGGTACTAGTACCAAATATTGGTCTTAGAACCACCATATCCAACAGTACAAAAATACGCCCACAGTACTTCAGAAACTTCATGCGTGTCTACTGGGAATATGAGTGGTGCTAGTGCCAAATATTGGTATTAGCACCAGCATATCCAACACTACACAAATACGCCCACAGCACTTTAGAGACTTCATGTGTGTCCACTGGGAATGTACGTGGTGCTAGTGCCAAATATTGGTCTTATAACCACCATATCCAACACTACACAAATATGCCCACAGCACTTCAGAAACTTCATGTGTGTCCACTGGGAATGTACGTGGTGCTAGTGGTAAATATTGGTATTAGCACCAGCATATCCAACACTACACAAGTACGCCCACAGCAGTTCAGAAACTTCATGTGTGTCCACTGGGAATGTGCGTGGTGCTAGTGCCAAATATTGGTGTTAGAACCACCATATCCAACACTACACAAATATGCCCACAGCACTACGGTAACTTAATGTGCTTCCACTGGGAATGTGCGTGGTGCTAATGCCAAATATTGGTCTTAACACCGGCACATTTAATACTACACAGATATGCCCGCAACACTTCAGAAACGTCATGTGTGGGAATGTGCGTGGTGTTAGTACCAAATATTGGTCTTAGAACCACCATATCCAACAGTACAAAAATACGCCCACAGTACTTCAGAAACTTCATGCGTGTCCACTGGGAATATGAGTGGTGCTAGTGCCAAATATTGGTCTTAGAACCAGCATATCCAACACTACACAGATACTCCCACAGCACTTAAGAAACTTCTTGTGTGTCCACTGGGAATGTACGTGGTGCTAGTGCTAAATATTGGTATTAGCACCAGCATATCCAACACTACACAAATATGCCCACAGCAGTTCAGAAACTTCATGTGTGTCCCCTGGGAATGTGCGTGGTGCTATTGCGAAATATTGGTCTTAACACTAGCATATTTAACACTACACAGATACGCCCACAACACTTCAGAAACCTCATGTGTGTCCACTGGGAATGTGCGTGGTGCTAGTGGTAAATATTGGTATTAGCACCAGCATATCCAACACTACACAAGCACGCCCACAGCAGTTCATAAACTTCATGTGTGTCCACTGGGAATGTGCGTGGTTTTAGTGCCAAATATTGGTCTTAGAACCACCATATCCAACACTACACAAATATGCCCACATCACTACGGAAACTTAATGTGCTTCCACTGGGAATGTGTGTGGTGCTAATGCCAAATATTGGTCTTAACACCGGCATATTTAACACTACACAGATATGCCCGCAACACTTCAGAAACGTCATGTGTGGGAATGTGCGTGGTGCTAGTACCAAATATTGGTCTTAGAACCACCATATCCAACAGTACAAGAATACCTCCACAGTACTTCAGAAACTTCATGCGTGTCCACTGAGAATATGAGTGGTGCTAGTGCCAAATATTGGTATTAGCACCAGCATATCCAACACTACACAAATACGCCCACAGCTCTTTAGAGACTTCATGTGTGTCCACTGGGAATGTGTGTGGTGCTAATGCCAAATATTGGTTTGTACACCAGCATATTTAACACTACACAGATATGCCCGCAACACTTCAGAAACGTCATATGCGTGGTACTAGTACCAAATATTGGTCTTAGAACCACCATATCCAACAGTACAAAAATACGCCCACAGTACTTCAGAAACTTCATGCGTGTCTACTGGGAATATGAGTGGTGCTAGTGCCAAATATTGGTATTAGCACCAGCATATCCAACACTACACAAATACGCCCACAGCACTTCAGAAACCTCATGTGTGTCCACTGGGAATGTGCGTGGTGCTAGTGGTAAATATTGGTATTAGCACCAGCATATCCAACACTACACAAGCACGCCCACAGCAGTTCATAAACTTCATGTGTGTCCACTGGGAATGTGCGTGGTTTTAGTGCCAAATATTGGTCTTAGAACCACCATATCCAACACTACACAAATATGCCCACATCACTACGGAAACTTAATGTGCTTCCACTGGGAATGTGTGTGGTGCTAATGCCAAATATTGGTCTTAACACCGGCATATTTAACACTACACAGATATGCCCGCAACACTTCAGAAACGTCATGTGTGGGAATGTGCGTGGTGCTAGTACCAAATATTGGTCTTAGAACCACCATATCCAACAGTACAAAAATACCTCCACAGTACTTCAGAAACTTCATGCGTGTCCACTGAGAATATGAGTGGTGCTAGTGCCAAATATTGGTATTAGCACCAGCATATCCAACACTACACAAATACGCCCACAGCTCTTTAGAGACTTCATGTGTGTCCACTGGGAATGTGTGTGGTGCTAATGCCAAATATTGGTTTGTACACCAGCATATTTAACACTACACAGATATGCCCGCAACACTTCAGAAACGTCATATGCGTGGTACTAGTACCAAATATTGGTCTTAGAACCACCATATCCAACAGTACAAAAATACGCCCACAGTACTTCAGAAACTTCATGCGTGTCTACTGGGAATATGAGTGGTGCTAGTGCCAAATATTGGTATTAGCACCAGCATATCCAACACTACACAAATACGCCCACAGCACTTAGAGACTTCATGTGTGTCCACTGGGAATGTACGTGGTGCTAGTGCCAAATATTGGTCTTATAACCACCATATCCAACACTACACAAATATGCCCATAGCACTTCAGAAACCTCATGTGTGTCCACTGGGAATGTACATGGTGCTAGTGGTAAATATTGGTATTAGCACCAGCATATCCAACACTACACAAGTACGCCCACAGCACTTCAGAAACTTCATGTGTGTCCACTGGGAATGTGCGTGGTGCTAGTGCCAAATATTATTATTAGCACCAGCATATCCAACACTACACAGATACGCCCACAGTACTTCAGAAACTTCATGTGTGTCCACTGGGAATGTGCGTGGTGCTAGTTCCAAATATTGGTATTAGCACCAACATATGCAACACTACACAAATACGCCCACAGTACTTCATAAACTTCATGTGTGTCCACTGGGAATGTGCGTGGTATTAGTGCCAAATATTGATATTAGCACCAGCATATCCAACACTACACAGATACGCCCACAGCAGTTCAGAAACTTCATGTGTGTCCACTGGGAATGTGCGTGGCGCTAGTGCCAAATATTAGTCTTAGAACCAATATATCCAACACTACACAAATACGCCCAGAGTACTTCGGAAACTTTATGTGTGTCCACTGGGAATGTGCGTGGTGCTAGTGCCAAATATTGGTATTAGCACCAGCATATCCAACACTACACAGATACGCCCACAACACTTAAGAAACTTCTTGTGTGCCCACTGGGAATGTGCGTGGTGCTAGTGCCAAATGTTGGTCTTAGAACCACCATATCCAACACTACACAAATATGCCCACAGTACTTCAGAAACTTCATGTGTGTCCACTGAGAATGTGCGTGGTGCTATTGCGAAATATTGGTCTTAACACTAGCATATTTAACACTACACAGATACGCCCACAGCACTTAAGAAACTTCATGTGTGTCCACTGGGAATGTACGTGGTGCTAGTGGTAAATATTGGTATTAGCACCAGCATATCCAACACTACACAAATACGCCCACAGCAGTTCATAAACTTCATGTGTGTCCACTGGGAATGTGCGTAGTTTTAGTGCCGAATATTGGTCTTAGAACCACAATATATCCAACACTACACAAATATGCCCACAGCACTACAGAAACTTAATGTGCTTCCACTGGGAATGTGTGTGGTGCTAATGGCAAATATTGGTCTGTACACCAGCATATTTAACACTACACAGATATGCCCGCAACACTTCAGAAACGTCATGTGTGGGAATGTGCGTGGTGCTAGTACCAAATATTGGTCTTATAATCACCATATCCAACACTACAAAAATACGCCCACAGTACTTCAGAAACTTCATGCGTGTCCACTGAGAATATGAGTGGTGCTAGTGCCAAATATTGGTATTAGCACCAGCATATCCAACACTACACAAATACGCCCACAGCACTTTAGAGACTTCATGTGTGTCCACTGGGAATGTGCGTGGTGCTAGTGCCAAATATTGATCTTATAACCACCATATCCAACACTACACAAATATGCCCACAGCACTTCAGAAACTTCATGTGTGTCCACTGGGAATGTACGTGGTGCTAGTGGTAAATATTGGTATTAGCACCAGCATATCCAACACTACACAAGTACGCCCACAGCAGTTCAGAAACTTCATGTGTGTCCACTGGGAATGTGCGTGGTTTTAGTGCCAAATATTGGTGTTAGAACCACCATATCCAACACTACACAAATATGCCCACAGCACTACGGTAACTTAATGTGCTTCCACTGGGAATGTGCGTGGTGCTAATGCCAAATATTGGTCTTAACACCGGCACATTTAATACTACACAGATATGCCCGCAACACTTCAGAAACGTCATGTGTGGGAATGTGCGTGGTGTTAGTACCAAATATTGGTCTTAGAACCACCATATCCAACAGTACAAAAATACGCCCACAGTACTTCAGAAACTTCATGCGTGTCCACTGGGAATATGAGTGGTGCTAGTGCCAAATATTGGTATTAGCACCAGCATATCCAACACTACACAAATACGCCCACAGTACTTCAGGAACCTCGTGTGTCCACTGGGAATGTACGTGGTTTTAGTGCCAAATATTGTTTTTAGAACCAGCATATCCAACACTACACAGATACTCCCACAGCACTTAAGAAACTTCTTGTGTGTCCACTGGGAATGTACGTGGTGCTAGTGCTAAATATTGGTATTAGCACCAGCATATCCAACACTACACAAATATGCCCACAGCAGTTCAGAAACTTCATGTGTGTCCCCTGGGAATGTGCGTGGTGCTATTGCGAAATATTGGTCTTAACACTAGCATATTTAACACTACACAGATACGCCCACAACACTTCAGAAACCTCATGTGTGTCCACTGGGAATGTGCGTGGTGCTAGTGGTAAATATTGGTATTAGCACCAGCATATCCAACACTACACAAGCACGCCCACAGCAGTTCATAAACTTCATGTGTGTCCACTGGGAATGTGCGTGGTTTTAGTGCCAAATATTGGTCTTAGAACCACCATATCCAACACTACACAAATATGCCCACATCACTACGGAAACTTAATGTGCTTCCACTGGGAATGTGTGTGGTGCTAATGCCAAATATTGGTCTTAACACCGGCATATTTAACACTACACAGATATGCCCGCAACACTTCAGAAACGTCATGTGTGGGAATGTGCGTGGTGCTAGTACCAAATATTGGTCTTAGAACCACCATATCCAACAGTACAAAAATACGCCCACAGTTCTTCAGAAACTTCATGCGTGTCCACTGGGAATATGAGTGGTGCTAGTGCCAAATATTGGTATTAGCACCAGCATATCCAACAATACACAAATACGCCCACAGCACTTCAGGAACGTCGTGTGTCCACTGGGAATGTACGTGGTGCTAGTGCTAAATATTGGTATTAGCACCAGCATATCCAACCCTACACAAGTACGCCCACAGCAGTTCATAAACTTCATGTGTGTCCAGTGGGAATGTGCGTGGTTTTAGTGCCAAATATTGGTCTTAGAACCAGGATATCCAACACTACACAGACACGCCCACAGCACTTAAGAAACTTCTTGTGTGTCCACTGGGAATGTACGTGGTGCTAGTGGTAAATATTGGTATTAGCACCAGCATATCCAACACTACACAAGTACGCCCACAGCACTTCAGAAACTTCATGTGTGTCCACTGTAGATGTTCGTGGTGCTAGTGCCAAATATTATTATTAGCACCAGCACAGTGTTGGGGTCGTTACTTTTAAAAAGTAATCTCGTTACATATTACATATTACTATGAAAACTTGTAATGCATTACAGTTACATATTACTCAATAATAAATGTAACTTGTAATAATATTACAGATTACATTTGCTCCCGCAAACTACATCCAAGTTGCATCCCTGTGAGAATTTTAACCCTCCTAAAGGTGAACATCAACGTGGTCATGTACATGATTGAATGTTAGAACCAGACTATAAGGCATTCCCAATTAAGAACAAATGTAATGAATTTCCCAACCAAGACAATCTCTGCTGGTATACTGCATATGTAGTGCAGTCCAGAACACTAGTAATGTGACATCTAACTAGCCACTCTGTGTTGTCCTTGACGACAGAAGCTCTGCTTTTACTTATAACCTTTATTATAGCTACAAACCTACTTAGGTTTAGCATGAGGTAATATTTTATTTTCACCACAGAGCTATTTGTAATATATTACTAGTTACAAGGTAGGTATTTAGTTATATTACTTAATTCCTGAAAAAGTAATAATATTACGTAATATATTACTTCAGTATTTAGTTACCCCCAACACTGATGCAGATATGTACATGGAGTGCAGGGGTATATATACGTATATACGTATGAAACTAGGGGGGTCTGGGAGCATCCCCCCCCCCCCCCCCCCCCCCCCCAGGGAAAATTCAAATTATTAGGTGAGATAATGTTGCATTTGAGGCCATTTTAGACCATTCAAGGCCAATTTTCACACTCAAGTAGGGCCTTCTCTATATAGTAATACAATGAGTGCCTGTGTGTATACATGTGCACACATGTGTGTATGTGTGTGTGTGTGTGTTTGTGCACAGCCATATTTATTATGGAGTGCAGGAGCATACATACGTAACTATATAGAGGGATCTGGAGGCATGCCTCTCTAGGGAAAATTTGATATTTTAGGTTATATAATGTTGCATTTGAGGCCATTTTAGACCATTCAATGCTAATTTTGACACTCGAGTAGGGCCTTCTCTATAGTAGTGAAACGAATGCCTGCATGTGTGTATACATATGCATAGATGTGTGTACATGTGTATGTGTGTGTGTGTGTGTGTGTGTGTGTGTGTGTGTTTGTGTGTGTGTATGTATGTGTGTGTGTGTGTGTGTGTGTGTGTGTGTGTGTGTGCATGTGTGTGTGTGTGTGTGTGTGTGTGTGTGTGTGTGTGTGTGTGTGTGTGTGTGTGCATGTGTGCGTGTGTGTGCGTGTGTGTGTGTGTGTGTGTGTGTGTGTGTGTGTGCATGTGTGTGTGTGTGTGTGTTTGTGCATGACCGGATATATTATGGAGTGCAGGAGTATACATACTTAACTAGAGGGGTCTTGGGGTGCGTGCCCCCTAGGGAAAATTTGAATTTTTAGGTTATACAAGGTTGTATTTGAGGCCAAATTTTGACACTCAAGTAGGGACTACTACATAGTAATTTGTATTGCAGTTGGATTTTTTGGGGGGCAGAAGCTGGGGAGTTTAGGGTGGAAGCTTCCCCCCCGCCCCCCACTGGATAAAACGCTGCAAATCATAGAGAAAAAGAATAGTTTGTTGCATTTATGTTCAAATAACCTAATTTAGTTCTTCCCAATACCATCTGTAGACACATTTGTCAGAATTGTAATACTGCCAAAGTTTCCTGGTATGCTGGCTATTCCTGTCATGAGTGAAGAATATTCATACACATACAGAGCATGCATGTGTGCATGTGTACTATGACTGTGTGATTCTGCTTTGTGTGTGCTTTATCAAGTAATGAGCTTGACAATGTGTAAAATTACGTGCATACATCAAGTACATAGGGTGTATTATGTATGTACAGATGCGTTTATATTTTTGCGTATGTACAGATCAACCTGGTGAGCCCTGCGTCTGTGTCCTCTGATGGTATGCTGACGTCGAGTGGAAGTAGAAGAGTAAATGCTAGTGTCAGTGGAAGCATTACCCTGTCTTCGACCAATGGAGATGTAGTTCTCTCTGCCAAAGCTGTTGAGATCCCAGCAGTGAGTTGTCATGCTAGCATGTTTGGGTCTGAGTTTGTTGTACAATGTATGTGACTGTCTGTTTGTGTGCATCTGTCTTAATGTACATGTCATGTGTGTTTCTATGTTATATAGTTCCCAAAACTTAATTTATTATAATAACTCCTTACTGAGAATCTCTGACAGTAACAGTGTAGTATATACTTCTGCTGGTGGCCTTATACTATACTGCATCCATGTATATACTGTGTACTATATTATACTGTATCCATGCACTGTGTACTATATATACTGTATCCATGCACTGTGTTGAGTCTCTCTGTATTGTCTCTGTGGTATTATGGGTCTTGGATTACTGTATAGCAGGAAATTTTTGCAGAATAAAATTTTCACGAATAGCTCATTTCCCGAATTTCGCGGATAATATTTTCACAGATCCCTAAAATTTAGGAAGACATTTATTCTTCTTAGGTGATGGTAGGAAAGTAGCTTTTGAGTGTATCGTGTGAATGAAATGGCACAAGTTGAAGCCGTTTACACCATTTAGACTTCAGTCAATAATTTGAGGTTACTTTTGCTCTCTAATGGGCTGTGAAACTTTCAGGTGTGCACGCTCCACCTGATCCTCTCGTTTGAAGAAGGGAAAAGGCGACGTATAGCACGACCAGCTTTTCGAGAAACAGCCAACAAAATCTCAATGTGAACTGCCATTAAGTCCAGTTACAAACAACAAAGTCTGACTTCTGCTATACAAAAGAACAATGGTGTAAGGGCCTAGCGTGTACGTACTACCTGAGCCCGACGTAGCTATGGATGTCTAGGGCTAAGATTTCACAAATCAAAAATTTCACAAATGCTAGGATGTCTGCGAATTCTGAGAAAATCAATTTTTCTCCGCGAAAATTTCCCGCTCTACAGTATGTTCAATACACAGTGGTGGTGTAGCATGTAAAATTGTTAGGGAGGAGGAAGGGATTGACTGTGTCTTGAGTTCACCATTGGTTGTGCTGTGTGGGTCAGCCATTTTTACTCTATTGCATATCGAAGGATGCTATTAAAATGGCATTCATGGTGGTATACTGTGGAACCTCCGAATAAAGGACAATTTAGGATCACTCTATTTATTGGAAGGAGGTTGTCCTCTTTGGGAGTTTTAAAAAGTATGAGAACTATACAGGGAAGGTGTATTTTGGGACCTGAAGTCTTGTCCTTTGTAGAGAGGTTTATTGTACTGTGTCCTTATTAGGGAGAGTCCACTATTAGAGGTTCCACTGTATTTACGTATAGCCATTTGAGATCACATTGGATTTTGTGAAAGAGGGTGTGTACCCCTTTTGGAGTATTATACAGCATTCATTTTTGGTTTTTCCAATTGTAAAGAAAAGACTTCATGTATCACTATATGAGGGGATGGGGCACACCCTCCCCCTATTCTACCACTTATGATATAAACTTAAGTACTGCGGTGTACCCGGAGGGAGAATGGGCAAAGTGTATGGATTTTGCATGTGAAGGTTTAACATGCAGTCATTCATTGCAAGTAATTCTGTAAAGACCTGGTGTTGTGTTATTATTGTCCTATTGGGTTCAAACATAGGCTAAAAAATACGTAGAAGCCAGTGAGGATGAGGCACCCATGTGTCCTGACCATGATAGTAGAGGTGTCAATAGTAACATTGTCATGTATGTATAATGACATGAGTATATTTTGATAGACATGAGTCCTGTGAATGCATACACATACATACATAGGACCTGGTGAATTGCCGAGTTGCTAAATTGCATTCTGTTAGTTGCCATGCAGACATTCAATCAACAATAAAGCAATCAGTACACAACAAATTACTAATTCTCTTCCTGGAGATGAAGGTAGCTACTCTGCAATATCACGACTGTACTATTTCTGTGCTCTTTGAATTCACTATTTGTTTTGTGGTCAATTCCCCTAGATAACGAGGCAGTCCACAATAGATATTAGAGCAGGCAGCCAAGGAGTACGACTGGTGGGGTCGACCTCAGGGACCAGCGATGTGTTTGTACTGTGTGTCTGTGGCAATGGAAGGCTGTTCCGTGTGCAGTCAATGACAGTGACTGAGAGGGAGCCGACGTGCCAGCCATGGTGAAGTAGTCTGCTTACAGTGACTGGATTGTTTGGATCCTTTGTACTTGTATGTAATTTAAATTATACTTGCTTGTATGTCGTCCTGCATGGATTTCTAATTAATTTTTGTTATCCTTGTTGTCATACTTTAAAGTATTGCCGTTCATGTTATAATAATAGTGTGTGTGTGGTGTGTGTGTGTGTGTGTGTGTGTGTGTGTGTGTGTTTGTGTATGTGTGTGTGTGTGTGTGTGTGTGTGTGTGTGTACATGCATGAAAGTGTATTATTCATCAAGTTCAATGACATAATGGCGATCACTTCAAAGAGATGCATGTGCATGTTTTAAATGTTATACACAGACAGACTCCATAATAATTATGCAACTATATTACTGCTGAGGATGACGAGCATCTCCTTTGGAATCCAGCTCATCAAATGTCCTGTACATGCGCTCAGGAATTTCCACCTCTGAAAGAGGAACGTTAACAAACTTTGTCTGAATCATTTGCCTTAGAAATGCAACGATCCACTTGCGTTGAGACATTCTTGATGCGAAGGAATGAAATTCCCAATCTAGCCCCAGTGGACGATAGATGCTTGCTAACAGTTCCATGCCTTGTTCTATTATTCTAGGGCTATGTTTTCTGATACCTCTCTTCACTGTTTTCTCTGCATTCTCCTCTTTCTCTGCGACAAGGAGTGACATTATGTTTGCAAAGATGGGGTCATAGACAATGCGGGAAGTAGGAGGCCGAGACTTTCTGTATTCCGTCCATATAGTACCCAAATCTTCACAAAATGAGTATCTAAACCGCCTCAAAGATTTCACGCGATGGCAATGCTGTAGAAGAGTCAGGAAGCTTCTCAAAGCACTTTCACCCAAGTGACACACAACAGGTGTCCAATTACTCACACCAAGGCTAAGTACGGTCAGGGTGTTTGTGGATCGCAGATTATCATGGTATGATCGCACGTAATCATTGTATCTAAAAGCTCGCACAATAGGTGATTCTAGACCTGAAGCTACTGATTTGTTGGTCTCATTTGGCTTTGAGATAGAGAGAATAAGCATGTCAAGAATTACAGAACATTTTCCCTTGAGGTGAAGAATGGCTTCGCTTTGTGAACTTGATTCCTGTGTAGTCTTCATTTTGTTATACACTTGTGCAACACCTCGCCCGATTTGTTCCATTTCCTCAGGAAGTGCATTCGGATCAAGTGTATCCACAACAGTCAGCAGATGCTCGGGATTCTCACAGCTGGTGAGTATGGGCATGATTATTGCTATCCAGCCCTTTCCCAACCGCTGCCACTGTCCACAGTTCTTCGCAGCCACTACAACTGAAGATATGAATTGAGCTATTTCCTCAGAACCAGTGGATGTGCTTGATTTTGTGTGGATTTGAGCAACTATTTCCAAGACTTTGGATGGAGACAAACAGTATTTCCAGTTACTGGTGAAATAATGAAAAACCTTTTGTCCATTTTCAGTTTCCAAATGTAAGTTTGGTACTGCCATATGAAGGTGACCAGAGTTATCAAAGCAATTGGATTTAAACTGTGCAATACGCAAACTGAGTAACTCCAACTGAAATAAGAGGCCTTCGGGATAAGGAATGGGTAGGCTAGTTGCAAGTTCTCTTACAAAGCTTATGTGGTTAGCAGTAAGGCAAGGCTTTTTTGACCCTCCCCCCTGTAAGGGAACCTGAACTGAGCCATCAGTCTTCACAAGCTGATTGTCGTCATGGACCTGTTGTGATAGTGAAGAGCTGCTACGGCAGGTGGGCAGAACACTCTGTCCCTCCTCTGAATCCCCCTTACTATACACATGTGTTGCAGCATTGTCTTTGTATACCGATTTGTCATATAAACTCATATAATCACGTGGGAATGGCAATGCATCACTCAGTGTTGTGAACAACAACTGAGCTGAATCATCTGGTAAATTCTGGAACAAGAATCGTAGCAGAGACTGTACATTCTCTCGTATGAGGTTGAGGACATGCAGTGGAAATGTGTCCTTGTGGCTCTTCCAGTACAGCATTGACTTGGGATTAACTGTTAAAAGAAGAACCATAAACTCACAAGTCATAACAATTTCATATAATACTGTACATGTCTGGGTGTATATTTATGTG
>CAUJGJ010000001.1:82500-127500 GCA_963170055.1 Halisarca cf. caerulea
AAGAGGAATAGTTTCCTGTCAAAGGATCGAGGTGGCTGGTTTCACTATTACAGTAGAGAGCACTATTACACGATAATAAAATTAATTACTAATACAGGATCTATATGGCTACATACAGTATAGCAAAGAATATAAATAAGATCTACATACTACATATCAGCAGGCAGGCATGTAACCAGTTAACCCCACTATCAACCACTCACCAATTTGAATAACGTCTTGTACGAAATCACCCCCATGGGTTCTGCCGCCATAAGGAACAGAGTACTCTCCACTAACTAGCCGCTTGGCGCGGGAAATGATCAAGTCATCCACACCCATCATCTTTATGTATTCCAATACACGTTCTTCGCTCAGTGGAAACGACCAGTAGGCTACCCTGGTCTGTACCTCTTCGGGAATACGTTGAGAGTGAAGCTGAACGGCCTCAAAAGGAAGGTTCTGGCCAACGAAGCGAGCGCATGTCTCAAGTAAGGTAGAGGCTTGACATTTAGGTTCTGTAACATCCTTCTTGGCCCGATGAATTTGGCGACTTGGCCTTCTGTCTTTGTCAGTGAATCCAAAAGCAACTTCCAAGAGCATTCGTTGAGCCTCAGCCTTTTGGGTAGCTCTAGCACGAGTACGGGCACGGTCCAAGTAGTCACTATCATAGCCATCAAAAGGGTCGTCATAGTAACAGAGGTCTAAGTATCTATCATCATCATTATCGCTTGGGCTGTAAGGAGATTCTACCCCCGGAGAGTAGGACATTTTGTCAGCTTCGCAGGACTTGTGCAACCATATAATCACGTGACAATTAAAAAGGCGCTGAAGGCATTCCGGCACAGCATTAAATTTAGTTATCTGCTCTGCAGAACCATGTGTGTAGTTGAATGCAGGTGACAAGTGCAGAAAGTGTTGGGGATAATTGCTGCATACTGATGACTTCAGATTATTTAAAGGCGTTTCTTGGCAACCTGATCGGGACTTCCCTAGCTGCGGCGGCTTATATATATATATATATATATATATATTATATATATATATATATATATATATATATATATATATATATATACATATATATATATATATATATATATATATATATATATATATATATATATATATATATGTAATAATGCGACAAGTCACTGCATGATGGGACAAAAGCTTAATGCCCTGGAGATTATATATAAACTCCATTACAGGTACAGGTCTTGGGCATGTTTGGATAAAAGAAGGTTCGAGTTTGAATAAGTGCACATGATGATGTTTGGATAATCGAGGTTGCTCCGGCTCAGTGTACTAACAAAATCAATATTAATACAGTCATAACATCACTCTCTCTACAACAACACACATGTTTGGAACTGTTTCACTTGTCTCTGTACATAATGCACTGGTTACAACAACATATTGGTTATGGCAGCACAAAACATGCAGGGGAACCAATGGCAGGCCCGTAGGCAGGTTTTTATCTGGGGGGGGAGGTGCTTTTCAAAGTAAGATCGATGTACGATAGGTCTATTGCGCAACAAAACATAGATGACAGAATATGATTGTCGTGACCTTGTTTCAAATCTTTTGAATCTTTGTGAATGTCTGTTATCAGTTTGCAATTGAATGATCAAGAAGGCAAATAACTCCGGCAATACACCAGAGTGAATCATGTCAAAATTTCTAAACAAGTATGCTGAACTTCCAGGAATTACATACTGTGCCTGACAGTTACTAGCTAAATGTATGAGTGTGTTCAGTGTAAGGGAAATTTTAAGGTACCATTCCAGTAAAAAGGGGCCCGGGTGCTAACGCCCCAACCCCCCCCCCCCCCCCTGTCTATGGGCCTGAATGGTGTTATTGTAACAGTTTTGACCAATCATGCAAGATTAGTTTAATTATAATTACCAATTGAAAATGAAAATCATGCAATTTGCAGAGATAATTATAGAAGTCAGTTACATTCCATTTCACTTGCATGCATGATAGCTGTATGCACTGCATACATCGATCAACTCTGCCTCAATTGGTCTTAAATCAATTGGGTAATATATATAAATATATATAAGCAGGATATAAAAGGATGTATATATATATGTATATATATATATATATATATATTTATATATAACATAATAATACATACTCACTACCATGCAGATCGAATCTGCATAGGTATTTAATTATATGCACATTATTATCTGTCAATATAAATTATATCAGATCCCATATGACCATGATCATATAATAATATTATTAGTAGTATATATAGTTATATCAATATAATATCACGATTCTGTGCACACACACACACACACACACACACACACACACACACACACACACACACATATATATATTATTCAAAAAATGCAACATATTAACCTGCAGTATAACATTATTATGCAAAACATGACTGTACCATATTATTTAACATAATACTATATGCATGTATGTCCAGCTTCACCAGCAGCTTTAATTTGAGAGAAATAATTCATCATAATCAAGTCCCATTCTGGTTGCATACTCCCTGCGGAGAGACTCCCGAACAGCCACAGTGTCAGGCTCATTGCTATTAGATTTTCTGTCTTCATCATCTGATTCCGTTTCTTGAACCCTTGGAATAGAACTACTTTCAGCATCCAATTGTGGGAAGACTCTAAGCATTTCATTGGTAATGTTTATTGCGGTTAGCGACATGTGGACAAACTGACGTTCAATCATACATTTTACACTTGAAATACAATCCCTGGACAGTTTAGAAGCTGTAGCAGTAAATTCATCCTCTAGCTGCAGGTGCCGATGAATGCTTGCCAATAGTAGCATGGCGTTTTTTACTCTCAGTGCACTCATGCTGTTCATCTTGATTGTATTGTGTGCATTACTAGTTTTCTCTGCAAGAAATTCGGTAGCAATCTTGCTAAACACAGGTGCTTTGAGAATATTGTGACTGGCTGGAGGCAAGGTTTTGCTGTACTCCCTCCACAGTATGCCAAGGTCTTGGCAAAATTCATACGGAAATCTCTTGAGGGATCTGACTTTGTGCAGATGGTGTATGTAAGTTAGGAATCTTTCCACAATAGCATTGTCATTGAAGGCACAAACAATGGGTGCCCACATCTGCACATCCATACTTTCTAGGGGGCTTTCTTGAGTTTGTTTCGATCCGCAGCTGAGTGAAACATGTAGTATGGAGCTGGAACTTTCATCAGATTCTGATATTAAAATACTGGGAATGAGCATATCAAGAATCTTGAGGAAGGCTGTCTTGAGGTTAGTTAGAGCACCATTCCAATGTTCAGCAGGGACGTGTGAGGCCTTTACCTTGAGGAACATTTGTCCAACAGCTCCTCCAATCTGCTGAAGCCTTGTACCATCCATACTTGGATCAACGTCACTCAATAGGCAGATAAGATATTCAGGGCTGAGGCTACCACAAAGAATATTCAATATTGTGCCCAGCTTATTGTGACTTACTGACTGTATAATAGTGCTCTGTGCAGTTACTACAGCTGAAACCAACCATGCCATTTCTTCCTTACATCCAACATTCCTGTTTGCTGCATTGTATATGTCAGTTACTGTATCGATGATCATGGTTGGCTCGAAGCAGTATTGCCAATTACTGATAAAATAAAAGAATGCATCCCGTCCTTTTGGAGTTCCGAGTGGTAAAACATGCATACGTTTAAGATTATAGCAAGAACTATCGTGTTGCACCTGGCACTTGGATACACGGGCAACAAGAACATCTAGCTGGAATAATAGTGAGGGGTCTTCATCTGAGACTGATGCCCTTATCTCTTTTATCAGCTGCAAATGGTTTCCTGTGACCGATAGGGAAGTAACGGTTGCCTTTGCAATATTCTCTTGTTCTGTGGAATCCAGCGGTTTATATTTGAAGTTACTGATTACCTCACGAAGGCATGAAGTATCGAAATGGGGCAAAACGCTCTGATCCTCTCCTGATCTTGCAGCGTACACTTGACCGAGAATGTTCCACGTGTGTGATGGGGATAGATCACAGTATGACACAGGAAATGGAAGTGCATCATTTATGGCTGAGAACAGCAGCTGAGTAGAATCATGTGTTAGAACACGGAACAAATGCCCCAACAGGGATACAAGGCCAATGCGTGTGAGATCAACCGCCTGTGGTGTGTATTCTGAGTCTTTATTACTTCTCCAATACAGAATTGACTGAGGATTACCTGCAGGAAGACATGAAACAGAAATCTCAAGTCGTACAGCATTCAATTTTTTATAAAGTGACCTAAGTATATATACTAACGAGCAACATACGTATAAGTGATCATGACATGCATGCATGAGCGCAAAAAAGGTACCTGTTACCTAACAGAGCTTTTAGACTTGAACGTTGAGTAGACACAATGATAGCCTGCTTTCTTTAGATATTCGTTGCACTGCTTACACCAGTATACAGTATGTCAGAGCATCCATGCAATGAATATCATTTACTATACACTGCCCTCCAAAAGAAAGTTAACAGTGACATCATGTGAAAAATGGCGGCGACGATGTCTGCTTGAAAAGCTACTCAAAATGGTATTTGAGAATCTAAATTTCAAAAGATATACCAATGTATACTGTCTTCGATAGCATTTCTTTCATTTGCGTTGCTAAAGAGCCGGCTTGTGCTGTTCTGAAAAGCCAAAATCGTCAGAGACGAAAGTGCTCCAATGCGAACATGTTGCACAAATGCGGATACTATCTTCGTGAATTTACACAGGTAGCTAGATACTTTGCAACAACAGCGCTACGCTAAGGCTTCCTGCATTCTCAAAAGCCCATATTATAGGCGTAGGGCGCTCTGTTCGGTTCTGGGACAGTTTTTTGGTACATGATAAGGCCCAGGGGGACAAAAGCGGGGTGCAGTCGACACTGAACCATGATACTTCATCTGAGCCTTTTAGAGAACCAATTATTTGCTTTTACTTAGTACCAAAACGATCAAATCTCACACCAAAATAACGTTACCTATATCGTTTTCTTACTCCACTATGCTAAACTTCAGCATGAAAACATCATCGGTGAGAGCGATAGATTGAATCAGTTATAAGAGGACCGCAAATTTGCTGATCTTAATCCTGTGGAGTATGTGTGGGACTTTTTTGGCACGTTTGATTCAAGATGATTGTCCTAGAACCTTTGACGAACTGTGGCAGCGTTTCGTTTTATTGTGAGGATCGATATACGTACACAATTCACGACGATCTTATCGACAGCACGTCTGAACTTATTCAACCATATTAATTGTTAAGGAGGAGAAAAGTCATTTTTGACAATTTCCCAATATTCCTTAACATTTCAAGCACAGATAGTAACAGTTATTCACCCATATTTTATATGGTGACGATAAATCAGTCCTCTTTATTGTGCTCATTATCGCTGCCATTTTCTATCATGAAGTCACTGTTAACTTTCTTTTGGAGGGCAGTGTATATAGTAATATAATAATATATACATGTACCATGCATTGCTATCGCAGGTGTGACATGTCCCACATGTGAGTTTTCAACAAAATGGCCGCCCTAAAGTCGGCTAAAATCACCCCCCACTTTTCTTACGTTTAGTACACTTAAAGAGTACAACAAACCTATATAACTTTAATTCAACTATTGAACGCTACAACAGTTCACTTAACGTTGTTGTCACAGCTTCGAAAAGCCGAAAAAACGACGACAGATTCGGACCTTCAAAATAGGTTAAGTGCAAAACCCGGTCATGTAAACGATCGTTAAGAGCAGCCATACTTTGTTAAAAACCTTTTAACAACAATATCTAAATTTTCACCGTGTAAGAACTTACTATTCCTCTTCGTTCCTGAGATGTCCAGCGAAATGTTGTTTTTCACCCAAAGTAAAACCACAAACTTGGGGACATGTCAGGAATGGGGCTTGCTATCAAAATCTTACGCGGTGAAAATTTAGTTTTACCTGTTGTGATCTAACTGCCGCGACATGCCTCCTCTACACAACCGTTTAGATGACCGGGTTTTCAAAAGAATCTCATTCATTGAAGAAGTCTCTCTCTCGCCGTTTGTCACAAGGCTGTCACGCGATATAATGACGTCACTAACCAAAAGTAACGATCAGTGAAATCGATACTTCTTCCAACACAAACAAATAACTTAAGAACGTTTTGAAAACACTGAATGCGCATACTAAGACGAAATTCGATACAATTCTCTTCTGTTTGAGAGCAAAAGGGCGGGTGACTTCCAAAAATTAACACGTGACTGACGCGTCTACATCAGTAAAATGTGTTATTATTCAATCGAATTCCTTTACAAACCACACAACGCCCCTTTACTTCCAGAAAGGCACATGTTATACCTGCGATGTATACCAACTGTTACAACTACAATTCCGCTTAAGTCAAATAATTGCAGATAAGACTTCAGACTTTACATAAATTTTGATTTTCAGATCCCAAATTTTAATTTCTAGTATTATTTGGTTCTAAATCACACATGCAGTTATAACATGTAATTGTGTTGCACTGCTTCAATATTTTACATTTTTCTAAGACCAAAAAAAGAATGTACTGCAGAAAAAATTGGCAATATCCTATACTCAATTGCAATGTGATCTGTCATTTGTCAGCCATAATATTTTTCTCTGCATGCATGTAAAATGTATACATGTCTACTACCATTAGGCACTCACTGAAGAAATTCTGAGCCATTTTCTTCACGCTTACAGTCAAAATAGGGTCAAGTGTAGCCAATTGTAGCAAACTCCATGGCCAAGTAAATACACTGGCCTCCTGAGTTTTATGAAGGTATTCCTCCAACATCTTACGAAGAGCTGGAGAAATCACATGAGTGCCACTCGAAGCATAGCTCTGCACAGTACCCAAAATGGCTTCTTCCATTTGGACAGTTGCCAGCAGTGTTTCCTATACAATATAAGCAGAACATACAAGTAATTATGTACATGCTGTATAATTCTTTAACTAAGAATTACATATCATTCATACAAATTATGTTAAATAACACAAAATTAATCAAAAATCTGATCATGACATTGAACATTAATATTATGCATGATTATGCAGGCACTTACTTTGGGAGCAACATTCACAATATGTGATATTTTCACACTGCTGGTCCCAAGTACTTTAATCACCACTTCAACGATGTCTGTTGTGACATACCTGTTGGCGTAGATGAGATATTCAATCAGTGTTTGAACCTGTCTAAGGAGATCACAAATCTTGATACTTTCAAACTTGTTATGGAGGCATACAAAATCTTGAAAGGCACACACATCAGAGGAATTAGTCTGAAAAATACATTTGCAGGCGGTAAATGTTAAAGAAATAAGGGATTCATTGGGACAATGTTTGTGAAAGAGCCAGTATCGAAGAACAGCTGCAAAGGAGGCAAGCAAGAAAATGCAGCTATCAGCTGAATCTTCTATGAGTTTCTCACTCACTTGTGCCTGGAGTGAAGACAGTACTTTGCTGAGATACTGGGGAGTTGGCTGCAAATGTTCCTTGACCAGAAATGTAGATTCTTGTAAAATAGCATTTATGTGGGAGCTGGAACTATTATAATCACCTACAGAGTCTGACTGTATTTGATGAATGACTTCTTCTTTACAGATCCTGGAGATGAAAGGATCGACAAAAAAGACTTGAAGTCCTTGCATCAATACTTGAGTTATTTTACTCCTGCAAAAGTCCACAATAAAGATTGTAAACAAATAGTATACTAATGCACAAATGTACAGATGGGAATATTATTATATACTTTTACTTGCCAGGGTTCTATCTAGGATGACATTTTTTAGGGGGAAGCTTCAGTATTACGGTGCATGACATTGTCTGCTGTATATCAGTTTTGATGTACGTATGCATTATATCTAGTATGTAGCAGGGTTTCTTTCAGGACAATGATCATGAGGCCAATAACAAACGTTAAGTACAGGGGACAGATAATAATATTATGCATATAATGTATATATATACATAATACTATATAAGAGGTACATTATAGATGTCCGTAAAACATAATGTCATGCAATAGCATAAGCTAGCCTCAGGACCTATAGTATAGAGAATTTTTTGACTATAGTACATATTTCACACACTCTACACACGTATGTACACACACTTCATTTAATTACCTTGACTTTGGTGAAGGGGTATAGGCTTGCATCTCGAACTTTGAAGAAATGTCTGATGGAATCTCACGAATGTCAGATCCTGATATGATCTTGTTCATGCACCACTTAATGGCAATAGTGACGTTTTCATCATGGTTTTGGAGAAACACTGCCAAGTCTTGAAGGTCATACAAGCTAGTGATGCACGGTAAGTTGCTAAAATGGTTATTGGCTTGAGATACTACAGCATCTTCATCAATCTGCCAACGTGCATATTCATCAATGAAGCCTCCAGCTGTAATGTCTGCATGGAGAATATAATAAAGATATGGTGATAAATAAGCATCATGAAAATTTATTTAATATATATATTATATATATATATATATATATTCTACAGAATCTTATAATTACATTAATAATACCATAATGATTACATTCATGCAGTCTGCAACTTTAGAAACACCTCTAAATTAAGGAGATGCATGCATGGCCAAGGTATATACCAATTGTCAGTACCTAATACTGTTACAGTATGAAAATGCACAAAAAGAATGCTTTGAGTGCAGATACGTATAGCATGCACTGACAACTGACCTGGTGCTCCGCATTGTTCGTTTATCTCTGATTCTTTGTCCTTCAGCTGGACTGCTAGTGTAAACAGTCGGGAAAAGTCCCCCATTGGGTGCACACAACAGTTCTGGATTAGTTTCACAAGTTGGTCCTTGTTGAATCCAGTAAGAATCTCACTCAATGGAGGATGGACTTCAAAGGGAAGCAGTCCATTCATTCTGGCTGTGCAGAGTGTGACAACATGCTCGCACCACTTGCATGTACTTTTGCAAGAACAATCAGTGGAAACGATGCAGCCTCTATCAAACTGGATGCACACAGTGTTCTTTTCTTTATTCAGGGTATACCATTGGCGGTTATTGAAATACACATTCCCGTTCTGCACTGCACCAATCAGATACATCCCTGCATGTGCAAAAGAGAGGAATATCATGTGAAAGGCTTGAATCACAGACTCTGAGTATTATATACAATATTACCATGTAGTTTAGCTAGCCTAAGGTTAATTGTTTCCGTCACCAATGGGAGTCCATATGAGGTCGCCCATGCATTTTGTAGGGAAAAGTTTAACCTTTTGGCTAAGAAATCATATATATTGTTTTCAACTCAAATTGTGGCTCTATATACATCTTGGGATTGAAGGACACAATGTCATGCATCTACAGTAAACAACGATTTACAGATAGGCATACATGCACTATAAAATAAACCCAGCCTCGACCAACTTCGGAAGGAGTAGAGACAGTTCAGTAAAATTCCAAAGAATTTTCAAATCCTGCAACTGGCACTCTCATATTCCGCTGTTTGGAGCTCAATACATCATGCTACAACTGACTCTTGCTAATATGTTGATTTTTCGCTAAGTGAATCTTAACATTCGATATAAAAAGGGGTAAGATTTCTGATTTTATCATTCAGGTTACAGAGTATGTATGTCTGCTCACAATTAATACTGCAGACTTTTGAAAACTCAAAATGCATACGCATCGATGCCATGAGGAGGAAATGTATTAGCAGGACATGTATACCTGACACTTTAATCTGTATAATCACATCAGATTCTACTATTCCACGGGCACTCACCAACTTGGGTCATGCTGGTTACCTGTGCCGGGTATAGTCTACCAGGGCCAGGCTCTACACCATCTTGCAACTCTGTTGGCTGCCAATGAGTTTCTCCAACCTCAGCCTCGGAATACGCCGAATGCCCATCCCAATGTGCTTCTGTGTCAGAGAAACTCATGCTGTCCACTTGCTCAAATTGATAAGCCATATTCTGAGAACTGCCTTTGCCTTTGACTGGAATGCTAGCAGTGCACCTCATATTAGTCTTCGCGTACATCAGCAACTGTTTTCTGTTTAGCGGAAACGACCAGTAGGCTATCCTCTTCTGGGCCTCTTCAGGAACGCGTTGAGGGTGACGCTGTACCAGTTCGAAGGGAAGATTCTGACCAATAAAGCGCGCACATATCTCTTGCAAGCTAAGAAGTTCAACGTTTTCGTCAGTGATACGTTCATCATTCTGTCTCCTGAGGGCGTCAAGATCATGCTCACAGGGGTGTAAGCGAGCTTTCTTAGCGTGAGGCTGCCAGTTGTAATCCTCGTGATCATGATCGTAAGGGAGGCGACGGATGGGCAAGGGAACGCGATCACCGTTCACGTCAACTTCCATGAAAACACCTTAAATTTCATTTACTAGCTGCTACAGCAATATTTCGGTTTTATATAAGAGTCAACTGCCCACTGTGAAGTATAATTGAACTTTAAAATGCTTCGAAAATGGCCGCGCGATTGCATGTTCACCACGTAACTTGAACGTAGCTAATTAATCGATAAAGGCATGACGTTCGGCATACGTAAACCGGAAGTCGCTAAAAGTGCATTACTGCAAGGAACATGATGCAATTCTCCAGCAAAGTAAATGAATTTGCTCCAATTTCCATTACAATTACACCACGCCATTCACGTGCATGGTGTGGTACGGTCTAGCGTTGTTGTGCAGTTAGTCTAGTATTGTATTAATTATGTGTAACTCTATTAATTTTGCAGAACGAGTACAGTTACTGTAGAACCTCATTCGTAAGAACACTGTTAATGAGTAATACTTGGTTAGGAAGTATACAAGGATATGTCTACCCCAGCTTATAACCCATAATACTAATCTATATGGTTAGCAAGTACTACCGATAGTGAGTAGCAATTTGGAGGGTCCCCAGGTATACTAACAAGGTTTGACGGTATGTGTCATATTGGTACATAATATAGATTGGTTTGTGTTCAGTACATATGCGTACATTAGTCTAAGTTTGTGTGTATTCTGTGGTTGATCACATGCATGTTGTGATGTGACGTTCATTATTATGCTCAGACAGGCGCAAGCCCCTTTGTGTTCATCCTATCATTGTTATTGAATGTATTGTTTTGGACCACGTGGCAGAATGTGGGCCATGCAGTTGAATTAAGTGCAAGTTGACTACGCCAAAGGCTTTAGGGTCCTGCATGCTAGAGAGAACTATGCTACAGTTATGTATACATGCAACGTACATACACATTTTTTAAGATTGAATTGCGCCGGATACGTATTATAGTAGTACTTGCAACAAAATAAACACGTATATACTTCTATAGTTCGACAATGTGCATAGCTGTTCTCTGTATGCACATGCAGAGTGCATATATACTGTGTGGAAAATATAAAATAAATATATTTATTATTATGAAGGGGAGACAGATGCTCATATATATAGCTTGGTTTTGCAGATATACTGCTCAGCATGTAATAATATTATAGTATTAAAGTGCAACATGTCACATGCACTATATAGGACAAACAGTCCATGAAGGACTACTATATATTAAACATAAATCTAACTGTCTGTTCATAATCAATGGCCATGGGATATAATATATGCATATATATATATATATATATATATATATATATATATATATATATATATATATATATATATATATATATATATATATATATATATATATATATATATATTATATTATATGTTTAATTTCATTGCCATACCCAGTACTGTACAATCATATATTATGAAACTTGCTTATTGTGCATGTACGTGTCATGAAGGGGCACAAATGGACATTTATATCATGCTCATAGCTTGGTTTCGAGATACTGCATGTACATTTAATTATGCAAGATATCGATACAAACATGCAACACAATACACAAAAGAACACTATCCAAGTAGTATTCAATAATAATTATTGGCCAATAATATTATGCATAATTCCTATATAACTGTACAAACACTTAAAGATTGATTAAAATCCATTAAATTATTGTTGAACTATGATAGCACAATTAGTGAAATCCAACCATTCTTTTCCTTGGCAGAAGAGTAGATTGTATGTACAGATGCTCTTGCACTGTGACAATGCCTGGCTGCTCCTCGGCGCAATCTGAGCATTGTGGATTTGAACCTCGTGTGCTGTGCTCCCCTTCATCCTTGTGACGAGCACTGCCCTGTGCATCTAGTTCGGGGAATCGTCTGTACATATGCCCAGGAATGTTAATCTCTAACAGTGTAGTTTGCACAAAGCACCTATCAACTATTTCCTTCACACCCTTGCTACAGCTGTGAGCTATTTCTGCGGCAATAGTTTGAAACTCTTTATCCAGTTGCAGGGGCTGATAAATGCTTGCCAAAAGAAACATGGCTTCCTTTACTTCTTCTGTGCCTGCTTCATTTACTTTTAAATTAGTCAATGCTTTTAAGTTTTCTTCTTTTTCAGCTGTGAGAAGAGTGATAGTATCACGGAATACAGGTACGCTGAAGATACTAGGACTATCTAAAGGTTGCAATCTTCGAAATTCATTCCAAAGAATACCAAGGTCCTGACAAAACTGATATGGGAATTTCTTTAACATTTTTACTTTATAACGATAGTAAAGAATAGCTAGGAAATTCTTTACGGCAGTTCCCCCAGTAGCACATACTATAGGGGCCCACTCTGTAGCCTTTATCCTATGTACGTAATACTGTAGACAAAGGCCAGATGAAGAATTGCTTATTACGTCAATGTGCCTTGACTGGTACCTGGGAACAGATACACAGCCAGCCAAGAACTCGAGAACCCACATGCACGTGGACTTCACGTGAGAGAAGGATTCTTCAATCTCTTGGTATACTTTTAATCTGTTGTACATTTGTCCAATGCCTCGTCCAATTAAGACAAGCTCTTCAGCATCACTATTAGCATCACACGTCTTTTCGGCAAATGTCAATAAATGCTCAGGGGTTGCACAATTAACAAGTACAGCAATGACTCCGGGCATAACACCGAAACACTTTCGCATCAAATTCATTTCGGAAGTATTTACTGCAGCCAATATCAGTTGTGCCAATTCTTCTTCACATCCTGCTACTGTGTGAGGTGGTACTAGGTAAAGTGAGGCTACTATGTCGATAACATTGGATGGTGACAAGCAGTAATGCCAGTTATCAATAAGATAGAGAAGAGCATCGCGTGCACCTTGAGATGTGCGATCCAATCTTGCTGCACAGCTGAGGACAATTTGTCCATTACTGCAACCAGCAGAACAAGTTCTTGTGCGAGCAAGAAGGAGATGTAATTGTAACAACAGTGAGTCATCCATAAGAGCTAGTTGACGAGTGAGCTTGAACAAAAGATCCACATGTTTGTCCGAAACTGAAAGTCTTGTGGTCACTGCTAACAATAAATTGTTCCTAATGGATTCATCTGCTTCTTTGAACTCCATGCTCTCTTCAATGCAAGGCAGCCACAAGGGATTACATGTACAGTTTGGTAGTACACTCTGCTCTGGGTCAAAATTTTCTCCATGTAATTGATATAGCACATTCGTAGCTATGTGATCTGCAACTTGTATGTGCGAAGTTGAAGGAGAATCGGAAAAAATGGGCGGATAAGGAAATACAGTGCTCAATGTTGTGAATAACAACTGAGCAGGATCCTGTGGCAGATTCTGAAGAAGGTGTCCGAGCAAGGACTGAAGACTCTTGCGTGTGGCATCAACCACCATTGGTGGATAACCTGAGCCTTTCTGACTTCTACAATAGAGGATTGACTGTGGGTTATCTATATGTACAAAAGATGATAAGGATCAAATTTTGCTTGATGGTTTGGGTTACCATGCAGAAGATACAATGCAAATTCACAACAAAACACACACACACACACACACACATACACGCACACACACACACACACACACATACACACAAATACACACACACATGCACATCAGGGCGTAGGAACGCTTGCACAAGTGAGGGGGCTGGAAGGTTCTAGATGAAGCATTTTGTAAAGCAATATGTTAGACACATGTATAATGTTGGGTCCTACTCCCTCAAGGTGAGGGGGTCAGGCCCCCCTGGCCCCCCTGGTTCCTATGCCTATGCACATGAACAAACATGTAAACACACATGTGAACCCACACATGAGCACACATGTAAACACACAAGGGAACAAACATGTGAATACATGCATTCACATGATTGTCACACAAGCACAAAAAAACTGCACTGAAAATCTTAATTCCTGATGCAGGGGTGCTTACTAAGAAGATTTTGAACAATTTTGCTAACATCTTCCATCATATTATGAGCAAAGACGGCCATTCTCAATAGACTCCATGGCCATGTGAACACACCATCCTTAGGAACTGTGCACATCGACTCAAGGTACTCCTTCAACATCTCATGCAGATGAGGAGAGAGCAGCAGCCTTTCTTTGTGAATTTTACTCAAAAGGTTTTCTTCAATTCGTATAATAGTAAGAAATATTTCCTGCAGAAATACAATTTGAAGTGTGTGTGTGTGTGTGTGTGTGTGTGTGTGTGTGTGTGTGTGTGTGCGTGTGTGTGCGTGTGTGTGTGCATGTGCACGCGTGTGTGTGTACATACATGTGTCACTGTGTGTGTGTGTGCGTGCATATGTGTGTGTGTGTGTGTGTGTGTGTGTGTGTGTGTGTGTGTGTGTGTGTGTGCGTGCGCGCGTGCGCACATGCAATCAAACAAAATATTACGACATTAGTATTGTATAATATGTATGTATATATATAAAGTTACGTATATAGTACGTATATTATATACGTCATGCACAGAGAACTACATACAAGTGCACAGTAAAAATCCCTACAGATAAAGCAACATCAATGGGTACAAAACTACTAATTTAAAATTTGAATTTTGGTAAGGGTATGGACACCTAGAATGAGTGTATATACGCATATGCACATGCATACATGCAAACATGATTAGTGACAGAATTCTGTGCTAGCTAACCTCTGAGATGGTGCACACATTAAGTGGCATTGTCACACTGCTTGCTCCGAGCAGTTTAATAACAAATTCAGTCCGTGTTTGTGCTTCACCTCCTGAAGAAATAAGGTACTCAACCAGAATTAGGCCACATCTTAGCAGGTTGTAAATGTGAATGCCGTCAAGACCACTGTGACAGTGTATGAGCTGTTCGAAAGATGATACATCCGACAATGAAGCTGGGAATATGGAATTACAGATGTTTAACAAAACATCAGTAGTGGCTCTACTCGGAGGATGCTTGTGGAAGAGGTAGTATTGAAGCACAGCTGTAAGAGAGGCCAGCAACGCAAGGTGGTTAACACCAGACTCATCATTTTCAGCTTTCAGTGAGAATTCAACTTTCTTGAGGTATTCTATAGCTGGTTTAGGATGTTCACTGAAAATAAGGAGTGATTCTTGCACTAGGTTGGCCAAATAATCAGTTACTGTAGTACTTATAAAGTGCATTTCGTCCTTTTGCACAAATTTTAAAACCTTCTCTTTGCAATATCGAAAGATAAATGGATCGACAAGGAAAATTTGAAGGCTTTCCATTGCAACCCAACAGATTTGACTTCTATAAAGTAATTGATTCAGAAGGAATTTAAAGTGATGTTGTAAGAATTTAAACAAGTACTTATGAACAGACACAAGTGTGCGTGCAGACTAGCTTGAGATACTTAGAATGTACAGTTGCTATGGTACATATTAAGCTCCACTAAAAACAATGTACAGTATACGTGTACTTCATATAGTACATAGCTAATGTAAATATTATATATTAAACTCTATAATGGGTAAAAGTCAGCTTTCACAGACACACTACATACATACATATTAGATACACTTATGGGCATGTAACCTAAATCTAATCTTTTAGGCCTTTAGAGCAATTCTATGACTAGTATACATACATAAATTATTAGGTTTGGTCTGTCAAAGAATAAAACCTACCTCAAGTTTCGCTCAGCAGTAGCACAACCAGAATATCCAGGATAAAAGGATTTCAACTTAGTCACAATCCACTCAATAGCAAGAGCAACATTGTCATCATGGCCATGCAGTAGAGCTGCAAAGTCTTGGATATCACATACACTTGTAATCTCTTTGAACGGGAGCTCGAAGTCACCTAATTCCATGTCCAGACGAGACCTCAAAATGCTTTCATTAATTTGCCATTGAGGACTGTCCTCAAGATACTTTCCAGCAATTTGATCTAAGTGAAAAGGCATAGAATGAACCACAATACAAGCAAAGAAGTGAGTGTGTGTCGCTATGTGCATGCTAAATTTGCATTCAAATCCAAAGGTACGGATGCACATAATACATACATGTATACATACAGGCAAAATACAGTCCAGAAATGCTCATGGACATACACTTGCATGTAGGATGTGTGCATGTGTGTATGTGTATACATGTGTGTGGGTGGGAGTACACATACATGTCTACATACAAAAATATAGTACACGCACACCAAAAACACCAAAGGCACATTAATTCACTAACAATAAATGTGTTAAAATCGGTCACTATACATGCATGCACATGACACTCTAACCTGGTGCTCTGTGCTGTGTGCTTGTCTCCGAGGATGCAGCTTTCATCTTCTTCATACTTGCCATGAGCGAGGGAAACTCTGTCAAAGGTAGCTTATCAAACAAACGGTGGAATAATTTTTGAAGCTCATCTCTGCATAATTCACTTTGTATCTCACTCAATGGAGGGTGAACTTCATAAGGAATGACTCCTCTGATTCTGGCCATGCAGAGTACGACCACATGCTCACACCATTTACTAATACAACAATTCTGGCATGAGCACATTGTAGAAATGATACGACCTCTGTCAAACTGAACACATACTGAATGCTGCTTATTACGGTCATTTTTGCGACAGTGCTGGCAGTCAAGGACATCTTCAACAAAGCCCACAAGGTACATACCTACGTACATGGACAATTACACACATGGACATCGTATTATTATATACTCATATCATGCTAAAAGTGCTGTTTGGCTTAGTACATGAATTTTATAGCTAACTATGCACATGGTGGTCAAGTGAGAACATACACATGCGAGAATTTCCCATGCCCTAACAGTGAATGCATGATCACCTGAAGCCAGTTAGTACTTAATGTCCATTAAAATGGACCATTGTCATAATTCTGAATTGAGAAACACACATGAACCCACTAGCTATATACATATCGATGAGCATAGTCTGTATATAGTAATAAGACATCTCAGTCTGATAGCCATAGGACACACCAGCACAGATACACATGAATGTAATCTGTACGTACAGCTGACCTACTCGAATATTACTTCATACTCACCGATTTGTGTGGCACTGCTTATAATATCTTCACAGCATTTGTCACGTGGATTGGGACGAACAAATCCATTAGAGTACTTAGGCCTTGCTAACATCAGCTTCACACTTGCAATTGTATCATCATTCACTCCCATCAGTTCGGCATAGTGCAGGAAGCGCTCCTCGACTAACGGAAACGACTAATATGCTATCCTCTTCTGGGCCAAAACTGGAATGTGTTGAGGATGATGCTGGACCAATTTGTAGGGTAGATTCTGACCGATGAAGTGCGCACAAGTCTCTAGCAAGGTAGGAAATCCAAAGTTCTGTTGCTTCAAATCCAGACCGCTAGCTGTAATGGTATTCTTTGTTTCAGCACCAGACAACATCACGTCATCAAGTTCCATATGGATCCCAGGGTCTATCGTATAGCTGTTGATGAAATCATCACAACCTTCATCATCAAAAGAAGAGCCATCGTCGTTGGACTCCAGATCCCAGTGCGACATCTGTTCCTCGTATCCAATGGAAGTCTGTATAAGGGGAGAAATATTCATTTTTATAATTATACTGGATTCAAACTCGAGTTTCAGTAGAAAATTAAATAATAGCTCTACTGGCACTAAGGGTGTCTATAATATGAACAGAATTGTATAGAGAGAAGTTCACCTTGGGATCCGGAGCGTACGTCTTCTGGGCCTCAACTGGAAAACGTTGAGGGTGATGCTGCACTCGCTCGAAGGGAAGATTCTGGCCGATGGAGCGTGCACAAGTCTCTAGCAAGGTAGGAAATCCAAAGTTCTGTTGCCTTAAATCCAGACCGCTAACTGTAATGGTATCCTTCGTTTTAACAGCAGACAACTTCACGTCATTGGGTTCCATATCAGCGCGAGTCTCAGCATCTATATTGTATCTGTTGATGAAATCGTCGCAATCTTCATCATCATCATCATCGGAAAAAGAGCCATCATCGCTGGACTCCAGATCCCAATACGACATCTGTTCCTCGTATTCAGTGAAAAGTCTGTGTATTGTGTTTTATATGGATATAAAATTAAGTTTCAGTTTTACCGCTACGGGTGACCATGATATGAACAGGACTACGTATATAGACTCTAAGAGAAGCTCACCTTGGGATCGAACGGACGGACGTCTATAATCACTATAACTCTGTCTTTGACTATAACGACTGGAATTTTCCGTATAATATTATATAGATTAAGTATTGAAGAACGTGCGCAGATAAATAGGGCTCACACTTAGAATTTGGGGAATGTTGGAACATCCTGGAAGAGCATTGCGTAATCATATTCTCGCCGCAAAAATGGCTATTGCATGGATCTGTAATTTTGTGCATGCAGGTGAACATGCACCATTGCATATGATGTCACTAGGTATAATATATAGGTATTATTGGTAGACCCATACGTACTTAATTATAATTATACAAATATGATTCTGGACCAGGTCACAACCATGTATCCCTACGCAGGCATCCCAACAGTTTCTGAAGGCTCTCAGTGTGGCATACCATGCCAACAGCATCCTTGTTCAGAGTTATTACATAATATATATATATTGTCATCCATATGATGTCAGCTGGAGAACATGACAAAGCTATATTACATAATTTATAGTGAGATGCAGACCTGGAGCTAGTGGCAATGATTAATTGGACAATTTGGGGTACATGGTGTACTATGTACATACATCAAATTGAATATAATATATGATTTTATTTCAATATTATTATTTCAACTTTACAGTTATATATACGGTTATAGCGCATGACTGAAGGACTAACACCATAGTTATTAGGTGTAGCCTGAGGAAAAAAATACATTACATTACATGACATGGGGAGATTAAGAAAACATGCATGAGGTAAGGAGGATGGTCAGTGGGAAAAGAGGCATGAAATGGAAATGAGTGCTTGCATGTGGGCCCATACTTTACAGAAATTAGATTGTATATAATAAGATAGGGTGCATGGATACAATGATTCACAATGTATATAGCAATACACTATGATCATACAAATGGTTAAATGCGAAAGAAACATTACAGAAATATTAAGAAAGCCTTAAAGTTGAAAATTCTGATTGTCTACTTAGTCTAGCTGAAAGTATCATCCTCCCAATCGCCATGGTAGTCTCCAAACTCCAAGGCTGGACTCACATTTCGTTCATGCTCTTCCCTCGCTCTGGGTTCACACTGCATGTTGGCCTGTTGCATCATCTCTGCATCTGGCACAGAATGAGGGAACTCTTGCATTTGTACATCCCACTCAGCATAAGGGGGTTCTCGGGTTCCTGGTCCCCTAACATCACAGCATTCAGCACTCTGTACATCCAGCTGGGAGAGCCGGTCATGCATTTCTTGTGAAATTTCCAAAATAGACAGGGGTGTGTGTATGAATTGCTCTTCAATCATCTGCTTAACTTCTGCATTGCAAACTTCAGACATTTCAACTGCAAAAGCTGCAAAATCCTTCTCCAAATGCAATGGCTGATAAATACTAGCTACAAGCAACAATGCTTCCTTCACCTTCTGTGCATTTTCTCTGTGCGTCTGAATGTAGTGTCGTACACTTCCCCTCTTCCCAGCAAGCAATATGGCTATTTCATTGAAAGCTGCCAAATCAAGGATACTACAGCTACTGGTGGGGAGGGTTTGACGGTACTCCATCCATAGGATACCGAGGTCTTGACAGAACCTGTATGAAAATTTCTCAAGGGATTGCACCTGATGTACAAGTTGAAGCAGTTTCAAGAAAATTGTAATTGCATCTTCCCCAACAGCGCTAACAATAGAAGCCCACTTGTGAATATCAATGCTCATTAGCGGCTCAGCGTTCGGAAGCATACATAGAACTAGGCAGGCAAGAACTGTGACACATGCAGTTCCAAGGCGAGAAAGTAGATCAGATTCAGCTTTTACAGCAATTATTTCAACTTGCAGTTGAGCCTTGACTCTCTTAAACATTTCTCCAACTGCTCTTCCAAGTTGTTCAAAGTCTTCTGGAGCTACTGAATTGAAATTTGTTTCAAAAGCATCTACCAGGATGAGTAGATGTTCTGGGTTGTCATGGTAAGCCAGTATTTGGATGACCTTTTCCAACCGTTGAGAATGCAAACATTGCACAATGTCATTGGGATTCCTGGATATTGCTTCAGTGATTACTTGAGCCATTTCTTTGCATCCCACTCTCCCGCTATCTGTTGAACATTTATGCATGTTTGTAACTAAATCAATGACTTCAAGGGGCTCTAAAAACACTTGCCAGCTACTGACAAGGTAACGGAAAGCAAGCAGTCCACCTGGTGTTCCAAGCTGTAATTTACGTGCACTAAGGGCGACACTAAAGTTGAAATCACTTCGGTGTAAGTCTAACTGACAAGCTGAGATACGCACACTAAGTAGCTGTAGCTGAAACGACAAAGGATAATTCCTTTCTTCTACTATTTTCCCAAGTTTCTGAATGAATTGTACATGTTCAGCTTTTACGCATATCATAGCAGTGACTGCATTGAGTACATCACTCTGGATTGAAGCATCAACTTGTACGAACTCAGCACTGTTTTGGATCTGATGATGCCAGAGAGGATCACAGAGTGGCAATATAGATGGCTTCTCCTCTTTTAAACCGTGTAATATACATTCTGTTTCAAATTCATTAAGCAGACGCTTTGTAATAATGTTAACACGGTATAAGTGGGAATCGTAATTGTTCAGTGAATTGCTGAGTGGGTATGGTAATGTATCACTTAGTACTGTGAACAGCTGCTGAGCACAATCAAGTGGCAGATTCTTAAACAAGTAACCTAGCAGAAATTGAAAGCTGTCCCGTATTGCAGCAACCACCACTGGACAGTACACGGAGCCCTCTTCACCTTCACAGTACAGAACTGACCGCAGATTACCTGTACACAAAATAAGAGGTATATGTACCTAATTATCACAGGCTGTAGAATTCATGGGTTACAATTCACCTGTACATGTTTAAGCCAGGGAAAGGGGGGTCAAATGTGAAACAATGCAGTCGATACATTTATCCAACAATATAGTTGGCTCATCTGAAAACCTCATACAGAGGGACCTCTGATAGTGGACTCTTTCAAATAGGGACACAGTATAATAAACCTCTCTACAAAGGACACGACTTACGGTCCCAGTATAATTTCTAAAAAAATACACTTTGAACCTCCCAAAGGGGGAAATTTCCTACCAAGAACAAATCAGTTGAATTTTTGCCACCCCCAAGTAAAGTATCCTTTATTTGGAGGTTCCATGCATGTATCCTTCTGACTATGCTGTGAACAACCCATGGAGATTCCAGCCAATTCAAAAAGTATGGGCCAGAATTATTTGCAATTGGCTGCATGACTTTCGTTTTCAGATGAAAAGTAGTGTACTGTGAATACACAGAAAGTTTCATGATCAAACATTTGTGGATCACTGGTTTCCACATGCAGTTGTTGCTTCAAATTTCTACTATTATCGAGGGTTTCCCTTCAATCCTACCTAACTTTAGTCTTCAAATTCATTGCCATGACTGTGCTCTTGACTGTAGTACATCCCTTCTTACTTTGATGGCCATTTTAGTTGTTTCACAAAAGTTTGAATTCAATTTTGCAGGCTAAAACATCTTCAGATACAGCGATGAATGACAAACTTTAAGGTTCATCCAACAAAAATTACAATGTGTACAGTAGTCACTACACAACACATGCCGAGTTGCTCTTTGCATATCTCCTAAATTTCAAGCATGTGACATTATTCCCTATGTTATTTATTACTATTGTTACAATGATGGATATACCACATGAGGAGTGTAATATTTGACCAGGCGGCGACTGTATGCCTCCTGACTACTAATCTGCAATAAATTGACAGTTTTACTACTTGTTCAACCACCAATGTTCGTGGAAACAATTAATCGTGCATTTTGACATGCTGATCCATTTCACACATTCCAAATAAAACACCCCAGCCTTAGTGCAATACAAAATAATAGTAAATCTATGTAACTATGCAGTAACCAAAATAGTAAAAAAAAACCCAGACATTTAGGCTTGCACTCACCAATTAGACTTTCAACGGTCATTCCTACGTCTTCAATCACTCCACTGTCAAGAGAAGCCAACCTCAATAGGCTCCACGGCCAAGTGAACACACCACCTCCTGGGTATTTACAAACATGCTCTTTTAGCATGTTGCACAAGGCTGGAGGAATCACAACATTTTGTGTTGTGATGTATTTCTGCACATGATCTAAAATGGCTTCTTCTATTTGCATAATAGCCAGGAACGTCTCCTATATGTAAAACAGGCATATAAGATGACTATTTTATACATATTACACATAATATATTTAACATTTATTAATTTTATTAGCAAGTATGGGAGACAGGTTGGTTAAGACAGAATTTAGAACAAAGGTTAAATAAATTCAATCAATTAATTAAACATTCAATTTATTGAACGAAACTTCTACATAGAGATAGACATGAATACATGTATATAGATTGATCAGGATAAATGTTAGTGGTCCTATATACATGCAGCTGCTAAATATATAAATGCTTATCTAGAGATATTCGCTAAATACCAGAAGAGATCATTTACAAGCCAACTAAATAAATACAAATGTATATGGATGCCAATTTATATAGCATTTAGTAAATTTAATAATGCTTGACAATGAATATATATGTAGGAATTGGATTAAATTTGTGTAAGTCATCAGATACAGTGAAACCTCTCTAGTGTGACACTTAATGGGATTGAGTAAAAAAATGTCTGATTATTCAGGAGGTTGTCAGATTACAGAATGACTCTTAGCATACTATACTATAATGGTGTCTGCACATCATACAAGATGGTGGGGCTAGAGAGAATGTTGGAATATACAGCGTGCAACCCCTCTCTTCCGAACACCTTGGGAATAGAAGGGATTGTCCTGATTATGATGGTATCATAAATCAAGGGGTTTAAAGCTGTACTATGGCAAAGCATAAAGAATCATTCGGCTCCGGACAGTGGTATGTGTTCACATTAGAGGGGTGTCTGCAATCCAGGGGTCTGGATTAGAGGGGTTCCAATGTATATATATAGAGGTGTCAGATATAGAGAGGTTTCACTATAATATACGTACATGAAGTACATAATTAGACAAACCTCCGTGCAAGCTACAATAACATCTTGAATTTGTGCACTGCTTGCTCCAAGGAGTTTAGCAGCAAACTCAGTAACCTGCTTCTGGTCAATTGTAGATTTGATAAGACACTCTATTAGAGTGAGCCCATGCCTCAGAATCGTTGCTATGGGTACAGCTTCCAGGGTTGAATTGATACGTATAACTTCTCCAAATGTTGATGCTTGTGGCGAGGGTAGAAAAATAGATTCACAAATCTCAAAAATGGCAGAGGCATCAGCTTCACTGGGTGGCTTCTTGTGAAAGAGACGGTATGAGAGTACAGCTTCAAGGGATAGAAAGAGATTAAGGTAGTTGGCCTTTGATTGCAAATCTGAATCTGGAATTTTCCTTCCACCGCTCCTCTGTAGAGTACAAAGTACATCATGGAGATATTCTGGAGTTGGTTGCGGACATTCTATACCAACACATACTGCCTCTACAAGTACTCTACTATGGACATCAGTTGTGGGCTCAGCGTAGGCCTCCTCTGATTGCAGGAGGTGAATGACCTCTTCCTTACAGGCTTTGGAGAAGAAAGGGTCAGTGAGAAAGACCTGAATCCCTTGAATAAATACCAAGCAGAGTTGACTCCTGTTTAATGAGAGAAAATGTAACAGCAGAAATTATTGCACTGAGCACTAAACACAACATAATTTTAACACACCTACAAAATTCTCACTGTACAGATCATTATATTATAAGAAACTAAACATTGCCGTAATAGCTGCTAGTCAACAGGCTGTTATTAAGTGTGTGTATGCATGTGTGCGTGCGTGTGTGTGTGTGTGTGTGTGTGTGTGTGTGTGTGTGTGTGTGTGTGTGTGTGTGTGTGCGTGTACGTGTGTGTGTGTGTATATGTGTGTGTGAGTGTGTGTGTATGTGTGTGTGTGTGTATGTGTGTGTGTGTGTGTGTGTGTGTGTGTGTGTGTGTGTGTGTGTGTGTGTGTGTGTGTGTGTGTGTGTGTGTGTGTGTGTGTGTGTGTGTGTGTGTGTGTGTGTGTGTGTGCATGTGTGTGTCCTACCACAATATTCCCCAGATACTAGTATAAAAATTTGTATCGAACCATTCCTCTATGAATAAGATTGAAACTTGAAACATGAACATTCTGCTATATATAACATTCATCAATTGCCTTTGTGTGTGCGTGTGAATGTATAATTGTGTTTTGACGCTATATTATACTAGGGGTTCCTTCCATTAAATTGGATATATAGTGGACCCCCCCCCCCCCCAAAGTGGGCTCTCCTAAATAAGGGCATTGGTAGATAATAAACCTCTCTACAAAGGACATCTCTTGTGCTCACATGCAATATACATATTTCCTCGATCTGTGTAGTTGAAATACATTTTGAATCAGTCCTCCCAAAAAGGATAACCCCTCCACAAATTAAGAATAAATCCCTAAATTTATGTTGTTCCAAAAGTGTCCTGTATTCAGAGATTCCACTGTTATGTATAAAACTATGCATAGTCAATGTCCGCTATATGCCAACATACATTTTGACAGCATATTCAAGTGGTGCGTGTGGCATAGAACCTTAATTATAACTGGAAATCTCATCAGCTGCAGCATTATAAGTAACTGGCAGCATTGCATGCATGCATATTGATCTGTAAAATTAATACTTACACTAGTCCAAGGTCATGCAGTCCTTGAAAGGATATCATACCATTAATAAAAATAATTAATATTCTGAAATAAAATGCATACCTTGGTTTGGCTGGGAGATTGTCACTGGAGGCCCCATAGTAGTAAATTGAATGATCAAAATGATCAAAATCTGATTCAGAATCTGCACGAGATTTGCTGGACTTCTTCTTGATTTGCTTTAAAATCCATTTGAATACAGATACAACATTTTCATCATGGATTTGAAGGAAAGTGCTGAAAAACTCAAAGTCAGCCAAGCTTGTGGCCTTCACAGAATTCTTAAGACCATTTAAACTGCGTTTCATTTGAGAATCAACAACAGTTTCATCAACCTGCCATCGAGCATTCTCTCCAATGTTCCCCCCGGCTGTAAGATCTACATCAGAAGAAGAAACCATGCAGACTGAATGTTAGGAATAAGGAGCAAGTGGTGGTTGGACATATAGCATTATCATTTTGGGTCATACAATCATTATTTCAGATTTACTCAGACACATTTTGTAGAAGTGCGTGCACATGTGCCACAATACATGTGCATCAACACTCAGTCTGAATGAATAAGGATCGTGCAAAAAGGCATTATCAAAAAGAGGATTCTGCAAAAACACTTGGAGCAAGGGTAAGTTGCAAAACTGGTACAGGGCTAGGTGGGCAAAGGGCAAGACAGGCATAGGGCTAGACACGCATATAGGGCTACACATACATGACGCTAGACGGGTATATGGCTAGACAGAGTTTAGCTGGACCGTGAGTGCACACTGTGCAAATTCCTACATCCCGCATGTGCAGCACATTATACACGACAAGAAGAATAAGAATAAGAATAAGAATAATCTTATAATGGTACTGGTGTTGCGTAGCCAAACATTTTTGTCTAAAATTTCGAAGTTCGATCTTTAAAGAAATTGGCCTACGAAGGGTTTAAACTACTTCATCTTATAGCTAGTGTGTCAAAAGGCACCAATGTCACTTCTAAATGCTTCTAACTTAACTGTATCGTTAGTTTTTGGACGAAAACAAAATTTGCGCTAATGTATGGCGGCCATGTCTTTCGGTGTCAATTCTACATATGGAGTACTGTACTACCGTACTCCATAATAAGTAGAAATTCTCAGTACAATGACTCATAACATCACTGTGTGCGCATATCAAATGAGTAATTAGGTAGTGCTCAGACAAATGTCTGACCCAAACTTTTTTGGGTCAGACAATGTCTGAATGCTGATTATTATTTCCAACACTGTAGTTATACAATAGGATAGGAGTTATATGGCTAGTCTATAGCTAGCTAGGCTGTCTCTGCTGACGGCCTACGGATAAAAGACGTGGTCCCAATTAGGAATGGTTTAGCTGACTAGACATAGTGGTACATGCAAGCCCAAACAATTTAAAATGCTAACCTGGTGCACCACATTCCTTGCTAATCTCTGATTTTTCATTCTTAAGCTCGCCAGCTATTTCCATTACTGGCGGAATACCAAGCAGAGGTAGCCTCAGCACAAAATGCTGAACCATCTTCTGAAGCTGATCTCTATCAAACTGGGCAAGAGTCTCGCTCAGTGGAGGGTGAAGGTCACAAGGAACGGCTCCTCTTATTCTGGCCAGACAGAGAGCAATCACATGCTCACACCATTTGCTACTACTCCGGCATGAGCACATTGTGGAAGTGATACATCCTCTATCAAACCTGACACAGACTGAATGCTCAGTGTGGTCTTCTTTGTACCCATGACGCTGCTGCAAGTTTCCAACAGATCCAGACAGATACATACCTGTATTGACAAGTAGGTATATTTAGTAACATCACATGCACAGTCGCATATAAATTGTCATAAAGATACACCCTGCGGCAATTGAATGTAACATTAACTCAGCATAATATTACTGGGCTGTAGTTAAGCGAGGAGAACAATCCCATGCTCCACCATTATATAGTTACCTTGATGCTATTATAGTAGTCCATATGTTGGAATGACATGAAAACAAAATGACCGACCATACACTATAGGCTTTCGGAGCTCCTTATTACAAATATACATAGACCACTTATTCCATGCATAAGATATAAAATAGGTCTCTAATTGGAACTACTTTCTTTAGCTAAAAGGCGGTTACGGTCTGGCTACGTGAGACTATGCAAAGCCGACTTGCAAACGAATGATCCTTTTCATTGTTGCAAAAAGGTTTATTAAAGTCAGCAGGGCTCCATTTCCACTTGCTTCAGAATTGTACTAAGAAAGCATATAAAAAAACTGTTTACCTGTTTGTGCCACCTTGGTTATGATGTCAGTGCAATCCCTTTCCACGGAGTCCTCTTCAAGTTGCCATGGTCTCCCGTACGACACACCTTTGAATTTAGTCGATGACTTATCGAAAACACGTCTAACGCGCGACACCGTGAAATCGTTCACTCCCATCATTTTGGAGTAGTCGAGCAAATGTTCTTCATCCAGTGGGAACGACCAGTATGCTATCTTTATCTGCAACTCTTCTGGAATACGCTCAGAGTGAAGCTGGACGACCTCGAAGGGAAGGTTTTGGCCGATGTACTTAGCGCAGATTTCCAGTAGGCTGGAGGCTTTAACTCTCACAGTATGTGTTTCAGAAGGGCAACGCTCTCCGGTCACTAAATTGCTGGTCTGGTCAACCAAATCTGTTCGCTGCTCGTCTTGGACGTCGAATCCCATGGCATTTCCCAGGGCAGGAAGAAAGAAATCATAATCCTCGGAGTCGCTGAACTCAAATGACATCTCTACCGTTGGTTCGTCAAGGGCTCAAAACTGGTACACAACCATAGATTAGAGATTCCAGTATACAATCTTCTATACTGAGTGCTGCATTGTTATTACATGAAGTCTTGCGTTGCCGACTCTTTCATCCATTTTTATGACGGATTATACACCATACACATGGCCGAAGCCTGGGTCGGCAACGCCAGACTATATGGTAGAGGATTTAAACTATTAGCTACGTATATGTAGCAGTGGGCACAAGTCCTCATCGAGTAACTTCCATATGGTATCAAGAACTTCACAAATAATATCATATTATAGATACTCACCACATACACATCAGTATTAAAAATGAATCTTCGGAATCTGTGGTCTATATACTACTCCAAAATCTGTCATAATGCGCATACAATGCAATGGTTACAATGTTGTATGACATACTGTATGCATGTGCTCAATTGCAAATTATTATTAGCACATCCAAGATGAAATGCTTCATACTTCGGAGATTGAGAACCATGCAGTGAAAACTTCGCTCATCACTCTTTGGTATAATGGCAAAACTGATGTCAAAGGAACATGCACATGCAGTGTTAGAATTCGCTGAGAAGCACTAACTGCATATTATTTTGTGTTAAGTCTGCATGTGTGTGTGTGTGTGTGTGTGTGTGTGTGTGTGTGTGTGTGTGCATGCGTATGTGTGTATATAGCTATGAAGATATAATACAAACTGCAAGGATGTGACTAATCGATAATTATTATTTATATATTACAAATAATTCATCTACAACATTCTGTATTATACGAACATGCATGTTGTATTATGCAGAATCAGTGTCATGGATCAACTGAAATAAACACTAAGTATTAGAAATCACATGCAGAGGAATGAAATTTTCACACTATATAATAAATCTCACGCAAATTAGGATTCACAAACAGTCCACAAAGATGTACTTATAAATTAATATAAACTATGTACATATTTTATAGCAAATACCGGTATTCCAATTATGTCCTGTTGTGTCTAATAAAAGTGTCTTAGAAAAAAAGCTGCAATTAACTATATTATAATAACGGTACTAAGTATATAGCAGAATACCAGCATGGCTTGAATATTGTCCCTGAAACAATCACTAATAGTCATCATACCAATCGTCATGGTACCCTCCATACCCGAAGAAGGGATTCATATTTTGCTCATACTGTTCCCTCATTCTGGCCGCATACTGCATGTACACAAGCTGCCGCAAGAACTGTGCATCTGACTCTTCTGGCTGAGTGGACAATTCGGTTTCTACATTATCAGGTTCCTCCTCAACCTCATGACGAGCATTTCCGTGTGCGTCCAGCCGGGCAAGGCGTTCATGCATTTCTTTTGGTATTTCCAAATCGGACAAAGGAGTGTGAACGAATTTCTTCTCTATCATATGTTTCACCTGCACACTGCAACCTTGGGACATTTCAAAGGCAAAACTAGCAAAATTCTTGTCCAAATGTAATGGCTGATAAATACTAGCTAGAAGCAACAATGCTTCCTTCGCCTTCTTTCCATTTTTTCTTTGCCTTTGAATGCAGTTACGCGCATTTTCCTCCTTCTCGACAAGCAAAGGGGCTATTGTGTCCTTGAAAGCGGCCAAATCAAGGATACTGCAGCTACTGGTGGGAAGGGTTTGATGGTACGCGGTCCATAGGACACCAAGGTCTTGACAGAACTGGTATGAAAATCTTTTAAGTGATTTCACCTGGTGCACCATGTGAAGCACTTTCAAGAGATTTTCAATTGCATCTTCACCAACAGCACTAGCAATAGATGCCCACTCATGAATATCAATGCTCTGGAGTCGATTCTTTGGCCTATACTGAGTCCTCATTATATAATATTTGAGGTGGTCATCAGGTTTTGTAATACATACAACCAGGTTGGCAAGAACCCTGACACATGTAGCCTTAAGACGTGAACAGGTATCTTCTTCTTTGATACCACTTTCAATTGGCGATTTGGCAGTTACTACTCTAAACATTCTTCCAACTGCTCTTGCAAGTTGTTCAAGGTCTTCTGCAGCTGCCAAATTAATATCAAAAGCATCCACCAGGGAGAGTAAGTGTTCCGGGTTGTCATGGGAAGACAGTATTTGGATAACCTTCTTCAGCTGCTGAGAATGTAGCGATGGCAGAATTTTCTTGGGATGATTGGATGTTACATCAGTAATTAGTTGAGCCATTTCTTGTTTGCAACTGTGGCCCTCACTTGCAGTGTGTGAGTCTGTGAGAAATTCAATAACTTCAAGGGGCTCCAAACAGTATTGCCAGTTACTGACAAGGTAATGGAAGGCCAGCTGTCCACCTGGCGTTCCAAGCTGCAATTGACAAAAACTCTGCCTAATTTCATAGCCATAATTGTGATATCCTACACTACAAGCTGATAAACGTAAACGAAGTAGCTGTAACTGGAAATATAAAGAGGAATTATCCTTCTCTACTATTTCACCAAGGTGTACAATGAAATTCACATGTTCTGCTTTGACACATATTCTAGCAGTGACTGCACTAAGTAAATCACTCTGAACTGTAGCATCAGCCTGTTGGAGTTCTTCACTGACTTGAATCTGAGGATGCCAAAGAGGATCACAGAATGGCAGTACAGGTGGCCTCTCCTTATGTAAATCACGTGATTCTTGACCATATAGGATATTTCTTGCAATACAGGTCACATGCTCTCTGTGGGTGTCATAATTGTCAAGTGAATTTCCAAGTGGAAATGGTAATGCATCGCTTAGAGTTGTGAACAGCAACTGAGCGGAATCATGAGGCAGATTCTGGAGCAAGTAACCTAGTAGAGACTGAAAGCTATCACGTACGGCATCAACCACCACTGGTTGATATATAGAGTCTTTAAGACTTCTCTGGTACAAAATTGACTGTCGATTATCTACAAACAGAAATAAGAGCAACGATTAAATATATTGTATATGATCTAGCTAATTCTCACAGGTTATAACTTTCTAGCATTCATCGATTGCAAGCCAACTGATTATGTGAAGTTTAATAAGCTAGCTGTGAAAATTCCTGCTATCATGCAATGACGGAATAAGGCTATATCAAACAACAGAACAAGTGTCGTGGACAGTGCAGTGGATAAAAATTATGAACAGTACCTACTTACTGATCAGAGTCTCTACAATTCTTCTCACATCTTCAATCATACCACTGTCAGTGGCAGCTAATCTTAATAAACTCCATGGCCATGTAAACACAGTATCATCTGGTCCTCTGCAAAGGTACTCTTTTAGCATGTTGCACAATGCTGGAGGGAATACATCACTTTGTGTTGTGATGTACATTTTCACTTGTCCCAAAATGGCTTCCTCCATTTGTACAATAGCTAGAAATGTTTCCTACAAGTATGAAAGTACATACATTTTTTGTTATAAGAACACAATACAGTACTATAGGTGAAATCTGCTCCAGATTACAAAGTTACTGGTACATTCAGGTACAGTACTGAAAATTGGCTGGTTGGTTAGCTCCCCAGGATGGAAATTTTCCTATTAAGATTATTGCTTAATACATGGAAAGATGACAGATAAATAAATCACTTCTGGTACCTGATGTAAATTATAGAGTCACATGACAGAATTTAAAATGGCTATAAATTCAACAGGGTTAGAATACAAATAAACCAAAGAATTAGGCATATCTTGAAGAAAATTAAGGGTGACGAATTTTTAGAGAGAATATGATAAGAAAGCAATAACACTCATGCATACAGTCTAATACATGCAGTGCAAGTCCCCATGCACATTGTCACAACTATCATTGTTGCTATGCAATTGACTATATATGTATATTATAATATATATATATATATATATATATATATATATATATATATATATATATATATATATATATATATAATATATATATATGACTAATCATATTTGCAGCCTAATATATAATTTACATATACAAATGTAGGATTCCATCCAATGTGGGTGGAGGGGGGGGGGGAGCTTCCACCCCAAAAATGTTCAACTGTCGTACAAATTACTATAGAGAAGGCCCTACCTCAGTATCAAAATCAACCTTGAATGATCTAAAATGGCCTGAGATACCACCTTATATTACCTAAAAAACACAATTCTCCCTGGGGAACCATGCATATCCCCAGACCCCCTAGTAACATACCCCTACAATAATTTCACATACATCACTGCACTGCATGTGCTTTATAAGGACAATTATAGTATACATACCATGCCCATAATAATACTTACATATCTACCCGTCGTCCATGGACAGAACTCTGGATACCCCTACTACAAAACTGCACTGCATGTGTTTTATATAATATCATAATAATATTGATATATATATATAGATATTTTGGATACCATGCACTTATAAAACTACGGTTATGTCTTGTGCGGCAGACATGTACTGCAATAGTCGTACATTGTAAGATACATGTATATAGAGTCCATGTAACGACTTTTAGTATAATCCATGCATCATATGCACTATGCACATGCACAAACCTTGGTGGCAGTTATGATAACATCTTGAATTTGTGCACTGCTTGCTCCAAGGAGTTTAGCAGCAAACTCAGTAACCTGCTTCTGGTCAAATTTAGATTTGATAAGACACTCTATTAGAGTGAGCCCATGCCTCAGAATTGTTGCTATGGGTACAGCTTCCAGGGTTGAATTAATACGTATAACTTCTCCAAATGTTGATGCTTTTGGCAAAGGTAGAAAAATAGATTGACAAATCTCAAAAATGGCAGAGGCATCAGCTTTACTGGGTAGGCATTTGTGAAAGAGCCAGTATGAGAGTACAGCTTCAAGGGAGTAAAAGATATTGAGGTAGTCATCTTTCAATTGGGAATCACATTCTGAATCTCGCAATTTCCTTCCATTATTCCCTTGAAGTGTACAGAGTGCATTGTGGAGATACTCAGGAGTTGGTTGTGGACATTCTATACCAACGCATACTGCCTCTACAAGTACTCTACTATGGACATCAGTTGTAGTACTAGGCTCAGTGTAGGCCTCCTCTGACTGCAGGAGGTGAATGACCTCTTCCTTGCAAGCTTTGGACACAAAGGGGTCAACGAAAAAGACTTGAATCCCGTGAATGAATACCAGGCAGAGTTGACTCCTACATATTATAATAGCAGAAATAAGCACTAATGAGTCAGACCTTAAATTCGTGCATAAAGCATAATATTATTAAATAATTATGTTGATTATATAAATGACAGCATAAAGGAAGCCCTGCATGTACAATTCTTAAAAAGAGACACTGTATTAAAATTCAGAAATTTGTCATATATTATCAATACCGTGTGCTCGGAAATTTTCGCGGTACTAAATTTTCATGGACGCAACACTTGAGGATTTTCGCGGTATTAAATTATTCGCGGATACAGAATTTCAAATTCGCGGATCTTACATTGGATTTTATATTAGTTCAACAATATGTAATCCCATATAAATTATGCACTGAAAAATGGCTGCTCTGCTTGTTAGCGTGGCTATTAGTCCATGGAACGGTTATCAATACAAGTGCAAATTGTTGCAGTTGATCTTCTCCAGCTGCCTTCCAGATTTTAGTTGGATTTGGAGCGTCTGATGGGGGTAAAGAATGACTTGATCGACATAACGGACGAGAAAACGGATAAGGTAGAGGGTACTAATTCCGAACAGCTGTTAATTCCGAACACCGCTTTTCCTGAGCCCAGGAACTAAATTTGGAGGCATTTTAGCCTAGCATTTCTTAGCACTGATACAGGACATGACAGCTGTAGAAGAATAAAACTTACATCTTTCTGTGTCAGCTAGGAGATACCCTGTTCGGAATTAACAACTGTTCGGAATTAGTGCCCTCTACCTTACTAACAGTATAGTATACGAAACGTTCGACACTCCTGTTTCTTTGTTCTTTGATAATTAAAACTCCTGTGCATAGCGCTAAACATGAAGGGTCATACAGGATTTTTGCAGATTTAATTTTTGCGGATGCTGTGCAGTACCGCGAAAACCGCGAAAGTTTAGTACCGCGAAAGTTTCCGAGCGTACAGTATACTAAAAATGGGGCGATTTTTTTGTTCGCAGTTTACTGACACACAGCTTGATGCTGTGAGTGATTGCAAGAGAATCTTCATGATAGCTCACTGTGGCATCTGGACCTTGAATGCTTCTTCTTACTCTTACGTACAAAATTGAGAAATTTCAAAAGTCATACAATCCTACGAACCACAATGCTTGTTGTACGAACAAATCCTGACTAAAATACAACTTTCCCCTTTGAACGGTTGTCTGTGAACTCCTCCTGGGAACAAGATGTAAGTGCTTTCTTACTACGGCAAATATTCTAACATAATTATGTAGTCTAAGACTTGGTGTGTGTCCTTATAATTGTGTGGAATCATTTGTGTATGGGAAACATATAAGCAGCATCAATGCCAGAAACGATGTCAACAGTCATGTTTGTGCATAATGGTATCTGTAGCAGGTATACGGTTTTCCTGTTGGAAAAAGTGCAATGGTTCAAGGATACAAACATTATGCTTGCATAATACATACATAATTCTTTTGTGTGACAATAAGTGGCACGTGTGCGTGTGTATATATGTGTGTGTGTGTGTGTGTGTGTGTGTGTGTGTGTGTGTGTGTGTGTGTGTGTGTGTGTCGGTGTGTGTCGATGTGTGTATGTGTGTGTGTGTGTGTGTTCATACATGTGTGTGTGTTGTGTGTGTGTTGTGTGTGTGTGTGCGTGTGTGTGTGTACATGTGTGCATGTATGTGTGTGTGTGTGTGTGTGTGTGTGTATGTGTTGTGTGTGTGTGTGTGTGTGTGTGTGTGTGTGTGTGTGTGTGTGTGTCGGTGTGTGTCGGTGTGTGTTGGTGTGTGTGTGTGTGTGTGTGTGTGTGTTCATACATGTGTGCGTGTGTTGTGTGTGTTGTGTGTGTGTGTGTGTGTGTGTGTGTGTACATGTGTGCATGTATGTGTGTGTGTGTGTGTGTGTGCGTGTGTGTGTGTATGTGTGTGTGTGTGTGTGTGTGTGTGTGTGTGTGTGTGTGTGTGTGTGTGTGTGTGTGTACATGTGTGTGGGGGGGGGCTGGGTGGATGAGTGTGTGTGATTATGTGTACAGTACATGTGATTAAGTAGCTATAGAGTAAAGAATGGCAATTCAGCCAGATACAAATATGGCCACCCGATACTTCATACCTGTGAAGGCTATGAACTTACAACCCCTGTCAATCATAGCCCTCTAAATGTACTCGCTGTAGTTAGAAAGTAGTTATTAGGTGATTAGGTGGTTCTGTTAAACCTTTCAGAAATGGGAGCAATTCCCCTCCTGTGGCCAAATAAATGAATACTTGGCTACGTGTATGCAAAATTTGTCCGTACTTGTTTCCTCAGTCAATTCAATTCAGAAGATTTTGAAACATTCACAGCAAATCACAATACATGCCCCCTAATTTGATATAAAATGCCAGCTCCTAAATGTTCAGGTAGGTTAGGTTAGAACAGACAATGTTACGTACACTTGAGTCTGGCCTTATGCAAACGCATATTATACTCACAAGAGTGTGAGTTGACTGTGCAGGGTGATAGCCCAGCTAGAACTATATATAGACACTGTGCCATTGAGAAAATTTTGCACTATTGTGAATAATTAAGCTCCTACATGCATGCTGCAATGATTTGAGTACCATGGTGTAATACACATTAAACAGTAGTCTTCTGCAGATCAGCTAATTCTTGACAACCTATAAAAATCTTGTGTCTATATACAATGCATGGTCTTAAAAATGACAAACTCATTGCAACATGCATACATGCAGGAGCTTATTCACAAAAGTGCAAGGGTTCTGTTATAGTGTCTATAGTTCTGCGTTACCTCCCTACGTGGTGAATTCACGTATATATGCTCGTGAGTATATATGCGTTTGTATAAGGCCAGATTTTAAGTGTATGTAACGTCATCTGCTTTAACCTAACCTATAGCTACTTGAACACTTTGGAGCTGAAACTTTATAGCAAATTAGGAGATATGCATTGTGATTCGCTGTGAATGTTTCGGAGTCTTCCGAATCGAATTGGCTGTGAAAACAAGAGCAAGTGGCCAAATATTCATTTATTTGGCCACAGGAGGGGAATTCCTCCCATTTCCAAAAGGTATAACAGAGCCACTTAAATTTCTAACTACAGCCAGTACATATAGAGGGCCATGGTTGACAGGGGTTATAAGTTCATAGCATTTCCCGGTATGATGTGTTGGGTGACCAAATTTGTATCTGCATGGCCGTATTGTCATTTTTTACTCTATAGTATTCAGTTATGTATATATATAGAAGAACCGCATGCATGCACTCCATCTAACAACTTTACACTTGATACAAGGGTTGCACCGGCGTGACGAACTAGGGGAGATCTAGAAGGTGACTGAAGGCTGCCTTTCTACCTTGTAATAATTAAAATGTTTCAAGAACACTTATACAGAGGTGAATCAAGAAGCTTTATCTCAGTAGACTAAGTGTTAAGAGTGAAATTTCAGTTAGGCATTGTATTAATTCATCACTCTCACAATACTTAATTTATAATCATAAAATTTTGCACAATACCTTATTTTGGGTGAAAGTCCATCAGTGGATGTCCTGGAGTTGTAGTAAGCTGTATGCCGATGATCATCAACATCTGAGGATTTATTACCAGATTTCCTCTTCATTTGCTTCAAAATCCATTTCAGTACAGTGACAACATTTTCATCGTGACTTTGGAGGAAAATGTTAAAATTCTCAAAGTCTGCCAACTTGAAGCTTGCAGTCTTGTGAGAATGGATAAGATCATTCAGTTTACGGTGCAGCTCAGACTCAACAATGCTTTCATCGATCTGCCACCGAGCATTCTCACCAAGGTTCCCTCCAGCTGTAACATCTGCATAGCAGAGTACGTACATAAAGCAGTTATATGCATGCCTGGCATATGGTATGGAGAAGTAAATTGCCATAATATTATACCATGTAGCGCAGGTATGACATGTGCACTTTGCGCAAGTTGAGGGGCGTTTTGTGGTTTACGACGAATTTAATACAATTCTAACACCGAAGTCATGTGTTCCTCCGAATCAACGAAAATATTCTAAGGGAATTTGTGGTAGTGTCAACGGAATAGGTGGATAAGAGAGGTTTACTGATCATTAACAACTGAAAACAGCTACAAAAGGAGAACGGAACGCGATCTACTACACTCGGCTAAATCTTCTTCAAGGCTCGCATAATGCTGACGTCATATTTGTCACGTGAAAACCTTGTGACAATGGCTGAGGAGACAGTGCATGTTCACCAAAGGTTTAATTTCTTTCGGAAAGGCGGTCATGTGAACGAGTGTGTAGCGAAGCCTTGTTTCGGAGTGGGGTTCATCAATGACAAAGGTAAATTCTCACCGTTGGAGAATATTGATCAAGTCGTCCATTCCCGACATGTGCACAGTTTTGTGATTAAATTTTAGAGGAAAACAACATTTTGGTGCACATCTTGCAAATGAAGAGGATTAGGAAAATTCTCCAACGGTGAAAATTTAGATATTCATGTTAGAAGTCTTCGGACTCCGTATGACTCCCTTAAACGAGCATTTACATGACAGCCTTTTCCACTGAAACTTTTTTATAGGTCCGAATCAACCATTGTTTTTCTAGCTTTACGAAGACAATATATACAATTATACCAAGAAATGTAACATTTCATAGTTGTAATGATGTCTGATATCCTTCTCAAGAGTCTTAACGTAATAGAATGGAAGAAAAAAGGGGGGTAATTTCAGCCGACTTTTGGGGTGCCATTTTGTTTACACCTCATATGTGCACATGTTACACCTGCGAGCCAGTTACATGCAAAAAGTAGCCCATGGCCAACCAATTAAATGTATATGATACTATATAACCGACCTGGTGCACCACATTGCTTGCTAATCTCTGATTCTTTTTTCTTAAGCTCACTAGTTATTTCCATTACTGGTGGAATCCCCAGCAGAGGTAGCTTTTGCACAAAATGCTGAACCATCTTCTGAAGCTGATCTCTATCAAACTGGGCAAGAGTCTCGCTCAGTGGAGGGTGAAGGTCACAAGGAACGGCTCCCCTTATTCTGGCCAGACAGAGAGCAATGACATGCTCACACCATTTGCTACTACTGCGGCACGAGCACATTGTGGAAGTGATACATCCTCTATCAAACTGGACAGATACTAAATTCTGTTCATCTTCGTATCCATGCATATGCGAGTAGTAATGACGGTCCAAGTTTCCAACTGGCCCAGATAGATACATTCCTGTATGGGCATGTAAAAATTCAACTTTTATTGAATTTTGATTACTTCCTAATACTATAGAAATCACAATAAATTATGAGTGGCTCTATGAAGCGGGGTCATTGAATTCTCCCAACTGAGTCAAACATGTTGCAGTGCCTGAAATTTTTGACTTACTAATTTCGATAAACATTACCCTAATATGTATATCTCGGTACTAGAATGTTGTCTGAAAGTGTACATGTGCATGATAAATGTATAATATGAAACTGAATTTGAGGATATGGTTAATTCTTGTCTCCTCATAGAGGTACGTATACACACCATTTTTTGATACAGAATAATTAATAAATTAAATGCACAAGCCACTGAACATGCTTACTTAGTTCAATGAGACTAATATATTGGCATGGCAATAATGGCAGTATATACAGTGGACTCCACTTATAAAGAACCCTCTTAATAAAGAACTTCTGCTTATAAAGAACAATTTGCCAAGTCCAAGTTTGTGTGCATACATTTTTCCTCTGTTATAACAAACAAACTCCTGTTATAAAGAACTCGTCACTGCTGCCAGTGACTTTCAAATGAGGTTTGAAGTGGATTTTGTGCTCTTAGAGACATGGAAGTGCACAGGCTATAGATCAAATAGTCAGAAAACAACACAGGAAACTAAAAGTTGAGGTTCTCTATGGCCATTATTGTGAATTATGGCATATATTTACTTCTATAAATTTATAATGATGCAATATTCACACTCCGTAATACATTGACACACAGTTCATTATAAATAACTCCTGTTATAAAGAACAAATTCTTCATCTGGATTTCATGGTTCTTTGTATCAGGAGCCGACTGTACTATACATAAAGTTGGATATCCAATTTGGTATAACTGCACTGCTATAGCTAAATTACACATACAGTACACTACATGGCTCATGCACACTCCACAACATTGTATAATTATAATGATATAATTATAATGGCCTCTTGAATCCAATTCAGCACATGCTAAGAACCATGCTAAGCCGATTTTTGGTAAGTTACATAAAGTTACTCAACCCAACACCTGTCAAAAATAACAATTCGAATCTATCTTAATTATTGTACCAGTGTAGCCCACATCATTCAAATCCGCTCAATTCCAGTTTTCGCTTAATAATTATTATTAATAATTCAAAGAAAACTTCAGAATCAATTCCCCATATACCAGTACTTGGCAAATTATATGAATGCATGCAATATTTTAGAATTCATATAGAATTTTCTCGAATTTAAAATATGATGCAAACAAAAATAAAGAACAATCCTAAGTAGAAGACTTTATAAGGCTTTAAGTCTTTATGAGTTATCATTACAGTTTGACTGTATATCTTAAGTTATACAGTATAAAAATTAAATTAGTGTAGCTGTTCTAATAATTATAGATTTCTTGTACTTGGAATCTCCATGCATGTAGGGAATCCAATTAACATTAGCCATACTATATTACAATATGATGTCGATCAGTGGATACTAATTATAAGTCTTTAAATTTAAAATTCCTGTTAATTCATAAACAACTTTCTTGTTGGTTCCCAAGAGATTTGAATTAAGCGAACTACACTGCATGCATGGGTTGCATAGTATAGAGTATAAATTAATATGATGATGGTCTCAGACTGATCATGAAGTTCAGTCATTGGCAAGGTTTCCCCTTAAAAAAGAATTATTATATTAACTAATTAAAGATACAAAAATGCGGTAAAAGGTGGCTATAATATAGGGCCTTAGTGTTCTCCCAGCCGGATGTGGCCTTACATTATCATATACCGGTAATGCTAGACACTTCAAAGAGGAGTAGACTAGTAAGTAAACATGGACCCCTTCTATTATCTATGCATGGACACAGTATAATAGACTATACTTACCAATTTGTGTCACCTTTGTTATGACATCAGTACAATCCCTTCTTGTATCATGCCGTGCCGATCTCCTAAACGACCAATCTTCTGAATCTCGTAAATCCTTATCAAAAACGCGTTTTACACGAGTTATTTTGGCACTGTCAACTTTCATCATTTTGGCGTAGTCGAGCAAACGTTCTTCATCCAGTGGGAACGACCAGTATGCTATCTTCATCTGTAACTCTTCTGGAACGCGCTCAGAGTGAAGCTGAACAGCCTCAAAGGGAAAGTTCTGCCCGATGTGCCGAGCGCACGTTTCTAGTAGGCTTAGAGTGTCGGTTCTTACGGTGTGTGTATTAGAGCATGAGCCTATTGAACTGCTGGTCTTGATCTGATCCACTCCCTCCTCGTCGCTGAAATCGTACCCCGCGGCCATCCTTCTGAAAGGATGAAGGAAATCGCTCTCATTGTCAGGGTCGCTGGAGTCAAATGACATTTCTGCGGGATATCTTCAAGGAGTACTAAACTGTGGACTACTTTTGCTGTGTGTATCCGTCGAGTATTGGTGCACAGTTTCTCGGAAAGGAGGTCACAAGTGTTTATTTAAATTTCCTGAAATTCTATAATAGGTATGCAGTATATACAATTATAGCGCAATTCATGACCCTTGTGTGCACGTGCACATGCACTCAGCTGATTGTTCAGCTGACGTACAGAAACAGATTCTGGCAGCTGAACAATGTTACAGTGTAACCTGATAATGCGGACACCTTGGAGACCACCAAAAATGTCCTGATTACAGAGGTGTCCTGAAGTTCCTGGATTGCCCAATAATATTATGTCATGAGAGTTTAGTCTTGCATAGCCAGACCCACTCACTGCTGTGTAATGACGAGATGGGTCTGGCTATGCAAGACTAATGAGAATTTGGTACCATAAATAGTATAGTCTTCCACAGCCAGACCCAATCTCACCTTTGTACGGCAAGAGTACTTGCGAGTCTGGCTTAGCGAGACTATAGACCATTAGCTATAGATGTTAGTCTGGGACCCATATATATAGGTATGTATCCAGCTAGATTTGAAGTGTCGGGGTTTTAATGGTATAATATATAGCCTGGTATATATAGCTGACCCAATAACCTTGCTCAGCTGTTATTAGTCGGTGCATTGATGAGCTACATTATTCCGGACTAGCTGCTGGTGGAGTTGCTTTCAGCCATGAGTCTTGCACACTTGATCCAGGCCACCCATGCATGCATGCATTAATTATTTATTAGCTACATATATGCACTGCACTCCTGATCATACACGCATACACTCCATATATGGCCCATGTAAAGTGCATCTATAATTTATTTTCTTATATTATACCCTAATTATGCCTGTCTATAGCCCCGGCCATGAATAGTATATGTTTAGCCTATAGTTGTTTATACAGTGGAACACTCTTAATGGCATAGCACTTAAAGGAATACTGTGGATAAAGGAATAAAGTTTCTAAGACCCATTTTATATAAAGCCAATATACTTTATTGCAGATAATGGAATATTTTGGATATAGGAATACTTTTTGCCGGTCCGAGGTGTATGCTATCAAAAGTGTTCCACTGTATAGCCATATACAGTCAGACCTCACGTATCTGCACACATCTGTTCTGGATGGAATTTGCAGATAAAGTGAGGAAACTGGATAAGTGAGGGAGCAGTAGTATAGTGTACATTAGGATTATTGCAGATTTGTTCCAATAAAATCTACGTAACTGCATTCGGAAGGTGAGGGAACTGGATATGAGGTGCGGATAAGTGAGGTCTCACTGTAGCTGCGTTAGTAGCCCTTTAGCTATGTTTAGCCCTATATCTGCCTTCACATCCATGCAGTCTGTATACCCCCATGGCCCTTGAGGCCCCTGCACATGCCACAAACGTCCCATTCATGCATATATCATGTACGGTTCTATCAGGGGGGGGGGGGGGGGGGGGGACTTATGCTTCAAAGGATCCACGTGCTGCAAAAATTTCAATTGTAGTGCAAATTACTATAGCTAGAGAAGGCCCTATATACTTGAGCGTCATGTCAACCTTGAATTCATGGTTCAAAATGCATGGATCAGATTCGATCAGTGTTGCTTTCATGCAGTATACTGCACATGCATGAGTGATCTCCAGGGAGTACGTGTGACAAAGATGATTACCATCCAATATATGTACATATATCATGATAACAAATACAGTGTATGGTGTTACGATTACTATATTAATATAATTCCATGTGATGAAGTACGGATAATTTTTTAATTGAAGGACAACTCCCAAAATTATTAATAATATTCTGTTTACACTTCCAATTTCAATAATTGATCGACAATTTAGTCAAAATAATAATAATTTCACGCCTTCTTTCCTTTTTTCTTCTTTCCAGAAGTATCCAATCCAAGTTGTTTCTTTATAGAAATCAGCTTACCAACTTCTCTGTCTATCTCCTCTTTAGTGGCAGTAGGCGAGCTCTTCAAAGTACGAACAAGTTCCGCCTAATGTCAACACAAATGACAGCAGTAAATACAATACACGTAGTTCTGTGAAAATAACTCACATATAATTACTTATAAAGTTACATAGGACTCAATTTACATTTAAAAATCTTGAGAATCTGTCCACAATACAAATCTGTCATGTGCATACTGTGCAATAGTTATACATGGCATTTTTACGACTATGAAACGACATCATGCCCACAAAGAACACATACAAACCTGTTTAGAAAGCTCCTCCTGTAGGTTGGATGTGTCCCGCACTGCAGCTGGCACAACCTCCTCTGCTGTCGCTAGTGGTTTGGAGGGCTTTGGGGGAGAGGTAGTCTTCTACAAACAGAGGAGTAGTAGCTCAGGATCATGTACTACGTCACCACACATATACATACTGGGACACAAACCAAAGGGCATTATCTCATAAAAACATGTGTACATGCAAACATACACACACACACACACACACACACACACACACACACACACACACACACACACACACACACAAACACACACACAACACACACAACACACATGCACACACACAACACACACATACACACACACACATTAGTATGCATGGACACAAACAAATCCCAGCAGCTAGCCGTTCATTTACAAACCCTAGCTATCTTGAAACAACACAACACTAATGACAAACCTTTGTTCCTTGTCCTCCATACTTATCTTTCAGACTTTGAGCCATTGCTGGTTCAATCTTGGCAAACAACGGCACTGGCTACAGACACCAGACAACAATTGCACACATAATAGATGGAACATGAGGACAATGAAAAGTACTTTCAGAATCTGTATTATGCAGTTAGTCCATTCACTCAACGCCTCACTCTATTAAATGGCTGACCAGACACTAGTCAAATAATTCAGCCCATCTCGTGTACAATCAGCAGTTATAACTACTGTACAGTCAAACTTGCTTAGTAAGTACCTGGTTTAGTGTATACTCCTGGACTAAGTACCTCTCATTCTGTCCATGTGTATACCTCATGTACATAAACCAACCCTGATATATAAGTAGTAAGTACCTCTGATAATAAGTACTGATTATGTGTCCTCTTTGAGGTATGTACTAAACAGGTTTCACTGTACTTATGTTCCCCTTATCATAACAATGAGGACTATGCGACAAACTGACTGGTGCCAAACAGAAGGTGTTCTATGTATGTACTTACAAGCACGAGATAGCGTTAACTTACAGAGCCAATTCTGTGTCCACTTGCAAGGAATGGGTGGAAGCTGTCTGCCAGGAGGTTGCAGCTCGGAGGAGCCTAAGGAAAAGAGACTTAATGATACAGTAGAAAGTCAGTTACCCAAACACCCCTTCGAACACAATTCACCTCACACTCTCCTCATTACGTGCCTAGAAAAGAACCAGTTGTCTTAAAGATAGATACTTGTGTTCATTAGTTTATTTATCACTGCAATCAATAGGGGTGGTCTGGGAACCTCCCTTGAAGAGAAATTACTGTTTAGGATGTACACATGGCGGTACCTGAGGGCAATTTTGAAGTACTTGAATAAGTTCATGAACTGTATCTGCTCCATGTATACATGGAGCAGATACAGCTACAGTTTTGGTGGTGGTGTGGGTGGGGCGCGGGGGGTGGGGGAGGGAGGGGGGGAACTGGTTTCCAAGGGGCTAAGAATGCCTCCCATCCACACATGAAACCCCAATATACATGAACACACATGTACACACATGCACACACACACACACACACACACACACACACACACACACACACACACACACACACACACACACACACACACACATACAAACGCCACACACCACACCACCACCACCACCTCTCAGATGAGACACACCTGTAGCTGCTGCTGTATTTGTTCACTGACTGCAGGCATGTACGGCTTAAGCATGACAGACAGCAGACAGCTGATGTTGGCACACAGACCAATGACCGTACCAGCACGAGCCCTGGGGGGGGGGGGGAGAAGTGAAAGGCTTATATCAGAAGGACTACTGACAAAGATATCAATGCATACAAACATTGGATACTGAACGAGCTAGACTCACATAGACATACTACTTTACACATACATATTTAGGTAATAGCAAAGTTTAACTATTCAAGCCAACAGTTTCAAAGCATTAGGTAATAATATATAGAACTGTGACAACACTTCTGGTTTACTGACTTCAGTGTATGTAATGATAATTGATGCCACTGCAACACACACGCACACACACATACGCGCGCGCACACACACACACACACACACACACACACACACACACACACACACACACACACACACACACACACACACACACACACACACACACACACACACACACACACACACACACACAAACACAC
>CAUJGJ010000001.1:132500-137500 GCA_963170055.1 Halisarca cf. caerulea
TGTGTATCCTTCCAAAGGTACTGGTGTTCCCCATTTGAGGTCTCGAGTGATACTGCGAGGCTTGAGCCCATCCCTGATCCAAGTGGATGTGATGCTACGAGAGTTTGCCGACCAGAAGTCTGAGATGGTGTGTGAAGGTAGGGAGGTGGGAGGATGAGGGGATAGAGGAGTGAGTTGAACATACGAACAGGTGGGAATCTATGCAAGTAGGGTCATTCATGTTGTGCACACACACACACACACACACACACACACACACACACACACACACACACACACACACACAGACACACACACACACACACACACACACACACACAGACACACATACACGCACACACACAGACACACATCATGTACATAAGTACACACACAGGTACACGTGCTCACATAAACACACACACACACACACACACACACACACACACACACACACACACTTTCTTCCATAGACTGAAGTGACCATTCATCCACATTGTGTTCCAACTAAAGAACAAAGACAAAGCTCTCTTACTGACAAACCAACAACCCAGGTTAGCATTCCAAGTAGCATAAACACCATGGGTTAGGGTTAAGGTTACACCATGCACAGTCAAAAGATCAAATGAATGTACAGGTGTGTAGTACACTGGTCCATTACATGTACATACATTACATTACATGTATGGTCAATGTATAGGTGTGTAGTACACTGATACATTACATTACATGTACGGTCAATGTACAGGTGTGTAGTACACTGGTCCATTCTGCACTTTTACGCATTTTCTAAAGCACTGCAGTCCGAGTCTGACATATTTGTACATACAGCAAGTGTGAGTGGCATTCATGTACTAGTGCAAATGCAGTAGCTGTATACAGACTATGTCATATACGTACGTAGAGTGTGTCCAGCATACATACCCGTGTGCATATACACTATAGACAATATCACAGTATTAATACTGTGAAAATCAATAATCACTGCAGAGGGCTTTGGTTTATCCTACGACATCTGCTTCCCACAAAAAAGTGTCAAATAAACCAAATTTGGGACAAATCAGGTAAAGTACGTACTACATGATTGACTAATGAGGCTTCACAAAGAAGGGTTGGGACGGATAACAAGATGTGACTGTATTTTTGATGCTTCTCCATATTTCTATGAAAACATTGCAGATATACCCTCTAAATCAGATCTTGTTTCAATTCTTCTGATCATGTGCTATTTTTAGGAGTTCATAACCAACAAAATGGTGGATCACCAATACACAATGAATTTAGAGTGACAAAATAATTACAAGAATTGAAATGAGTCTGGAAAATCGTGTAAGTACGTAATCGCCACACAACATTCAGTTACATGGTATTCAGTGAGAATACACGACCTTATGGGAATAAGCTCTGGTAAATATCAGCTACGTATGTACGTACCTTTGAAAGACCAGTAACTACACACACACGCACACGCACACACAAACACACACACACACACACACACACACACACACACACATGTGCTTACCTTTGACAGATCAAGGAACAAATGGTTGGACGACTTGATGTGAGGCTCGCTGGAACATGTCTTGCAACGAGGACTCTGCAGAGGAAGAAAAGTGGATCGTTGTACGTATATACAAGAGATAGCAAAAACACATGCAAAAATGTAATAAAAATAGGTGAACTCATTATAAACAGTGAACACTTTTAATGTGAATTTCTGCATACGTTACGTAATGAGCAAATTCATGTGACCCAGTGAATGTTCTAATACGAAAGTTTAACTGGTTGTAGTGAATTTCTGATATGTAGTGAAGAAAATCTCAGTGTCCCCGGGGATTTGTTATAACGAGATTCCAACGAACATGCATAATGTGTTTGTACAAACATGGTTGCAGGGTTCTGCCCAGGTAGTCTTCCAAGGTGGTAATCAAGTCAATCATTTCACAGCTAACACATGTTTAAAGATCTACTTCTAAGTGTACCTTCCAACCAAAATCAGTGAAGGCTTCTTTCAAGGTAATAAAACTAAACATGAGGCTAATGAAGTGTTTCAATCACAAAAAAACAGGTTTGGAGAAAAGACTTTATTATCATTTCAAATCTTCTGGTCTCTGAAAAGTTAAAGGTGGTTGGCCATAAATTTTGCTGGTTGGACCCGGCCACCTCCGACCAGTGTAGGCAGAACCCTGGGTTGATATACGAGCAATGCCAACACATACAGTCCGAGGTCTTCTTGCACAGTAACACATACAGTCTGAGGTCTTCTCGCGCAGTAAACTCATGTTACAATGAATCTCACGGGATATAGAAAACCTTCACCATATCAGAATACAACCAGTTGCAGTTTCATAGCAGAACAAACATAACCGGTGACATTTACTCAATGCGTGGATAATATATATACGTACGTATGTACATACATGAATACATCAGTACATATGTCCATACAGTGTGTAATAATTTATGTACAATTCACTGTAATACAAAAGATTCAATTGTATATAAACTATAAAAACTGCTAACATGAACAGTGCACAGTGAGTGGACATGTTCAAGTCTTTGTCATCTGAGAACTAGAACAATTATCAAACCTAATTTTACATGTACAATATGTACATGTACACATAGCACATGTATGTACAATACGTACGTATGTGCATGTACATATTGTACATGCACAAGAAGTACATGTGTGCAAAACATGCAACATATTACATACACATGGTATGAAATATTATAACAAGCACACACATAATATGTCCTACGTACGTACGTACAGCATACGCATATACTGTATGTACAGTAACAGAATATCTTATGTATGTATCACCAAAAATCATGCACGTATGTATGCACACACACACAAACACACACGCACACACGCACACACACACATACATATACGTACACACACATATGTATGCACACAAACATACACACACACACACACACACACACACACACACACACACACACACACACACACACACACACACACACACCTTCAGCTCCACAGCATTGATGAGCCTCCCACAGTGGTCACACTGGTCCCCGCGAGCATCCTCATAGGAACAAAGAGGACAGATCCCCTCCACAAACCTGTCGGCCAGAAACCTCTGACATGACTCACAAAACAACTGCTCAACGGATGCTTCTGAGATGAATCCTCTCTGGTGCAGCTTCCAGAAGATGTCCTGCGAAATCCTGCATTGAATAAGACACAATAATTCCATGCACACACATGTACAAGCATGCACGCCACACACACACACACACACACACACACACACACACACACACACACACACACACACGCACACACACACACACACACTCCACCTACAGCTAGGTAAGTACAACCTCCCACATGCAGTGACTCACTCAGTTTGTTGAGGAGTAGATGTCCTCCCAAAGTAGTCAAAGTCAATGTTGAACCACTCGTAGACTTCCTTGTGAATGGCATTGTACTTTGAGCACAACTCTTGTGGGGACACACCCTCCTCCATGGCCTGTGGGTGTGATGGGTGGGGGTGGGGAATGGGTTTACAAAGAGCATGGACATCGAAAGAGATAATGCTGAAAGTGGATCACTTTTCAAATGATATTTCTCACACAAGTTTCTACTGTCACACTACACAACATTCTGTACTGCACTTTCTATCATATTCATCCAAGGAAGGAATACACAGACATTAGCTACAAGTGAAACGTTTCCCAATTCATACACTTCTTAGATCAGTGGATTCATGATAACTTCAGCAACAGTACACAACCAAGAGATGTATGTTGACAAAGACACTTGTACAATTGCATAGTGGAACTCGCTTGATAAATACCTGTTGTAATATATACTCTAATTTTTCTCTGAAAATTCTATATTTTATCAGTGCAAACAGATTTGGTAAATCCTATTCTATTCTAATAGAGAGATGAAATTTCCAGTGCATTAGGTATGACGAATTTTTATAGAGAGTATGATATTGACAAAAATCTAAACACAAAGGTTTGACTGCGGTGTGTGTACACACATGGCCACTACAACGTACGTACATACATATGCATGTGTAAGTGCATATACACCTTAGTTTCTGTAGCTGTACCATACTCGTCCGTTCCACAAATGTACAAAGTGTTGTAGTTCCTCAGTCTACAGAACCTGGTCAACGGATAGAAGGAACACATTGTAGTCTACCACAACGTACACTGAGGGAGAATTCAAGCAAGGCTGCATACGTACATACTGTATGTACATATGTACATACAGTAAGTATATACAGTAAGTACATACAGTAAGTACATACAGTAGTGGACACATGCACAATTGCTGCCTTCCATGGCAGTCAATATCCTGAGTAATTGCTAGCAGAAACCATTACCATATGTGCTTAAGTTTTTGTGAGATTTTATATCCACAAAGCATTTACGTACAGTACATACACATTTAACTACTTCACTCTGTGTACATTTGCATACTTGTGTTGAGTACCTGGACAGATATAAGGCCCACAGTACAGATGTACATATGACAATGAAATGCCAACCCAAAAACAAGTTTACATCTCTCCCTTGGTGTGGTGCATGTAACCTAAATCTCTCCCTTGGTGTGGTGCACGCAACCTAAATCTCTCCCTTGGTGTGGTGCACGCAACGTAAATCTCTCCCTTGGTGTGGTGCACGCAACCTAAATCTCTCCCTTGGTGTGGTGCACGCAACCTTAATCTCTCCCTTGGTGTGCTGTACGCAACCTACATCTCTCCCTTGGTGTGGTGTACGCAACCTACATCTCTCCCTTGGTGTGGTGCACGCAACCTAAACAATACGGCAGTGTAGCATGCCAATGGCTCTGCACAACAACAGGACAAAAGCATACGTAAGTACACACAGTGGAATCTCAGAATAAAGGACACTTTGGGACAGCATTTCTGTCCTTTGTAAGGAGGTTGTCTTCTTTGGGAGGTCCAAAATGTATTGGAAGTATAGGGAGAAAATATCTTGGGACCTCCAGCTGCATCCTTAGT
>CAUJGJ010000001.1:140000-152500 GCA_963170055.1 Halisarca cf. caerulea
AGTGGAACCTCTGCAATCCAGCATTCTCCCAAATCTGACTACATTCCAAGGAAGAATCACTAAGTCTGCAAGTTGACAAGTACTTAGAGGCCCACGGTGTGTCAGATGGCAGGAGTGCTACTGTACACCCAGGATGCAAGAAGCAAGACAAGAAGTCCTGGGAGTAATCACTGGAGAACAGACGCAGGAGATCATTCAGAGGATGTTGTACAAACTGAAAGTTAACTGTCAATATGCTGTATGCCCCGTGTTGTACCAAAGTTGACAACATAAATTAGTTCTTTTGTTTATCTTCAAAGGTGAAAACCATGCCTGTTATTGTAGAAAATTATGTACATAGTCCACACTAGACACACCTTGGGGGCGAATGGAGTGAGTCATGTACGTACATTGAGCCCCCACTCAATTGACAGTAAGAATGTACATAAAGTATATACGTATGTACATATACCTTCTAATTCCCATCATATACAAAACCATACAACAAGTACGCATATTTCAGATAACGGAATAAACATTATTGGGTCCAGAGGAAACATTGAGTGACAACATAATATTTGGTGATTAATTTTTTTACTTACATTGACAGGCTCAAATCCATGTCCAGCTGAGAGCTGCTTGAGGGCATGAGAGACAGGTAAGTTTTCTTTTAGTTCACCAAACCAACTGGACACCTTTGGAAACAACTCATTGAGCCCTACATTAAGTTTGACGGAATGATGGTAGAAAGTCAAGTTTCTATTCCACAGTCTCAATCATTACAGTATATAGGGGCATAATACGTATTCAAGGGGGATGGAGGGGGGGGGGGGGGGAGGCAGTAAGCAAGTATGTACACACATGTCAAGCTACTGTCCGTATGTATGCACAGGGCTTATGAAGTTTGGGGGGGGGGGGTCACCCTATCCCCTGGTCTTGCCTTCCTTGAAATTGTGAGACATTATACGTGCTCACACACATGGTCATGTACGTCCACCAACCAACGCCATTCTAGTGCAAACATTCCCTCCTACCCCACCCCCACCAGAGGCAATTTCAAATTTGAAGGAGTGACCCATAAATCTACCGATGCACCATACTGAATGATTTTCAGGCCAGCCAAGAATTGGTGTACAAAAGTCATAAAAGTTGCAAACCCCACAATCTGCAAAAGTGGCCTCCATTGAAATTAAAGTGCATCACATAAGCCTCACCTTCACTGTTGAATAGGATAGCAATGGTAACACTTGAGGGGGTGGTGGTTGGCTTTAAGAGAAAATTTCAAAGCGGAAGTGGAGGTTGTTTCAGCCAATTCTTCATAAACACTGTCTCATCTTCAGCAGGCTCAATGCATTGAACAATCAAAGGGAGTGGGCGAGCGTCCCACATGACATCCACCCCACCCCCCACCCCCAGCCCCAAATGCAGTTGTGTGCATGTGTGTATTGTAACCCCCTCAACTCTCACCTGATGCCAACAGTGATTCACTGGTGAGAACTGGGTACAGAGTGGACCAAACCACAATGTCAGCCAACCCAAAATGTTCCTGAATGGACAAAAATGAGGAGAGAGAAGAACAGCGTGAGTGGGACAGTGACAAGCTGAAAGAAGGGCTGCACAGAGTTACAGCAACATATACATACGTGCGTATGTACGTACATATACTTACATACATATGATGGTATCCATGCGTACATGAATGTGCACACACACACACACACACACACACACACACACACACACACACACACACACACACACACACACAAATACACACACACACACACACACACACACACACACACACACACACACACAAATACACACACACACACACACACACACACACACACACAAATACACACACACACACACAAAAAAAAAAAAATCAGTGGAACAAACTAGGATTTGGGAAGCACACAAAATACACAGCCACTGTATATGTGTACGCTATTCATATGTATACATACTGTACATACATTTGTACGTGACCAGCGCAACAATGAGGCCCAAATGATACAGAAAGTGAAAGTAGCAATACGTGAATGAAGGCAAATACAAATCAAAACATCAAAACTGATATGACTAAGAATCCACTAACATGTGTAAGTATCCACATGCACACATACCTACGTACAGTACATACGCATGTACATAGATGTGTATCTACTGTATGCCCAACATATACTGTACAACAAGGCCTTAGGCGCCATGTCTAAAGTAGTTAGGTTAAAGATTGACATCTGGGTGTAGGGTACATCTGGGTGTAGGGTACATCTGGGTGTGGGGTACATGTGGGTGTAGGGTACATCTGGGTGTAGGGTACATCTGGGTGTAGGGTACATCTGGGTGTGGGGTACATGTGGGTGTAGGGTACATCTGGGTGTAGGGTACATCTGGGTGTAGGGTACATCTGGGTGTAGGGTACATCTGGGTGTAGGGTACATCTGGGTGTAGGGTACATCTGGGTGTAGGGTACATCTGGGTGTGGGGTACATCTGGGTGTGGGGTACATGTGGGTGTGGGGTACATGTGGGTGTAGGGTACATCTGGGTGTAGGGTACATCTGGGTGTAGGGTACATCTGGGTGTAGGGTACATCTGGGTGTAGGGTACATCTGGGTGTAGGGTACATCTGGGTGTAGGGTACATCTGGGTGTAGGGTACATCTGGGTGTAGGGTACATCTGGGTGTAGGGTACATCTGGGTGTAGGGTACATCTGGGTGTAGGGTACATCTGGGTGTGGGGTACATGTTACTGTGAAATTATTCCATTGTGAAATGTACCGCGCTTTGGTAAAGTTGGCCATGTTACATAAACAACCATCAATAAAATATTGCCAACATTTAAAAAGCTCACTACTACCTGTTTTAAAGTAAACACAAGCTTTGCATTGGACCTACTGATGGCTATTTTGTTGTTAAATGTAGTATCACGGAGTGAACACTATGAGGAATGTGCAATTTCTGTTTGCATATATATATTTTGCTATTTGGCCCTTTTTGAAATGCTACCCAACAAAATTTCCCCGTCAAACACAGCAGTGCTTGGTAACTATGTATGTATAATACTTAAAGCAGGTGTGTTGGATAATGACAGTGTGGTACACAGGTACAGCTACGTACTGCTACTGCAGTGTGGTACACAGGTACAGCTGCGTACTGCTACTGCAGTGTGGTACACAGGTACAGCTACCTACTGCTACTGCAGTGTGGTACACAGGTACAGCTACGTACTGCTACTGCAGTGTGGTACACAGGTACAGCTACCTACTGCTACTGCAGTGTGGTACACAGGTACAGCTACGTACTGCTACTGGAGTATGGTACACAGGTACAGCTACGTACTGCTACTGGAGTGTGGTACACAGGTACAGCTATGTACTGCTACTGCAGTGGAGTACAGGTACAGCTGTGTACTGCTACTGCAGTGTGGCACAGGTACAGCTACGTACTGCTACTGCAGTGTGGCACACAGGTACAGCCATGTACTGCTACTGCAGTGTGGTACAAGTACAGCTATGTACTGCAGAACTTGGGGCTACACCAAGAGTGGTCTGGGGAAAACCTGATCGTCGTGAATGGCGGCTGCAACTCTGAACACAATGGGAAGCACTAGGACAAAGGCATGTGGACAAACTTGCACATTGGGGTCAACAGGAAGGTCCTTGTGCTATTAGCAGTTATGCATGTTATCTCTATTATGGCAACCACTAACTTCCAAGCAAGTCAAAGGAGTTCAAAGAAGACTTGACAATGATTGCGTCTGGAGAAGTGAATCAACAAATTCAATTTGATCATATCGGCCAATTATCTCAATAAGAGTAGAGAATACATGAATGCCCCAAGTCCACATATAGGTAGGCCTGTATGTCTCAATACACCAATCCCTCTACATGTAGGAGTAAGACAGATGTAAACAGTTCAGTAGCAACAATAGAAGAGAGGCAAAGAAGTACCATAGGAGTGTATAGTGAAGAGATGGGTTGTATAGGGGGTACAGTGGGGAAGGTGGTTATAAAGGGAGAGGTGTGGCAGAGGGGTGACTGCAGAGGGTGAGATGGGGATAGTGATTGCAGTAAGAGTGAGATGGGGATGTGGTGGCGGTGGGGGTGAGATGGGGATGCGGTAGTGGTGGGGGTGAGATGGGTATGTGGTGGCGGTGGGGGTGAGATGGGGATGCGGTAGTGGTGGGGGTGAGATGGGGATGTGGTGGCGGTAGGGGTGAGATGAGGATGCGGTAGTGGTGGGGGTGAGATGGGGATGTGGTAGTGGTGGGGGTGAGATGGGTATGTGGTAGTGGTGGGGTGAGATGGGTATGTGGTAGTGGTGGGGTGAGATGGGGATGTGGTAGTGGTGGGGGTGAGATGGGGATGGGGTAGTGGTGGGGTGAGATGGGGATGTGGTAGTGGTGGGGGTGAGATGGGGATGCTGTAGTGGTGGGGGTGAGATGGGGATGCGGTAGTGGTGGGGGTGAGATGGGGATGTGGTAGTGGTGGGGGTGAGATGAGGATGCTGTAGTGGTGGGGGTGAGATGGGGATGTGGTAGTGGTGGGGGTGAGATGGGGATGCTGTAGTGGTGGGGGTGAGATGGGGATGCGGTAGTGGTGGGGGTGAGATGAGGATGTGGTAGTGGTGGGGTGAGATGGGGATGCGGTAGTGGTGGGGTGTGATGAGGATGCTGTAGTGGCGGGGGTGAGATGGGGATGCGGTAGTGGTGGGGGTGAGATGAGGATGTGGTAGTGGTGGGGTGAGATGGGGATGCGGTAGTGGTGGGGTGTGATGAGGATGCTGTAGTGGCGGGGGTGAGATAGCTCATACAAATGTACACAGGTTAATTGGAGCATACATGAGTCACACAATTTCTGCCGTACATACTGTACAGCATATCAGTACATTATATATAGACACATAGCACATCTACGTATAACTGCTTACACACACCGTAAGCAATGTGCACACATGGCATGAATACGTACATACTTAGGAGATACGTGTACACACATATACGTACGTACATACAGACAATGTAACAACTACATATATGGCCCTACAGTACATACGTATGTACATGCATAATATAAACTATTATAAAGGACTTACGTTTCCGCTCAAACATGACCTGTTTCTGTCGAGATGGGACTCCACCTTCTTCAGCCCTGACAACAAGGCATCGGAAGGCTCTCCACTGAAATAGGACGCTCTCACTTCGTCCTGAGAAAGTTAAAGCCACATACAACTAAATACGTGCTTGATGAAAAATAGCTTTGCAAAACAGATACAAGAAGATCACATTCACCATCAAACATATGTACGTACAACAAGGTTTCATCAGGAGTAAAACTATCATGGGGCAAAACATCACCAACTCAACAATATGTATACATACGCACATACATACAGATCATCCAAAGCTTGATACACTAGCTTCATTGGTGCATTGAGTTGCCTGTGATTAGTGAGTATGCGTATATGTGTTCCATTTGCAATGATTCATCACTACAACATATGTACGTAGGGCTAATTCATACGTGAAAGGAAGGATACACAAGTTTGGTTGGGAGAGCCCCCATTGGCTCTGGAGGGAACAACAGTACACCCATGGTTGCACTATACAGGTGAAAATACATCTCTGACCATATGCACATACATACACACAAACTGATTGGAAGAAGTACGCTTGTCAGCACCTTATCCCCATGCACGGGAAGTTTTTATATCATGTTACATACGTACATGCCAATGTACCACTGCACAACCCCATGCTTCACGTCATTCCACATTAGCAGCTACCTAATGCATGTATGTCCAGTAAAGCCTGTCCATAACGACCACTCAAAGGACAAAGTGATGGTGGTCTTTGTAGACAGGTGATCTTCATACAAAGGTGCATTAGTGTCACTGAGGTGGTCCATGGAGCAGCTTGCAGTGGTCTCTATAGACAGGTTTCACCGTATCTACATATGTATGTACAAGTACGAACAGTACATACGCACGTACCTTAAGTACAGCATACTCCCAACCAATCCAGTCATCATCCGTCTGTGGGTTGAGGTGGTCCTTTCCTCTGTTGCTGATCTCCAGCAGAAAACGACAAATTTCATTAGAAGAGAACAAGTATCTACCTCCTTCCACTTCTAAGAAGGGCCTCTGGAGTTACAGCAAAGGAAAAGAAAAGCCTTGATACAAATTGTACAATCTCATAAATTTATGCACACACATACATACACACATACAGTCACACACACACACACACACACACACACACACACACACACACACACACACACACACACACACACACACACACACATACACACACACACACACACACACACACACACAGACATAAATGAGAATTAAATAATCTGTACACTAGCTGGGCACATTGCATACATACGTGCATACATACATGCATGTACGTACGTATGTACGTACATACTTGCACATATGCACATATGTATGTATACATGCACATATCTATATACATACATACATACGTACCTTGTCCATGGACAAAAATGGCACTTTGGTGTGCTGGTCTACAGGAGTATGAGCGAGAAGTGTACGTCCCACAAAAGGAAATGACAGGCACACAAATTATAAGCATGCGCTCATTCGCTGTTGCACACGAATAGACTGACTGCTATTTCCGATATGCAACTAAACAAATACGTACTCTGGACATTATGCTGAACAGCTGAAGAGGGTATTTCATCAACAAGACAGCAGAGGCAAAATACAAACAGGACAATGATCCTCGCAAGTATGATAGTTGCCAATTCATTAAAGCACTCAGTATATGTACGTAATTACCAGGTGCTGGATTCTGGGTGATGCCCATGGTAGCCCATGGCTACTGGTTCCCCAGGTTACAGTACGTACATATGTAGGAATACCTATTACTCCCTACGAGACACCACCTCTGTGAAAGACTGGTCGCAAAAGTACACGAGCCCCTGTATAGAGTAGAGTAAAATGTGCCTGAAACAACAGTTCAAGGAACTGAGTGATGGTGGTCTCTGTAGACAGGTGGTCCTTATACAGAGGTGCATTAGTATCACTGAGGTGGCCCATGGAGCAGCCTACAGTGGTCTCTGTAGACAGGTGGTCCTTATAAAGAGGTGCAGTAGTATCACTGAAGTGGCCCATGGAGCAGCCTACAGTGGTCTTCAAAGATAGATGGTCTTTATACACGTATGTACTAGTGTCTTTAATACTGGTTTCATTGTACCTCTCATCTGAGATAACTAATCTTGAAAGACCACATTTCACACGCTACCAAAAGTGGTCCCTCAAAAGGGAAACTGTACCTGATACCTGATACACTTCCATACCTACAATAATGTTGCACTAACACCTATGTATGTTTAACTCTATACCATCAACAGCAGCAAAAGGTAGCCCTCCATGGAGTTACAAAACAAAAATGACATGAAATCAGCAGCACCACATTGGTCAACATGCTGGTGTGTCAGTACATGCTGCAGTAGGTCATACACAGAGTACATGCTGCAGTAGGTCATACACAGAGTACATGCTGCAGTAGGTCATACACAGAGTCATACTGTATAAACTGTAGACTGTAACTAGACAATGTCTATACTTCACTGCACAGAAGTAGTTTGATATGAAAGTAGTACAAAGACAACACATGGTGACAAGGACGTGTGTGTGTGTGTGTGTGGGGGGGGGGGGGGGTATACCATACCCCACATCTCTCTCTTCAAGAAAAACCCCTGCATAAAATGTCTTCATACATATAAAAGTGACATCTAGGGTACTGCCATTTTCACTTTACATCATGCAATCAATGGTCCATTTTCATATTGCAATATTAAACTGTGTATCAAATGATAGTATGAGTACATACAAGGCAGTGATGAGTTATATCATCACTACCTTGTATGTTCTCTTATCATTTGATACGCAGTTTAATAATACAAAATGAAAATGGATCATCAGCTCCGACAAGCCCCAAAGCTAGCAAACGAAGGATGAGTGATATTACGTCAATGACGATGCTCATGGCATGGGCTAGTCCCATGTAGTCCAGACCATTCTTTCCACTCCATGTTTATGCGACGGAACTTTGTCGCGGAAAGGGTGATCTGGGCTACACAAGAATAAGCATAGGCAGGGATAATCGAACTTATATCTCGTGGGCAGACGCAAATGTATAGCATTGGCTACACCCAAGATAAAGAAAAAATGCGTTTTCGGACTGCAAACTACCCGCTAGTAGTACACACATAAAGAACAACCCCGCCTACCTACCTACCTACCTACCTACGCATGGTATATCATTAAATGTATGGTCTGAGGAAGATTCGAGGGAAACTCGAGAAATTACATACTATAGGGTAAAGTGGAGTAACTTGGAACACCTGGGTAACTTGGAACAGGGCCTATATATTTTGCTATGATAAGCTGCCCAGCCATACTTGCTACTGCTGAACACCCAATTCATGGAGACAATACTGACCAAAAACTGTACCTGCAGCTTACTGTTGACACTGCTTTTTTTATTTGGCCGTTCCAAGTTATCCACCCATTCCAAGTTACCCCACCTTACCATATTGCTATGGTTAAGCTGTCTGGCCATACTTGCTACTGCTGAAATCCCACTTCATGGAAACAATACTGACAAGAAATAATGTGTGTGCCTCGTGGTTGACACTGCTTTTGACCCGCCATCCTGAATTACCCCGTGTCTCCAATTACCCCGTTTTACCCTACTACCTGAAGGCATCCTCACGCAATTGTGTACAGTACAGGCACTACTTACGGTAGTGGAGCTCAACTCTCTTTCCTTCGGCTTGAGTTATGTGCAGAGCGATGAGAACCTTAAGGTGGTCGGGATTCCCGTATTGACCGAAAAGTTGGAGCTTCTTAGACGCCATTTTTAGGGACACGTGCACATCCACAGGCCAAAATGGCTACTGAGTCGAGCACTAGCCTCGGCACTAGCTGCTGTACATGTGCAATTGCGCATGCAAAGTACCTTAGATTCAGTATGTCACAAGAGGCTGCATGTGACAAGACGCGAAATGACAACCTGCAAGCGACTGTCGTACGATGTTCAGCTGCGCTAGAACCATTGGTTGGTGCATCGGATCTATGGCTGGAGTGTCTATAAAGAGATGCTATCTGATGTGGCAGCATTGAGCAGTACCTTGCATGGCCGCTTTGCAGCAGTAATGTGCAAACACTATGAGTTTGAAGCAGTGGTCGAGTGAGTTAGCACACTACTCCAACCTATCCCAGGCTAGAGTGTCTGTGTGTGGTAAACTATACAACACTATGGTATGAACAGAACATATCATGACAGGCATTTCATCACCACTACACACACATGCACACACACACATACACACACACACACACACACACACACACACACACACACACACATACACACACACACACACACACACACACACACACACACACACACACACACACACACACACACATACACACACACACACACACACACACATCAACACAAACAGGGAAATACCCACACCAACTATGCATGTATAACACCACTTCCCCCACATACAGTATGTTTGTCAGTATACTTTATGCTGGTGGTGGCTCAATTTTTGCTTTCATCTTTGTGTTTACATAATATGAAAAATTTCCCATTTGCACTAATGTACACACATGCATGTGGCATGTTGCTTTGTGCTGGTACGCAGTTATCATAATGAAGTGATAATACCATGCTATTACTGGTAGTCAGTATGTAAGCTGTTGTTGTTTTACAATTTTCTATGACCGAGAGTGTTGCACTGTTACAGAGTTGGAGCATGTTCCCAATGATGGGGTACGTAAGCATGGAATGTAGTGGGAAGCAGGCATCCCTTATTGGGCACGGTTTCAGTCAATTTCCCATGTCTGTTCTACGTCTCCCTCTTTGTGTGTGGTATGCCTCTTGTCTTTTTGCTGTCATGGCTGATTTAACATCATACACTGACGAGCATGTATTGGCTGTGCTGTAGTAGGAAAGCCAGTCACTCCTCAATAGGTGAGCAATTGCATCATAAGCAGTGCCAGTGGGCAGTGTATTTGTTTACAGAACAAAAGAGTATATACCCCCACACAATAAACATGTACGTCAGTGCGCAGATACTCGACCGTGTTGGGTCAAGTATCTATAGTCAATGTAGGGAGAGTTACAGGCGTAATTCGTGTATTATGAGCACTTCCATGATAGTGTCACTATGTAGAGTATGGTTTAGACACACTCTAGTACATGTATAGTGGAACCTCTCTAATCCGACACTCAACCAGACACTCAATCGGACTGGGAAAAAGTGTCGGATTGGGAGGTTGTTGGATTGCAAGGTGACTCTTACCATACTTTGGTATGGTGACTGTACCTCATAAACCGGTCGGATTATAGAAATGGTGGTTTAGAGAGGTTTTGCTGTATACTGGTATATATATATATATATATATATATATATATATATATATATATATATATATATAAGCATGTTCACTTTGTGTATGTGTTTCATGCCTACCCCTCATGGTATACACAGAGTATTTCTCACATCCACTGCAGTGATGTTTGCTTTCTATGAAGTTTTTTCGTACATACAGGGAATCCTCTTATAACAAGCTCCCCCAATAGCGGAAACCTCTCTGGAATGGACTACTTTTGTGGGTCTATATAGATTGCTATGTGTATCAAATAATTACCTCTGAATAGTGGAAACCTCTGTATACTGAACCGTTTTTCTGTTCCCAAAGTGTGACTGTCCGTTAAAGAGAGGTTCCACTCTAGAACAATGGTTTTTGACTTGTGTAGTGCTGCAGAGATAAGTTGCTCACATATTGTTCTGCTGGTCTTTTGAGTTCAGTTTTACTTTTTATTCACGTTCGTTTGCTCCAGACCTGACTAAATACAGCAGCCAAGCCCCTTAAACAATACATCCTGATGCTGCACACACACACACACACACACACACACACACACACACACACACACACACACACACACACACACACACACACACACACACACACACACACACACACATGCACACACACACACACACACGCACACGCACACACACGCACACACACACACAAATTAACTTTCACATGTCCATGCACCTACTGTATATCTCGAATACACATACACACAAATATAAGCACACACTTACACACACACACACACACGTACACCCATGACAGATAATAAAAAGGCTACCTACAAGCATTTCACTCACTGCAGAAGCTGTGTCCAAGCAGAAAGAACTAAAACAGTGTGTCAAGTCAGAAAGAAGGAAAGCTCAAGTTGATAGTGCCTCCAATCTCAGTTTGCCCGACCACTTGTCCAAAGCCACTGAACTGGCCAAGGACAAAGGATCCTCCAGCTGGCTAACTGCAATGCCTCTTGAGAAGTACGGATTCTCTCTCACCAAAAGTGAGTTTCGTGATGCCATAAGTCTGAGGTATGGATGGATGCCAGAAAGAATGCCTTCGACATGTGTATGCAGCGAAAGCTTTACCATTGACCATGCACTGAGCTGCCCACGTGGAGCACTACCAACCATCCGTCATAACGAGATCAGAGATCTGACTGGCACTCTGCTAACAGAAGTATGCCCCGATGTTAGCTTGGAGCCCGCTCTTCAACCTCTCACTGGTGAAACACTGACCCTCATCTCATCCAACCATCAAGATGAAGCAAGAGCTGACATCGCAGCGAGAGACTTCTGGACCAATGGACAGAAAGCATTTTTTGATGTAAAGGTATTCAACCCTTTTGCTAAGTCCAACCAGAGGTTCTCACTTGCAGCATGTTTCAGCCACCACGAGAAATCTAAGAAGAGGGCATACGAACAGAGGATTATCGAGGTGGAGCATGGCTCATTCACCCCCTTAGTGTTCAGCACCACCGGAGGCATGGGGAGACAGTCCACCATCTTCTACAGTCGTCTAGCCTCCCTACTTGCAAGGAAGCGACATCAACCGTACAGCACAACAATGGGCTGGCTTCGATGCCACTTGTCATTCTCATTGCTTCGCTCATCAATTCTCTGCATCCGAGGCTCCAGATCAAGTCGCCATGTGATCCCACGATTCCCTGCAGCCACTGATTTGGCTGTTAGTGAATCAATGGTCAATTAATGTCTGACTATTTAAGTATATCAAATATTATCTATCTATTTCTGCATGTTTATGACAATACTTTTTCCTATACAGTTACTCCATCTGTAATTATTATTTTCTATTGTATGGTATTGTTTGGTAATAACTGGCATGTGCATGTGAAAAAAAAAAAAAAAAAAAAAAAAAAAAAAAAAAAAACCTACAAGCATTTTAGTTTGCACATGTTGCACTGCCTATAGTCTCACTTAGCCAGACCCTCATCCTGCCATCTTGTGAGATCACTCACATTCAAGAGTATATTGAGGAAGCTATGTTAATTGTTAGACAAATGATCTCAGTACATGATGCATCAGGATTTATTAGGATGTAGGATGCTACTGCGAGCATTCT
>CAUJGJ010000001.1:155000-162500 GCA_963170055.1 Halisarca cf. caerulea
GTCTGTTTCTGTTGTTCTACGTACGGAGTGTTTTAAGTGAGTTTCTCGTCACTTTTCTGCTGTCACTGTTGTAGCTACGCACCACGCGATGATTGCTCGCTTGCAATTGATTCACAGCTCAAAGTATGTGAAATATTCGAAGAATCCGCAATTATTTGCGTAAAAACCGTTTATATTTGCATACGACTGTGAACGTTTACACGCCGTATGTAGGTTATCCCCCGTGCAGTTTATGCAGTAAAATGTTTCAGCGCGCTCGTTTTAAATCGCTAAATAAGAAACTGTCTTGAGTCAAGTAGTTAAACCATAGACCCTTCTACTGTTGGTTGATGTGGGTGCTGTTGGTCAGTGATAAAGACGTGTTTCATCATGCCCTGTTTCCTGTGTAGATGACAGTGATGCCAGCTGTCCTCCTTCTTGGCTACTACCAATGCATTTCGTTGTCTTCAGTGCTACTTGAATCCCTCACATATGCACGTGTCTGTTGAAACCCCCCTATTGCAGTATGTAATAACACACACACATGCACACACACACACACACACACACACACACACACACACACACACACACACACACACACACACACACACACACACACACACACACACACAGCACAACAAATACACATGCGTGCACACATACACATAAGATAGCATCGACAAGGTATGCATAGGCTTGTAATTGCAGTGGAGATGCTTTCTGCTCCCTACCTGCCAAGCACCACACGTGTGCCCTACCTGCCAAGCACCACACGTGTGCCCTACCTGCCAAGCACCACACGTGTGCCCTACCTGCCAAGCACCACACGTGTGCCCTACCTGCCAAGCACCACACGTGTGCCCTACCTGCCAAGCACCACACGTGTGTACACATGAAGTAGCTAATTGTTTGTTTGTGTGGCCACTAAGCATTGTACTGTGCCCTTCTCAAATGCACTCTCCCTGGGTCTGTTCTTTCTGTGTAACTCTAATCACTGCACATGTGGTTGTGATTCACACACTGCACCTGTGGCCGTGATTCACACACTGCACCTGTGGCTGTGATTCACACACTGCACCTGTGGCTATGATACACACACTGCACCCCTGGCCGTGATTCACACACTGCACCTGTGGCCGTGATTCACACACTGCACCTGTGGTTGTGATTCACACACTGCACCTGTGGCTATGATACACACACTGCACCCCTGGCCGTGATTCACACACTGCACCCCTGGCCGTGATTCACACACTGCACCCCTGGCTATGATTCACACACTGCACCTGTGGTTGTGATTCACACACTGCACCTGTGGTTGTGATTCACACACTTGCACCTGTGGTTGTGATTCACACACTGCACCTGTGGCCGTGATTCACACACTGCACCTGTGGCTATGATTCACACACTGCACCTGTGGTTGTGATTCACACACTGCACCCCTGGCCGTGATTCACACACTGCACCCCTGGCTATGATTCACACACTGCACCTGTGGTTGTGATTCACACACGCACCTGTGGTTGTGATTCACACACTGCACCTGTGGTTGTGATTCACACACTGCACCTGTGGTTGTGATTCACACACTGCACCTGTGGTTGTGATTCACACACTGCACCTGTGGCTGTGATTCACACACTGCACCTGTGGCTGTGATTCAAACACTGCATCTGTGGCTGTGATTCACACTAATCAGTAATTTCATTAATTTTTATTGACACAAGTAATTCACCTTTTGCCGTTGCTCTTGTGAACAGTGATTACAATTCACTTACTGTTAACTTGGAAAATTCAATAGCTCAACCTTGAGGTGTTGTACCTACACACACACAGTTGCAGCTCTACTAGTTTCCAGTGTGACCTCCTGTTGATTGTTTTCTGTAACACTAGAACCTCATTAAGAAGACAAATTTCTATTTTCTGAACCTTATTTGGTTACTGTATGTAGTACATACTGAACATATAGTGTCATACTCTGATGAGAAGAACTTTTGGTGCTGAGAACTTTCTTTGTTCAAATTCAAATACTTGTGGGTCCCTTGAAGGTTGTTACGGCAAGTTTCTGTAACTGCACCTCAGCTTTCAACTCATGTAATGTACCTACGTACCTATGTGTGCACATGGGTGCAGCTCGAGTAGTTACCAGTGTACCCCCTCCCTTGCTTGTTTTCTGTGGACCTCAGTCCACGTTTGGTAGTGTTTTTGGAGATAATGTATGGGTCGTGGTAGCTGTCTTATCTCCTCTGGTTTACCAAGAAACCTACAATAGTCGTGTTGCCCTCTTAGTCATTCATCCTGCCATGGACACTGTGCTCTGTGTAGTGTAGGGCACATCTAGGATCCTACCAATGGTTTCTTCTGAGTTGGGTGCCCTTCCACACAGTTGGCCTCAGCATGCAAAAATGTCTGAAACTGACATCGTGTCTTCTGTACTGTGTATGTGGGCAACTTATGTCTCCAACGTTTACTGTGTACATAACAAGCCTTGACCAGATGGTATGGCTTTGCGTATGTGCATACATAGCAACAGGCTGAAAGGGTTTAGCCTGTTAGTTTGTGTGTACAGTGCCTACAAGTGCACTGGGATCTCATAAGAAATCCCAGGGGACATTATGAATTCTTCGCTATATCAGAAATTCGCTCTTAGCCAGTTGAAGCTTCACACAAGAACATTAACTGGATCACATACACTCATTCACTATATACAGAAACTTACTGTAAGAGTGTTCCCTATGACAAATTTCCACCGTGGTAAGGAGGGCTGAAACAAAATGGTATTACGTCAAGAACAAATGGCCCTTCACAGCAGATTGCTGTTGATTGCATATCACACAAATGAACTAGTTATGTTAACAGCATTCCACCCCATAACCACACTCTTAAAATTTAGTTGTTACTCAATTTGATACTGAGACAGAAGGCTTCATTTGTCATGATGAATGAATCCATTGTTTGCTTTGTTGGCAATGTATTGGAGGGGTGCCATATATGTGGTGTGTGTGTGTGTGTGTGTGTATGCGTGTGCGTGTGTGTGTATTTTATTGTCACTGTGTGTGTGTGTGTGTGTGTGTGTGTGTGTGTGTGTGTGTGTGTGTGTGTGTGTGTGTGCATGTGTACATCATTATTGACACACTTCTAGCCTATGTTTTCTGGGTCATGCTGTATATATACATGTAAAACAGTGTGCCTGAGTATAGCATTCGTTTAAACTTTTTTGGTTACCATTTTCAGTCAATATGATCAATTTGTTCTCCCATACTTATCCACATGTGTGCATTCCTGGTGCAATTGGCGTGTGTGTACATATGCACATACGTACACACCTACTAAAGACTGCACTGTAGAGTTCTAACTGTTAGTGCGTATATTCCTCACATGGTAAATGGCATACAGTGTAGCTATAACATGTATGTACATATACGTACATACCACATGATGTTTATGTGTACATGTATTAATTGTCCTGTGTACACTGTATATATAGTGTATAGTGAATTCTTGTTAATCCACCACCGCTTTATCAGCCATCAATTTTGTGCATGAGTTATAACAAAAGACTGCAAATTGATTTGGATAATCTGCCACATTCATTAATCCACCAATATGCGTCAAAACGAATTGTGGCGGATTAATGAGAATTCACATATGTACATATGTACATATATGTACTGTATATTTCTTTACATTGTCTGTGCACACATTGTGTGCTCGTGGTGGACAACAATGGCATTTACGAGCCATGATTACTGTCCGAGTACCACAATCATAACAGCAATTGCACGTTGTCACAATCATTAAATATGGGGGTCTGTAGCAATCAAAAATCGATCTTGTGATGTCTGAGGTGTGTCCGACAGTATAAAGGGTGGCGTAACTTGTGTTTTAAAATGAATAGCATTATGATATTATGCTATATATTATCATCAGATTCTACTAACTACAATACCAACAATAGAGGCGTTATAATTGCTGTTTGAAGAAATCTCACAATTTGTTTATATTATTTAAATACTGTCCATCCCTTCCTGTACAGTGTTCAATAGCACTATTGATGCCTACATTTGTGTGTGTATGCACATAGCACTATTGATGCCTACATTTGTGTGTGTATGCACATATGCACATAGGTCGTATGCTTACAGTACGTACAGTGGAACCCACTTAACACAAACTCGCTTAACACAAAATGTTGGTTAACATGAAAGTAGAAAATGACCCTGCAATGCATTTAGTATTCCTTATTGTTCTGATAACATGAAATTCTGATAACACAAACACTTTTCATCAGTCCCTTGAGTTTCGTGTTGAGTGGGTTCCACTGTAGGTGTACAAGTGGGATGTGTGCGTTGATGTGTGTGTGAATGCATATTTCAACTGAGGTAGGTGTTTCCATCACATAATGTGTTGAAGTAGTGATGCTAATCTGATATGTATCACTTTTAGTTTGCCACACTAGCATGATACGTCCCCATACATGCGGTCATTCACCCAATGACCCATTCTCACTAGTGGCACGCAGCACATAGCGGCTCTCTGTGGTGTATAATTGAAGGTAGTTCAAAGGTTGTGGCTGATTTTCCCTACTGGTGTGTATTTGAAAATGGCTACTCGCATATCCCTGCCAGCTGTACTAGTAAACTTGTAACTATTACATGGTTTAATATGCTTTTTGACTGTTTAATGCTGGCTACAAGAATGGGTTGACTTGTCTGCATAAATTTCTTACATAATTTGGCATTTTCTAGGACCAAAGTTGCCCATTTGTTTAACTATTTGAACAAAATCTGAAAGTATAAGCAGTACTTCTCTGACCAGAGGTTGGGCAATGCATATACTTACAAAGTTTACCTTCCACAGGCTACTCACCATGTGATGTATGGAGGCCCTGTGCATTAAAGTGGTTACTGGTTCAAATAGGAGTGTGCCATATATATACTGCTAAATTTTCGAGGAACTTAACTTTCGCATTTTTCAAGGATGAGCGCTGGAGCATGAAATTTGCATACCGGGGAAAAATTGGTGCATTTGTTGGTAGGTAGCAGCTAAACGACAGACCTGAGAAATTTATTTCTGTGAATATTTCAAAAGTGACCAACCACGAAAATTTAGCGCTATACAGTACATACGTATGTGCGTGCCTCGTGATATACTTTTGTATGTATTTTAAATAAAATATCCAGTGGGATCTGGTTTATCCGACTACATCTGTTCCTCATGAATGTGTCGGATAAACCAGGTGTTGGATAAATCAGGTGTTGGATAAACCAGGTGTTGGATAAATCAGGTGTTGGATAAACCAGGTGTTGGATAAACCAGGTGTTGGATAAACCAGGTGTTGGATAAACCAGGTGTTGGATAAACCAGGTGTTGGATAAACCAGGTAGAACTGTGTAAAGTTTAATGATGGGGGGAAGCATAGCAGAGTGATAAACGAGTGTTGTGTGAATGTGGTGCGACTATACAGACAGTTACTATGTGTTATGCAATACATGCTCACTGTAATATGGTCTGACAGGCTGCTCACCTGTGTGTCACATGCTTATGCTATTGAACTCTGCATTTCTTTCTCACCATTTGCAGGTCAAGACTCGGCAAATGCAACTCTTCCCATATTGTTTGGGTTAGTTACTTCAATGGACGTGTGTGCATATCCTGCCAGGAAACATAACACTCCACACATGGACGTGTGTTGTGTGTTGTAGGGCAGTGTCTCTGTGTGTATTGACTGTTTACTGTGTGTTGTGTGTACAGTGCTAATGATGTTTTACATTATGTTATGCCTCATGTTTGGTGTTGGCTATTTCCTGCGTGTGTCAAGTGTCATGTGTCATGCGTGTGGTGCCCATGGTGTTGGCCTGTGATGCAGCGAACCTGCTATTCGGGACACCTGAAAATGCAGACACCTGTATAAACTGGACATTTGGTTGTGTTCCCAAATTTTCATGCATATATGAATGACATACTGGGGCAACCCTAGAAAATCAGGAACACCTCTGTAATTGGGACACCTTTGGTGGTCCCCAAGGTGTAGTATTGTACAGGGTCCACTGTACAACAGGTGTTCAGTTGCAGTAACATATAAAATTGCGTGGAATGAATCCTTCTTAAAGTTAGACACGTACCATTTTCTCTGCAACTTACTATGTTTTCCTTTCTCATAACAGTATATGTGGCGTACTGTTGTGTCGGTGATGACTGTGCTATACTTGTGTGTGTGTGTGTGTGTGTGTGTGTGTGTGTGTGTGTGTGTGTGTGTGTGTGTCTATCATTCCATGTACATACGGTACATCTGAGCATGTGTTAATATACATAAGTACGATTTGTTTATGTGCTGTACATGTGTACATATTCAGTGTCAGTGTGCATACACATGTGAGTGTACATGTGCAGGAGTCCTGTGGAACTGCCATACATAACGTGGACACCTACAGGACCACCATCTTCTCCCCTAAATCATAAATATGTATATTGAAGATCAATTGCTTTTTGGGAAGCTCTGAATGTACACATGTCAATGGAGGAAGTCAAATGAGACAAAGTGATTGTGCTGTGTTATAGAGGAGGCTGCATTATTAGGAAGGAGGTATGTTTTAATATGGACATATCATATTTCCTCTAACAAATTGTCCACCTAAAGATTCGGCACCACTTATGAAAGTGCCGAAATACCTCTAATCAATGACGATATCATTTGGCATCGATTTATGTCAGAATCATTTATTACCAGCTATGAAATCGTGCTAAGCGGACTACAGTGTTCTGGAGTGCCAGAAACAAAGTTTCCATCTTCGTTGGATAGCGACTCTAGTGGCCATTCACCAAAACACTGCTGTTCAACATTGGCATTGCCCAAAACATCGTCTACAGGAACTCTGAGGAGCTCTTCAGCTGTTCTCTAGAAAACAGTGATTAAATTTCTTAGCATATACGCTGTCAAAGCATCAAGCGGCTACTTTGAGTGATGAACAAGCAGCCATTTTTTAATTGTAATTTTCGTCCCCCACCTTTAAAGTTTTAACACAGAGAAAGGTAGTGCATTTTACTTCTTAGTTAACAATCTGATGAAATTGAGTGAATTCGTCACATTTTTGAGGAAACACGGTGCGTAAGTGTTAAGTACATACGTACATGTATATCTGAGTAGGCACATAGCCACATAAGTACATGAAAGGCAGTTATTCACTGTTAAGTGTTTTCATTATCACTTCACTTGTCTGAGGACGTATTCATCGTTAGGTTTGTCGTGGTATGTGCTGTATGTATGTGCTGTTCTCCCTTGCGGCTGTCCCTTGTGGCTGTAATGCGATATCTCCGACTGTGGGAGCACATGTTGAAAGGTTTGTCTCACTTCATTGGGCTCACAAATGATGTTGTGGGCACTCCTAGAGAAGCTGTTGCATGCATTGCTTGTCAGGTGAATGGGAAGCTGATTGTTGAGGGTTTCAATGTGTGTACACATACACACCACACCACAACTGGTATCTCATATGAAGTTATATGTGTGTGCTTGTG
>CAUJGJ010000001.1:167500-172500 GCA_963170055.1 Halisarca cf. caerulea
TGAGTGTCAAATTGGCAAGGCTTTACTCAATTCATCTTGATCATAAATTTTCTCCATGTACACCAGCACTCTTGGAATTTGTGCAGATAAATTTACTTGCTAACTAGCATGGTCACACACACACACACTCACGCACGCACGCACGCGCACACACACACACACACACACACACACACACACACACACACACACACACACACACACACACACACACACACACACACAATTAATGCACACATACATGTACACGTACACGTACACGTACACACATGAGTGCTTTATGGACACTTTTATCAGTTTTAGGGATTACTGTATGCACATGCCTTTAATGTCCTCTGTGCAGGCAGCACTTCAGCATAAATGCTTTCTTTATTGTTGGCTGTCTGTGTGTATTATTTACGTAGTTTTGATATGTGATACATTTCCTTCCTACAGACATCAGAAGCCTGTTTCTTAATGTATCTGAGGTCACTGCTTCACCATATCCGACTACAAGTACAACATCCATTGCAAGCACAAGAAATGTACCTCCGTCGTTGGTTCAACCTTCATCAACACTGTCAACGCCACTATTGACGACACGCACTGCACATGTTTCAGCGTCAACTGTACTACCATCTCCTCTTTCCACTAATCATCCAAAGTGAGTGTGTTCATGCATACATTGGAATCCGTCACATCACACTCCCTGGTAGCTGGAATATCAATAGGTTTAATCATGATCCCAGATATACATACGTAAATTATCATGCAAATACCACTTGTGGGCACTTGAACGAGGTCCCAAAGTGTCTCCAATAGAAGGGTCCATGTGCATACACATACATATTCGGCCGTGTGTGTGTGTGTGTGTGTATGTATACACATACACATTCGGCCAAGTGTGTGTGTGTGTATGTGTATGTATGTATGGGTGATTGTGGACCAATTTATATACACAAGATTGGAGTCTCTGTAATCCAATATGTACGATGCAACCTGTTCACTCCCAACACCTTTCTGTTTGAAAGGACTGTCCTGATTATTGTGGTGTCCTCATTTCAGTGGTTGAAGATGTACTATGGCAAAGTATAGTGAATCTTTTGGCTCTAGCATGTGGTATGTGTCCATAATAGGTGGGTGTCCACAAGGGGTTCGGAATAGAGGGAATCCACGGCACTGTACCTCAATAAGCCATCATTCCCTACATAATCCGGCCATGAGTACTCTGATGAGCAAACATTGCCGTACGTCAGGAAATTTTCGCAGTATAAAAATTCCCCTGCTAGCCTCATTTTTGGGAGTTATAAATTTTCTTGGATAAGAAATTCACAGTCTCTGACAGGAGATTGTGCAACAATAGTTCATCTCTTGTTTTGTAAGTGTTTGCTCCCCCTAATGAATGAGATTGTGTCTTAGTTCGTTCATTCTATAGGTGTAGTTAGTATTTCAATTTCTCAAGAGCGAACCTGCAAGATCCAGCAGGTGAACTGTAGTCCTCTTGGTGGTTCTTTGTCTTCTTTAATGTTGTGGAAGCTTGAAGACTATTGGCGAAGATAAAAACATAGCTATGTTCCTTATGCACTGAACAAAGTGAACCCAAGTAAAATTCAAACTATAAGAATCTAAGCAATGTATGATTGATCAATGCATTTACAAAATCCTATGAGCAAAAGCAGTACATGATCCCGTCAGCAGCCATTTTTTTCATTTAAGTTCGCTGATGAAAAATTTCTCGGATCCTTAAAAACTGCAAAAACCATGAAATTTATTAGTCGGGAATATTTCCTGACATACGGTACATTCTAAACTAAGGATCATTTGATAACCTGCGCAGGTGAGTTATGTCCAATTTTGGACATAACACAAAATGGCCGATGCTTCGTAGGCACTAAAATAAACCCCCTTTTTTGCTTTCTGCAATGGGTAATGTTGGCATGAACCTACTATTCTACATTACAAACATATTGATGCAACGTTAGTGATCTCTTTAAGACAATCTACAAGTCGTACGTCTCACTACAAGCAATTTCTTCGGCTACTGTCGAAAAGACAAAAAGCAAAATCGCAGTGGTAAAAATCTCAGCTTCTGAACACGCCAATAGGTTCAAACGACTCCTTAGATACATAAGTGCCCTGAAAGATTCCTGGAGCCCGGTAGCTCAAAGCACGGCTGTTATGTCCAGGGTGTTCCATCGTTTTCGAAGGTCTCCAACCACAAAACACGGGACATAACTCGAATGGTAGAAGGTACAAAGCTCCAGGAATCTTTCACCGCGGTTTGGACTATTGGGAACCCGATGGTACTATTGCCGTTGCTCCGAGTTGAGATTTTTACCACCGCGATTTTGAAATAGAATTTCCACTCGAACATCTCTCTTCTTCAGACTGCAGTCACATGCTGTCACATGTCCTACGAAAGAGTCCGAACATCTTTCTCGTATTCTCGCATATACGTCCAGTTCGCGTATGATGTCATCACGAATATCTAGCAATCTTCGCGTGACAAACCCATGCGGTTAGCGCTATAATGAAATTCATTGAGCAAAACCGTATAATGTTACACTTATGGTTGGAATCGGACATAACACACCTGCGTGACATCCTCCGTCCCATTGTATCTGCCCACGGTGTATCAGGTTATGCAGGTTCCACGGTGTATCTGTTGTTATCATTGATTCAGCTCTCTGTCTCTTGATTCAAACGAATTGTTTTTTGTCTTTTCTTAGTGTGAATGATTTCAACTGCCCACCCTTTGAAGATAACTCATCACTTAATTCTTTCAGTACTTCAGTACATATTGTTGTTGTTTGTTTGTCTTTTGTTTTGCTTGTGTTTGGTTTATGATTGTATAGCTTGTTTATATGAGATTCAGATTTTACACCACCATTCTGTGTTTTTATTACTTTTTATCAGGCAGGTTGCATGTGTGTATGTGTTATGCGCACTGTTACGTGTAAGGTATTTACGTTGGTATTGTCAGATTGCAGTTTGATCATGATCGATGAAATATTTGATTACTTGTATATTAATTTTATTATACTATAGATATGGCCAATAATTAATTTATAACCTATATAATTACATGCATGATTGATATATATAGTAAAATCTGTGCATAAAGACCATGCACCCAAGCAAGGGACCGGGGGCCGGCCCATGCAGCAAGTCATGATCATGGTCTTCAAATTGCAGATATGGTCCTTATATAAGAGGTATACTTGCATGTGGTTCCCAGCCATGCAGACTATATGCATGCATGCATGTGGTCCTTATAAGAAGTATATACTTGCATGTGGTTCCCAGCCATGCAGACTATATGCATGCATGCATGTGGTCCTTGTAAGAAGTATATACTTGCATGTGGTTCATGCACCGGCCATGCAGGCTATAGTGACCATGTATAATAGACATGCATGCAGGTGCATGGTCCTTAGACTATAGTGACGGCTATACACAGCAGGCCGGCCAGTGGTCCTTACAGGTGGTCATGCACAGGTTATTTCACTATACACTATTATATGAATGCACATGTAGCATGCAATCAATATTAGTAACATAGCTATATATATAACATACATGCATGCATGTGCAAATAAATATTAATGAATTATAATAATATTATATATATATATATATATATATATATATATATATATATATATATATATATATATATAACTCATAATTATACAGTAAAACCTGCAGCTGTCTATAACGACCATTCAAGGGACCATGCAAGTGATGGGGGTCTTTGTAGGCAGGTGGTCCTTGTGCGGAGTGCACTAGTATCACTGAAGTGGACTAGTCTGATGGGGCCAGACCGAATTCCTCCATTTGCAGGAGGAGTTCGGTCTGGCCACGTCAGACTAGAAGTGGACAATGAGCCAGCCTACTGTGGTTTGTATAGACAGGTCTGGTGGGTTATATATATATATATATGCGAGTGGTCATTAAGACAGGTTTTACTGTATAATGTAGCGTACATGCACTTAAGATAATATGCATACATGCATATGCAATCCCAGCCCCGCCCCACTGCGCCTGATCGATCATGCAATCCTAAAGCATATATTATGACATTATGATCAATCTGAATTAATCACATACATACAGTGAAACCTCTAGAATTAAGGATTGACACCTCCGAATTGCAAGAAACCTCCTTATAAACAGGACATGCAAATGATTATTGCATGCTCGTTCCCATTTGAATTCCTATAGCATTGACATGTGTACAGCTGAATAATCCTCTGAAATAAGGACACCTCCACATACAGGACAGCTTACTGTGGTCCCAGTGGTGTCCTTATTATGGAGGTTTTACTGTATAATATATATATGTATATATATATATATATATATATATATATATATATATATATATATATATATATATATATATATATGGTATAGTTATATCCCGGTACGAGCATGATATCCAGGTTATTGCCCAAGACCAAGGTGAAGCCGAGATTGTTGGCGATGACCTGGATATCATGCGAGTGAACTGGGATATAACTAACTTCTATCCAATGCAAATTGATTTTCAATTAGGCACTATTTGATGTAATTAACACCAAATTGACTATTGATTAATACCTGGTTTACCATTTTTATGCTCCGATCCCACAATCAAAGACTGAAATGCCAGCAGCTACAGTGAAACTTGCCTAGTATATACCTTGAAGGAGACATGCACTAAATTATTATAATCAGAGGTACTTACTATTAGGGTTATAGTGTTGCTTAGTCAGCCCACTGGGGGAAGTCGTCTGATTACGTGACACTAATCAGGGTTGGTTTATGTACATGAGGTATACACACGGACAGAATTAATAAGGAGTACTTATACTATTCAGGAGTATGTACTAAACCATGCATGATAATTTTTAACAGTTACTGCATATATGTGCATGAGGTGGTATTATATTCTTACTCAGTTGCAATTAATTAAATGGATATATATATATATATAATGTATATATACATATATATTAAATATATGAAATGAAATCATG
>CAUJGJ010000001.1:175000-182500 GCA_963170055.1 Halisarca cf. caerulea
TATATGAAGTTGTAGTAGGTTTAGGTGTTCAGTTGGGAATGAGTAGCTTTGAGAACAAGGAGGGGTATCATGGGTTGTAACTTGATGAGCATTCAGTGGTTGATTATACTTGTACTGTAGAAAATGTTGGCATCCCACACGCACACATGAATACACCCACCCACACATGCGCACACACACATGCTCGCGCACGCACACACACACACACACACACACACACACACACACACACACACACACACACACACACACACACACACACACACACACACACACACGCGCGCGCACATACACACACACACGCACACACACACATGCACACACACACACACACACACACACACACACACACACACACACACACACACACACACACACACACACACACACACACACACACACACACACATACCTATTTGGTATTTCTGCATGTCCAATCTGCTGTGTATCACTTAGGAAATCTATGAATATGTACATGTAATTACATGTGTATGTACACATAATTTCTTAGTGTGTGTGTATGTACAGTGTGCCTACGTGTGTATTCATGTTCACACACTGGCTTTTACCTTGCAGTCATATAAGTATTACAGTCACATACGTAATTACATACTAAACATTCGTATTTATATAGTATTACACTTACTCTTTTGTCTCTCACCTCCTGTAGGCAATGTCACAAGCTGCAGCTGCCTGAGTCCTCATTCTGTCATCCTGTACTCCAGTCCTCGTCCGTCGTACACTCCTCCACACACCACCTCCTCCACCGTGTGGCCCGCCAGCGCTACAACCACACCACTCTCTATTTTGGACTGCCCTACCTCAACCTCTCGTCTGAATCATGTGAATCTGCTATTCGACTGTACACATGTATGGCAACATATACACCTTGTAGGTCCACTTGAGGCGGCCATTTTACCAATTCTGAGTTCTGTAGCGAAATCAATGCAACGACAATCTTGAGAAAGATTCTGAACATTTGTGAATGCACAAGAAAAGGGAACTGTAGACAGCGCATCTTCGGATCTGTGGATGGTACTCTCAGCTTGCACGTGCAGAGAGCTGAACTCAAAGGTCAACAATGCCAGCTGTTGCCAAAAGGTAAGAAAATGTTGTATGTATGCTTTGTATCTGTTGCAACTTCTTGTACAGTACGTGAAACCTGTATCACACTGTGCATACGTACAGTACCTGTACCGTACAGTGAAACCACTGTTATCCGACATTCTCTCTAGTCCAACATTTTATGAGGTACAGTCACCTTATTAAAGTATGCTAATAGTCACTCTATAATCCAACAACCTCTGTAACCTGCCTAATCTGCCACTTTTTTCAAGTCCCATTGAGTGTCAGATTGGCAAGGTATTACTCAATTCATCTTGATCATAAATTTTCTCCATGTACACCAGCATACGTATTTCTCTCTTAGAATTTGTGCAGATAAATTCACTTGTTAACTAGCATGGTCACACACACACACACTCACGCACACACACACACACACACACACACACACACACACACACACACACACACACACACACACACACACACACACACACACACACACACACACACACACACACACACACACACACAATGTACACGTACACGTACACGTACACACATGAGTGCTTTATGGACACTTTTATCAGTTTTAGGGATTACTGTATGCACATACCTGTGCAGGCAGCACTTCAGCATAAATGCTTTCTTTATTGTAGGCTGTCTGTGTGTATTATTTACGTAGTTTTGATATGTGATACATTTCCTTCCTACATACATCAGAAGCCTGTTTCTCAATGTATCTGAGGTCACTGCTTCACCATATCCGACTACAAGTACAACATCCATTGCAAGCACAAGAAATGTACCTCCATCGCTGATTCAACCTTCATCAATACTGTTAACGCCACTATTGACGACACGCACTGCACGTTTCAGTGTCGACTGTACTACCGCCTCCTCTTTCCACTAATCATCCAAAGTGAGTGTGTTCATGCACACATTGGAATCCGTCACATCACACTCCCTGGTAGCTGGAATACCAATAGGTTTAATCATGATCCCAGATATACATATGTAAATTATCATGCGAATACCACTTGTGGGCACTTGAACGAGGTCCCAAAGTGTCTCCAATGGAAGGGTCCATGTGCATACACATACACATTCAGCCGTGTGTGTGTGTGTGTGTGTGTGTATGTGTATGTATGTATGTATGTATGGGTGATTGTGGACCAATTTACATACACAAGATTGGAGTCTCTGCATTACATACCTTATGATTACAAATGTTAGCGGGTACTAATTTTAGCGTTTTTTGGTGGCCAATATTTAACGGGTATTTATTTTAGCGATTTAATAGCATTTTTATACTAAATCTGTAGTTACCGATTTTGGGGATGTTACCATTACCAATACTGGGTACCCAATCCTTTTCCAATTCTCTTCTAAATCATCATTTCTAATCTTTATATACAATACTATACTGTTGCAATAGAATGCTGCAGAAACAAAACACTAAGGTTACAAAACAACCTTGTAGATCCGGTTAGAAGAATTGATCTTGTCGGCGTACAGCTTAAAGAAATCGCTATCGCTTTTGGATGAATTTAAATCGAAAATGCTTAAAACGAATATATGTTACAGTACAATGATTATTTAACTTTAGATGTATTTGGTTCACTAGTTGCCGTTTATTTCACTGGTTTTACGAAGATTTTAAATTTGTTCGGAGCCGCCATTTTCTCCCGTGCAGTGCACAGTACATCCATACAAATTGTACAATACAAAATATTAGCGGTACATTTATTGGCGGGTATAATTGTTAGCGGGCAATTAAGTTAGCGAATTTGAGGCTCTTCGCTAATTTCGCTAAAGTTAGTACCCGCTAACATTTGTAGCCTTAGGGTATGATGCAACCTGTTCACTCCGAACACCTTGAGACCAGAAAGGACTGTCCTGATTCTTGTGGTGTCCTCATTTCAGTGGTTGAAGATGTACTATGGCAAAGTATAATGAATCTTTTGGCTCTAGTATGTGGTATGTGTCCACAATAGGTGGGTGTCCACAAGGGGGTCGGAATAGAGGGAATCCACAGCACTGTACCTCAATAATCCATCATTCCCTACATAATCCGGCCATAAGTACTCTGATGAGCAAACATTGCCGTACGTCAGGAAATTTTCGCAGTATAAAAATTCCGCTGCTAGCCTCATTTTTGGGAGCTATAAATTTTCATGGATAAAAGATTCACAGTCTCTGACAGGAGATTGTGCAACAATAGTTCCTCTCTTGTTTTGTAAGCGTTTGCTTCGAATCCCCTAATGAATGAGATTGTGTCTTAGTTCATTCATTCTATAGGTGTAGTTAGTATTTTAAATTCTCAAGAGCGAACCTGCAAGATCCAGCAGGTGAACTGTAGTCCTCTTGGTGGTTCTTTGTCTTCTTTAATGTCGTGGAAGCTTGAAGACTATTGGCGAAGATACAAACATAGCTATGTACCTTATGCACTTAACAAAGTGAACCCAAGTAAAATTCAAACTATAAGAATCTAAGCAATGTATGATTTATCCATGCATGTACAAAAATCCTATGAGCAAAAACAGTACATGATCTCGTCAGCAGCCACTTTTTTCATTTAAGTTCGCTGATGAAAATTTCGCGGATCCTTTCAAACTGCAAAAACCATGAAATTCATTAGTCGGGAATATTTCCTGACATGCGGTACATTCTATACTAAGGATCATTTGATAACCTGACAGCCTCCATCCCATTGTATCTGCCCATGGTGTATCAGGTTATGCAGGTTCCACGGTGTATCTGTTGTTATCATTGATTCAGCTCTCCGTCTCTTGATTCAAACGAATTGTTTTTTGTCTTTTCTTAGTGTGAATGATTTCAACTGCCCGCCCTTTGAAGACAACTCATCATTTAATTCTTTCAGTACTTCAGTACATATTGTTGTTGTTTGTTTGTCATTTGTTTTCTTTGTGTTTGGTTTATGATTGTATAGCTTGTTTATATGAGATTCAGATTTTACACCACCATTCTGTGTTTTTATTACTTTTTATCAGGCAGGTTGCATGTGTGTATGTGTTATGCACACTGTTACGTGTAAGGTATTTACGTTAATATTGTCAAATAGCAATGTGATCATGATCAATGCAATATTTGATTACTTATTAATTTTATTGTACTATAGATATGGCCAATTAACCTATATATAAATGATTGATATATATATAGTAAAATCTATGTATAAAGACCATGCATGCACCCATGCAAGCAAGGGACCGGGGGCCGGCCATGCAGCAAATCATGGTCTGTAAATTGTAGACATGCAGGTGGTCCTTATAAGGCATTATCAAAAAAGGATCCTCTAAAAACACTTAATTGGAACAAGGGTAAGTTGCAAAACCGGTAGAGGGTTAGGTGGGTAAAGGGCAAGACAGACATAGCTCGGGCTAGACGATCAAGCATATATAGGGCTACACATACATGAGGCTAGACGGGTATATATAGGGCTAGACAGAGTTTAGTTGGATTGAGTGCACGCTGTGCAAATTCCTACATCCCACACTCGTGCAGCACATTATACAGTACACATATATATATATATTTTTTTTTTTTTTCTTTTTTTTTTATTAATATTATTATTATTCCAAAACATACATCCTAACATGGATACAACAAAAACAACAATTAAAAGAACATCAGAAATCGTCATCGTATATATATATATATATATATTTTTTTTTTTTTTAATTTTTCCAAAATATCAGGCCGGGGCCTGAAACAATACAAATACTTTAATGAAAGACGGTAATTAACAAGAGTCTGAATAATGGTTGATTGTTCCTAAAATCGATGCAGCGTTACCTCTTTGAATACACACCTACACCTGCTGCTTAATATGGTAGTTTGCAAGAGGGTCTCCATTCATCTCCCGCAATCTTCTGCTGATCTGCTTAAAAATCTGAAGTGCTGATGGGCCAATAATGCCATATATATATATATATATATATATATATATATATATATATATATATATATATATATATATATATATATATATATAATATGTATGTATGTATGTATGTATAATTATATTAAATATATGAAATGAAATCACACTAGCCATATATCTTGCATCCACACTTATGCATACTCCTGTAGAAGGGACTTTTCATTACATGATCCTTATATGGCATAACCACTCTGGTTATTTCTTCATGTAAGAATCACGAAATGCATGTTACATGTTCATGTGACTCACGAAATACATGTTACATGTTCATGTGACGCCCGAAATGCATGTTACATGCATGTTCATGTATGCAGGTTACATGTTCATGTATGCAACGAAAGAAATAACCACTCTTCATGTTATGACAATTAATTTTGATGTCGTGGGCGCGTATTTGATCCTGTAAGCGCAGACTATTCGAAAAATGGCGTCCTCCGTTGTTTTGAGAAGATTCCTTACAGAAAGATCGTTAATGTGTCGTATATGGCGAAACTTCTCTTCTGTCTCCAATCTTCAGGTGTCCAAGGACAAGAAGACCGTGTCTGTGGAGTTTGATGGAAAGGAGAGACACGTCTATCACTCCGTGTGGCTGAAGCACCTCTGTCACTGTCCCAAGTGTAGGGATCCAAGTAGCGGACAAACACAACATCCTCCCGAGCTACTCCGAGGATTCTATAAACTGTTGACTGTAGAGGAGAAAGGAGATAGTCTCCGAGTGTTGTGGGAGGACGACGATGATCCGAATCATAAGGGGACGTTCCCCATCGATTGGTTGAAAGCTAATGCCTACGGAGAAGACGTTCTGAAGAAACTATCCAGGGAGGCTCGTCCCGTTCCCCTAACTGGTAGGGTGTCTGAATTCGAGTACAAAAGCGTAATAGAGAGGGAATCCACCCGTTTGGACTGGTTGCTGAAGATATACGAGGACGGTTTAAGTTTGTTGAAGAACGTACCCTTGGAATCCGGGATAGTTGAAGAAGTAGGCAACTATATATACGCCTGTTCCCACACAATATTTGGCAAATTGACTGATGTTATTGCAAAAGAAGAAGATCCTGATGTGGTGTACCAGCAGGGACCACTGACGCTGCATACTGATGAGCCTTATTACGAGTCCTCACCTGGATTGACCCTTCTACACTGTTTGAAGTTTGATGAGTGCGTGAAAGGAGGAGAGAATGTCATAGTTGATCACTGTGCAGCTGCTGAAGAATTCCGACAAGATTTTCCTGAAGAGTTTGATGCGCTGACCAAGACTCCAATCATTATGGGGAAGATTGCTCCTAATGTGAATGGAAAACCAGTTCATATGGTATATCGTCGTCCTCAGATCATCTTGGGCTACAACGGTGAAATTGTTTCTAGTAAATGGACCAACTCGATGCATTTCGGCGTTTGTGCCTCACACGACATGGTGGAGCCTTACTATGATGCTCGCTGGAAGTTCTACAATTACCTGGAGAATTTCAGAATTCGTCATGTTATCCGTCTCACTCCAGGAGATCTGCTTACTTGTAACAATGGACGAGTTGTCCATTCACGCACTGATTTTTCACTCAATGGGGGAGAACGCCACATACAAAGTGTTCCTGTCAACATTGATGAATTCAAAAGTGAGGTTCTAGCTCAGTGTACACAACAAGGTCGTCCACTGCCCAAAACAAGAGTTGGAAACCGGGATTATGTTTGTTGAATTTGCAGAAAAAAGGTTTATGTTGACAGGCAACTTTTGAATTAGCCAATTTATTCACTACACGGTTAACCTCGAACTCTTTTGTTGAATCTTTGTACAGTCACCCCCTTTGTTGTTTTTGTTTTTGCCTTTTGTCCCTTTTCTTTTCTGGGTGCCACTTACAGTAGCCTCTGGCCCCCAGGTTAAATAAGAATACCCTATACCCTATACCCTAAGATCTTTGTGCATGCTTGGACATTCTGCCTGCATGAGTGCACAAATGTAAAATTTTAATGCATACATATTTGCACAGTACCTTATAGTTTCGCTTATACACAACGAAACAGCGAAGAATAAAATAGGGTGCATTTACGCTTATATAGTGGCCGCACTTTTGTTTTATGTGCAAAATGCATATATACATCTGTCTGTATATATTAATATTGAATTTGTACAAGTCATGATCATGTACGTACATGCAGGTCTAGGACATACTATTTGCATGCACGATCGAGGGTTATAATTGCGTGGCCGGGTTAATTGGAATTCGAAGTCCATACAAAACAGCTGCATGGTAAAAGCTTATAATGTCATGTATGTATGTATGTATGGTGCACTGCTACGTACAGGTTTAGAATATATAGTACTGCATGGTGTATATATGGTGTATTAACATACATGCATGTGTTATATATATATATATATATATATATATATATATATATATATAGTGTGCATATAGTATACTATACAGTGTCCTCCCCAGAATTAAATTAAGGCAGTTGAATATGTACAT
>CAUJGJ010000001.1:187500-190000 GCA_963170055.1 Halisarca cf. caerulea
GCTAGTACGTACTTCCAGTAATACATATACACATATTCCGTTTGCTTTTGAAGGGACACTCCAACCAGTTTTGACTGTACTAAACACGTATAGTGAAGCCTCTGTAATCCGACACTTCCATAAACCGACATTCTCTCTAATCCAACCATCTTGTGAGGTGTGATCACCATACTAAGGTATGCTAAGAGTCATTCCACAATCCGACAACCTTTCAATATTACACTTTTTTCGAGTGTCAATGAGTGTTGGATTACAGAGGTTTCCCTATATGCAGTAGACATTTTATACATGAGCAGTTAGACATGCGATACATACGTATGCATGTATACACAAAACAATGCATAAACACACAGTCACATACAGTGAAACCACTGTAATAAAGACACCCTTGGAGCACTGTTTGTAACATTGAATACAAAGATGTCCATATTTTGGAGAGTTGTAAACATGTCAGTGTGAGGGATTTCAAATGTGGCAAGCAATGGTGTGCTGCTGAAGGAGGTGGCTGCATATTGGAGGGATCCTTTATTAAAGTTCTCACTTTATAATACGGTGAAACCATTCAATGCTACAAACAGTGCTCCAAATTGTGCTCCAATCTGACCACCTCGGGACCAGGAGGCCAGAGTAGAGAGGTGGCTGGAACAGACACGTTCATTCCAATACATGGGCAACATTTGGGACCAGACAGAATGACCAGATTTACAGAAGCCCCGATTAGAGAGGTTTCAATGTACTTATGTATGCACATCAACTTACATCCTTCTACGAGAAACGATCCTCCCAAAACAGAGAATGCCTGAGAAGTGAAGAACAACCAAAATACATGTCCAAACTACGTATAATGTACGTGCACACAAATGTACATATACAAATAGACAAATACATGTAGCCATACAGCCAAACCTTATTAAAACGAACTTTAGGGGACTGACAAAAATAGATCTTGCTACCAGAAGTTCTTCTTATCAGGATAATAGCAATACATGTACAGTACTACAGCAAACCAAACAGGGCTGGGAAACTCGTTAGTGCTACACAGAAATTTGTCTTAAGAGTGCTCTCCTTAACAAGGTTCTACTGTATGTGCACCATAAACATACATACTCCCCAGTCAATGGTGCCAACACACAAGAAGTACATACATACACATAATTACACATAATTACATACATATAGTACACATAATTACATACATACAGTACACAAAATTATATATATTGTAACTATTTTATACATACACATTCACCAGTCAAGCCCACATAATACATCAACCCTGTCCCACTCACCACGGGCATGCTCTCCAGCACAGGAGGTGACAGCAGAGCCATTATCCCGTGATACATTGTAACGCCGGCTCCAAGGAAGAAGAAACCAACTCCACTGATCAGTGAGTAGACGTATCGTGCACGAGAGAACCCATAGCTTCAAAAAAAAGAGAATACTACGCAAATGTTTAGACAGTGAATTTCATGTGAACATGCACACACACACACACGCACACACACATGCACACACACACACACACACACACACGCACACACACACACACACACACTGTATGGTATGCAGATATACATCATGTACACGTACATATGTGGATACATGTACATACACACATGCATGCATGCATAAATGCACACACTGACACACACACACACACACACACACACACACACACACACACACACACACACACACACTCACGGGTGATCAGGGTCTGGCTGCTGAATGGAGCTTAAAATTCCAATAGCCAATAAGCACTATAGTAGGGAAACAGGAGTATGGAAATGATGAACATGTACGTAATAACCATGAACCGATTGGTACGTATGCACACATACAGTGTATATATGTAGCATGCAACAAAAGTACTGTGTTACGATCACAGTAAACATAGGACAGGTACGTACAGTACATATGTAGATGTAGGAACAGCTACAAGTAGGCACATACATTACATGCATAATACAAAACACACATACACACATACTGGTTACTACAGGTTTAGTGAGGCGTAATGTGCTTACTGGCTGCAACATAAGGAAGCACCCGAGGGTGGGTCCACTAGTCATACTACACCCAGCTAAACCTGGGGCAACCGGCTTATCGCCAAATCAGACAAATTCTGCCTTAGATCACCTGTGGCAAATTGCTGTCAAATAACTCTTGGTTGCTTTTGCCAGGAAGCGCAGTTCATATACGTACGCATGCACATACCGTAGTCTCTCTAAAAATTCCTCACCCCTAAAATTCGTCAGGCAAAATTTCCATGTACTTTTCTATCCTAACCCTGATGAATTTTCTGATTTCTAATTTTCGTCACTCGACTCTAAAGTTCGTCACCACAGGAAGTTATTCTAATGTTATTCTTTCGTCACCTTGTTCCACGTGTGGTTGGAAAAGAAGGCGGTATTTGTAGCAAGCGTTGTTTGTTTCTTCTAGAATGGACAAATCAACCTCCAGTGGTGCAGAAACTCCTCCTGCCCAAACCTGTCAT
>CAUJGJ010000001.1:195000-207500 GCA_963170055.1 Halisarca cf. caerulea
GTGGCCTGTGGGTCATCCTACAGTGGTCACTATACTATTTCTATACAAGTGGTCTTCAGGACAGGTTTCACTGGATTCACACTATGCCAGATTACCTGTAACCACAGTCCATGTACTAACTGGTCCTTCAACAGTGGTGGGTCGTGGAATTCTGAGACGGCAGACTACATTCACAGTACTCCCATACAAGTGCATTTGTTTCAGAAAAATATGGCAGTTTAAGAGGTTTGGTGGGTTAAAAATACTCACTGTAGAAGATAAGGTAAAGGACGGTAATTTGGAACAGTCAGGCCAAAAGCCGTGCCAACCACAAGCTACATCCATCATTTCTTGTCCGTATTATCTCCATGAAGGGGGAGTTTGGCAGTAGCAAGAATGGCTGGGCAACTTAACCACAACAGAAGTTAAAGGCCCTGTTCCAAATTACCATCGTGTTCCAAATTACCCCCCTTTACCTTACATTATTTAAGTCCAAACTCCATGTAAACTTACCCAATGCATGGCTTGTGTATAGAGTAAAGCAGGGTAATTCAGAACAGGCCCCGTAGTTTTTGTTATAGGTAAACTGCCCAACAACTTACTACTGCTGAACTCCCAGTTCACAGAGATAACACTGACAGCAAGCAATAAGTGTAGCTTGTGCCTGACACTGTCTTGACTGACCATTTTGAAATACCCCACTGTCCCAAATTAGCCCCCTTCACCCTATGTGCACAGGAGTAGTACAAGGCCTACTTTGCAATGGCTGTGCTTTAATTGAGTACGCATGAGACATGTAGACTACTTCCCAATGTTTATGAACTCACCACTGAAAAACAGCTGCCTGTGATGATATGGTATGAAACAAAACTCAAAGCCAAGCATAAACATTCACAACCACAGATACATTTACTCCAACCATAGATATTACAAACACGCCATCTATGCTCCAAACTACCATTTGTATAATATGGTCCTCTCTTTAAGGCCGAGTAAGGCGAGACTCTTGTCCACTTTAGATAACAGTGATCTGGTTGCACCACACCACAGAACACCGAAACATATCTGTACTGCCCTCCAGATGTGAACGAAGGGTAGCTCAGTTTTATAGGTGAAGTCCGGAGCGAAGATAGCGAACGTTTGGAGCCGAAAACAGTCAAACCACTCCTCAGGATACGCTCTAAGGAGTAGTCAAATGAATAATATCAAGTAACAACCCACACGGTGTCCACAGCTGTTATATACTCACTTCTACACAAGTTGCAAACAAGTGTACATGGTATGCTAACAGCGAGGCTAACAGTAGCCATTTTGTTTCATGAAGCAATCAGCCCTGTCGACGATAGACTGAGCTTGTACCTGACCCATTCAACAATTTTGCTGTAAGGCATGCGCCTCTTTTCACTCAGCATGGATGTTAGTCTGCTGTAAAAGGTTGTGCCATGCTTCCCATCCCACCAGTTGCAGACATCACCAAAGGAGTGAAGGATGCATGTTCAACTTCCAGAATTCTCTGTTCATAGCTTCGCTTCTTCTCCATCTCATGTTTCCTGTGCACCGACTGTAGTGAGGGTTGCGGTTTGATTGGGCACTTGGGTTTAATACCCTATGTCAAAGAATGACCTTTCAAACCGGTCGAGCTACGCCAGACTACTATATACAGTATAAGGGGGTTGCACCCGCCACCCGAACTAGGGTGAAGGCGGCCGAAGCCGTCTCCCCTAGTACTATGCAGTTATAGCATGTTACATGATAATTGGAACTATATGTGCATGCACCAAACAAAACAGAAGCAAATCTTAGCTAATCGAGTCATAGTACAGCATTGCAACTAGATCGTTTTGTCAAATAATTATTATTAATAATTATTAATAATAATATTAATAATTATAATTATAATAATTAACAATAATAATATGTGATGAGATACATGAAAAAGTGATAAGTAAATAAAGTACTATTGATATTATATATGATGGTGACACATGCAAGAAACAGGCATGTACAACAAATTAAACACTAGATACACACATGCAGATACAATGAAAAGAAACAATGCAGTAATAATAAAGAAAAGTATGCACGAAAAAAAAATATGCCAAAAATTATAAGCCTAATCTAAGATGTCAACATCCCCAAGAGGGATGCTAGAAATAGGGAGGGACCCCAGAACCGAGACTGCATTCCCCACCTGAATCGCCATGGAAATCCTCTGAATCAGGAAATCGTGCGATTTTGGCTCCCCTGTGGACATTCTGAGACGTCTACCGAGATGTCTCAGGAAGATCTTTGAAAGAGGGCCAATGGTACCACCAGACTCCACAGCAACAGCTTGAAACTGGTAAAGACGGTCGAGATGTGATTATAATAATTATAATAATAATAATAAATATTATTCATTATCACATTATTATAATAAACTTTATTATAGCTACTTGTATTGTGATATTGCTGTATAATTTTGTTATTATTGTAATAACAATGATTATAGTTTATTTAAATTAGTAGTATAATAGTAATTAAAATTAGTCTGTAATTTGCATACACCCTCTATACATTAAATTAAACGTCTAGCAAACATAGTCCCGGTTTCCGACTCTTGTTTTGGGCAGTGGACGACCTTGTTGTGTACACCGAGCTAGAACCTCACTTTTGAACTCATCAATGTTGACAGTACAGTATTGCAAATGGCGCTTTCCTCCATTGAGTGAAAAATCCTTTCGAGTATGGAGAACACGACCATTGTTCAATGCAATTAGATCTCCTGGAGTAAGACGAACTACATGACGAATTCTGAAATTCTCTAAGTAATTGTACCACTGCCAGCGAGCGTGGTAGTAAGGCTCCACCATATCGTGTGACCCTGTACAAACACCCATGTGCATGGTATTGCTCCAACGAGAGGACACAATTTCACCATTGTAGCCAAGAATGATGTGTGGACGGCGGTATAGCATATGCACTGGTCTCCCCTCGACATTGGCAGATATCCTCCCAAAAGCAATTGGGATTTTGGTAAGTACCTCAAAATCTTTAGGAAAGTCTTTTCGGAATTCTTCAGCAGCTGCACAGTGATCAATCAGGACATTCTCTCCACCTTCTATGCACTCATCAAACTTCAAACAGTGTAGAAGGGACAAGCCGGGTGGGGACTCATAGTAAGGCTCATCAGTATGCAACGTCAGTGGTCCTTGTTGGTAAGCGACATCAGCACCTGCCTCCTCACTAGGGTCTGCAAGAATATCGTTGACTCTACCAAATATAGAACGTGAGGGGGCATATATAAATTCTGCCATATTTTCAACTATTCCGGATTCCAAGGGTACATTCTTCAGCAAACTTAAACCGTCCTCGTATATCTTCAGCAACCAGTCCAAACGTGTGGATTCGCTCTCTATTACGCTCTTGTACTCAAATTCAGACACCTTACCAATTAGGGGAACGGGACGAGCCTCCCTGGATAGTTTCTTCAGAACGTCTTCTCCGTAGGCATTAGCTTTCAACCAATCGATGGGAAACGTACCCTTATGATTCGGATCATCGTCGTCTTCCCACGACACTCGGAGACTATCTCCTTTCTTCTCCACAGTCGACAGTTTATAGGAACCTCGAAGTAGCTCGGGAGGATGTTGTGTTTGTCCGCTGCTTGGATCCCTACACTTGGGACAGTGACAGAGGTGCTTCAACCACACGGCGTGATAGACGAGTCTCTCCTTTCCATCGAACTCCACAGACACAGTCTTCTTGTCCTTGGACATTTGCAGGTTGGAGACAGAATAGTAGTTTCGCCATAAATGACAACATAACGACGATCTTCGTCTGATGAATAGAACGGAGGTTTTCCTCAACAATCTTAAATACGCCATTTGGATAGGAATGTTGCTGATCTATCTCGCTAGGCCATGGACTTGAGGGTCTGCGGCTTTCGGATTGTTCACGCATGCATATATCAATCAATCAATCAATCAATCCATATTTAACGTGCACACATGTATAAACTTAGTCTAGCTGCTAGCCCCTACTTTTACCCTTCGCGTGGGCGAGGAAAAGTAGGGTAAAAGTAGGGGCTAGCAGCTAGACTAGTATAAACTTAGTCATGCTCGCCCGGTGACGTCAGTCCCCGAAAATGGCCGAGCGAGATTGGGTCTGAGCTACGCCAGACTAGTATAAACTAAATACTATGTAGATTAAAGTTTGAAGCATGCATCTAAATGGTAAAGTGTCCCTCAGATAACTGAAGATCAAGGTTGTGCCCAGCTTCTGAGATGTAACATTGACGCTTTGATCGAGCACCTCTGATGCACATGATAGAAGATCTCAGAAGAGCAAAACTGAGCTTAGCCCGGATGAGATGGACTACGTAAGAGTAAGGGGTGTCTCTTTTCTCACTAATCATGGCAGCCAGCCTCTTGTAGAATGTTGTGGCAATGGAACCCATACCACCAGTGCAAGACATCACGAGAGGGGTAAAACTTGCGTGTTCCACCTCAAGAATGCGCTACTCGTAATCTCGCTTCTTGTCTTGCTCATGTCGCTTATATGTGGCAGTTAGAGAGGAAGAACGATTTGATGCGGCGCTAGGGTTAAATACCCTTACATCTATAAATGCTTTCTCAAATCTCCCTCCCCAAAACCCGCACATGGAAACATCAAGTCTTGCATTGTCTGTCGTGATGGCAGATCGATGGCGCATGCTCTCACCAGTTAGCGGTTGTAGGTGTGGCTCATTATTATTCATTTGCGGGTAATATACTAGATGTACGCAAAGCGCAGTACTCGCGAGACAGTGCGTGGTCATCGTCGACGTCACGTGCGCATGACCGTCACGTGGCAGAACATGTCGACCGAGATGGCTGACCAATTCGCAGCCCCCAAACAAAACAGTCAGAGCCCTGCCAAAAGCAAAGACAAATTTCAACAAACAAAAAATTCGTCCCGAGATATGGCCTAGTTTTGTGCTTTAATGCGTCGATCGCTGTTCTACAATAGCGCTATTCGGCACCAGGAGGCAGAAAGTGAGTTTTATATTTCTCTGAATAGCGAAGTTTTAGTAAGACTAACGAACGAATCTCTTGCCTAGCCTCAAAGGGCACAAACGTCCCTCTTTGCCAGTTGTAACTAGAGTAAAAAATGCCAATTCGGCCGGATACAAATTTGGCCACCTGGTACTTCATACTGATAAAGGCTATGAAATTACAATTCCTGTCAACCATAACCCTCTATATGTACTGGCTGCAGTTGGAAATTTAGGTGGTTCTGTTGTACCTTTCAGGAATAGGAGCAATTCATCTTCTGTGGCCGAATAAATGAATATTTGGCCGTTTGTATATAAAATTTGTCCACACTTATTTTCTCAGCTGATTCAATTCAGAAGACTCTAAAATTTTTACAGCAAATCAAAATGTACATCCCCTAATTTGATGTAAAATTTCAGCTCCAAAGTGTTCAAGCAGGTTAGGTTATAACATGATGATGTTACATACACTTGAAATCTGGCCTTGTACAAATACATACTCATGAGAATGTGAATTCACCACTTAGGGTGGTAACCCAGAACTATAGACACTGTGCCAGAGAACCTTTTGCACTATTGTGGATAATCTCCTGTATGCATGTTGCAATGAATTTGTAATTTTATGTATTGTAGACACAAGATTTTTGTAGGTTGTCAAGAATTAGCTGATGTACAGAAATCTACTGTTTAATGTGCGTGATCATGGTACTCATGCACCTCATGCATGCAGGAGCTTATTCAAATAGTGGAAAAGGTTCTGGCATATTGTCTATAGTTCTGGGTTGCCAGCCTATGCAGTGAATTCATGTTCTCATGTATAATATATACATATTATATGCATTAATTTTGCACAAGGCCAGATTTCAAGTGTATATGACATCGTCTGTTATAATCTAACCTACCTGAACACTTTGGAGCTGAACTTTTATACCAAATTAGGGGGCATACATTGTGATTTGCTGTGAAATTTTCAGAGTCTTCTGAATTGGATCGGCTAAGAAAACAAGTGCGGACAAATTTTACATACAAGTGGCCAAATATTCATTTATTCGGCCACAGGAGGTGAATTGCTCCTATTCCTGAAAGGTACAATAGAAGCACCTAAATTTCCAACTGCAGCCAGTACATATAAAGGGTTATGGTTGACAGGAATTGCAAGTTCATAGCCTTTATAAGTATGAAGTATCAGGTGGCCAAATTTGTATCCGGCCGAACTGGCATTTGTTACTCTACTACAAATTTCGACGATTCAGCCTCCAGATTTCGACGATTTCGACGATTCAGCCTCCTACGATCATCTATTGCTGCTATCAGGGGCACCAGACAATTGCGATTCAATGGGCGGTCGACACAGCAAATTGATCTCGCCATTGCAGAGGGCCACATCCCCTCTACTTGACTAGATCTCAATAACACATATTGTTAACCTTACTGTGATATAAATTATAGTGTTACTTTTTCTTTTCTTTCTTTCTTTCGTTCTTTATTGTAAGTTCTACATGTCTGTCTTTTAATTCTAATTGATTCATTAATCAAAAAAAAATAAATAAATAAATAAATAAATAAATTTCAATGAGCACCTTCTGAGTAATTCGCGTCCAAAGTGACCTGAAATGGGACAAAATCGAACATATGTCACCCGAAAATTAATCAAATGCGTGGGTAGCTCAAACCCACTCCGCTAAGGCGACGGAAATAGACTAGTTCAGACTACGTCTGAAGGGGCTCGCCTAAGCCCATGCGGCAATTATTACGAACATGAGTCTATTGACAGCATGCATGATGCATGTTGCAAGGACTATTGGCAGCATGCATGATGCATGTTGCAAGGATTGCACCGGCACTCCAGTTAGTCAGACCATGGTTGGGGGCTCGACCACTTTTCAGCACAGTCCTGCATGAATATTTTCCCTTTCAATACACTATCAGTCTTATTGAGAACAATTATTGACATAACACCGTGACAATGACTATATATGCATGGCCGGACCACCTTACAAGCCCTGGCTCCCCCTCTGTGATGTAAATTCAAATGGAAGTATCAGGACTATGTCGTTACTTCATCGAGTAAGGCAGAAGGGGGTAATTTGGAACAGTCATGCAGGCCAAAAAGCGGCAACTTATTTCTCATCTGTATTGTCTACATGAAGTGGGAGTTCAGCATGCAGTCACTGTGACAAGTATGGCAGACCCTGTTCCATGAATTACCATCCTTTTACAGTCAGAAGAGCTTTGGAGAGAAGCTCAAGCCTGTCACGTGTAGTTCAAAGCCATGATTGAAAAGCTTAGCATGCGCAAGTACATAGACCGGATAATCTGCGATATCATCGCGATTTGTGCATCCCGTATAGCTAGAACAAAGATGCCACGGCTTAGTGAAGGATCCCTGCTGTTGAACGCGAATCCCGCGGCTCCGAAGTATCTACAAAACCTTTTTGAACTTTAGGAGTAGGTTTTGGAAGGATTTGCGAAGTCTAAAAGTGTTTATGAAACGTACGGCAGCCTGTAGAATGGACGCGATCGATCAACCGGGATGTTGGCATTTGTTCCTCAGAAGAGGGCTTTGGCGTTCGTTCGAAGAGGTCTGTAGTTCGGCGCTGACACTCGCGATCCTTAGGAAGTCCTTTCGTCGGTCAGAACAAAGCCCATGCCCGAATAAATCGATTTAATCGGTTGTAAATTCTGGGCCTAAAGTTGACATATATATATATAAATATACATACATATACAGCCACGGAAGTAGCGCCGCGTGGGCGTTCTCGATCGCCAACCGTTAGTGTGGGCATAGATGATAGGCTAGGTCGCACGACGCCCTAGGTCATTTCCTATAATTTTCTTCCCCCTCCCACCTTAAGTGAATGTACTTATCCCACCACACTACCTACTCCGTTCTGTATTTATTTATGATCGAGTATGATGGCCTCACATGACATACACTTTTCCTTCCGTACTTTTTCCACCCTCCCCCCTCTCCTTTTCTTTGAACCAAGGCTGCATGCATCACTAGATGATGTCAGACCGTCGGCCACACTTACCCACAGCTCACATCACAGTACCCACCCATGTCATGTCACATAATGGCTGAAAAGCATTTGATAATAACTAGTTCAGACTACGTCTGAAGGGGCTCGCCTAAGCCCATGCGGCAATTATTGCGAACATGAGTCAATTGGTAGCATGCATGATGCATGTTGCAAGGATTATTGACAGCATGCATGATGCATGTTGCAAGGATTGCACCGGCACTCCAGCTAGTCAGACCATGGTCGGGGGCCGGACCTCTTTTCAGCACAGTCCTGCATGAATATTTTCCCTTTCAATACACTATTAGTCTTATTGAGAACAATTATTGACATAGCACCGTGACAATGACTATATATGCATGGCCGGACCACCTTACAAGCCCTGGCCCCCCCTCTGTGATGTAAGTTCATGTGGAAGTATCAGGACTATGCCGTTACTTCATCGAGTAAGGCAGAAGGGGGTAATTTGGAACAGTCATGCAGGCCAAAAAGCAACTTATTTCTCATCTGTATTGTCTACATGAAGTGGGAGTTCAGCATGCAGTCACTGTGGCAAGTATGGCAGACCCTGTTCCATGAATTACCATCCTTTTACAGTCAGAAGAGCTTTGGAGAGAAGCTCAAGCCTGCCACGTGTAGTTCAAAGCCATGATTGGGGCGAGCCTAAGCGAGCCCCACACTAACGGTTGGCGATCGAGAACGCCCACGCCTTCCGGCGCTACTTCCGTGGCTGTATATGTATGTATGTATGTATGTATGTATATTTATTTATATATGTCAACTTTAGGCCCAGAATTTACAACCGATCAAATCGATTTGTTCGGGCATGGGCTTCGTTCTGAACGACGAAAGGACTTCCTGAGGATCGCCAGTCTCAGCGCCGAACTACAGACCTCTTCGAACGAACGCCAAAGCCCTCGTCTGAGGAACAAATGCCGACATCCCGGTTGATCGATCGCGTCCATTCTACAGGCTGCCGTACGTTTCATAAACACTTTTAGACTTCGCAAATCCTTCCAAAACCTACTCCTAAAGTTCAAAAAGGTATCGTAGATACTTCGGAGCCGCGGGATTCGCGTTCAACAGCAGGGATCCTTCACTAAGCCGTGGCATCTTTGTTCTAGCTATACGGGATGCACAAATCGCGATGATATCGCAGATTATCCGGTCTATGTACTTGCGCATGCAAAGCTTTTCAATCATGGCTTTGAACTACACGTGGCAGGCTTGAGCTTCTCTCCAAAGCTCTTCTGACTGTAAAAGGATGGTAATTCATGGAACAGGGTCTGCCATACTTGCCACAGTGACTGCATGCTGAACTCCCACTTCATGTAGACAATACAGATGAGAAATAAGTTGCTTTTTGGCCTGCATGACTGTTCCAAATTACCCCCTTCTGCCTTACTCGATGAAGTAACGGCATAGTCCTGATACTTCCACATGAACTTACATCACAGAGGGGGGGCCAGGGCTTGTAAGGTGGTCCGGCCATGCATATATAGTCATTGTCACGGTGCTATGTCAATAATTGTTCTCAATAAGACTAATAGTGTATTGAAAGGGAAAATATTCATGCAGGACTGTGCTGAAAAGAGGTCCGGCCCCCGACCATGGTCTGACTAGCTGGAGTGCCGGTGCAATCCTTGCAACATGCATCATGCATGCTGTCAATAATCCTTGCAACATGCATCATGCATGCTACCAATTGACTCATGTTCGCAATAATTGCCGCATGGGCTTAGGCGAGCCCCTTCAGACGTAGTCTGAACTAGTTGAAAAGCTTTGCATGCGCAAGTACATAGACCGGATAATCTGCGATATCATCGCGATTTGTGCATCCCGTATAGCTAGAACAAAGATGCCACGGCTTAGTGAAGGATCCCTGCTGTTGAACGCGAATCCCGCGGCTCCGAAGTATCTACAAAACCTTTTTGAACTTTAGGAGTAGGTTTTGGAAGGATTTGCGAAGTCTAAAAGTGTTTATGAAACGTACGGCAGCCTGTAGAATGGACGCGATCGATCAACCGGGATGTCGGCATTTGTTCCTCAGACGAGGGCTTTGGCGTTCGTTCGAAGAGGTCTGTAGTTCGGCGCTGAGACTGGCGATCCTCAGGAAGTCCTTTCGTCGTTCAGAACGAAGCCCATGCCCGAACAAATCGATTTGATCGGTTGTAAATTCTGGGCCTAAAGTTGACATATATAAATAAATATACATACATACATACATACATACATATACAGCCACGGAAGTAGCGCCGGAAGGCGTGGGCGTTCTCGATCGCCAACCGTTAGTGTGGGGCTCGCTTAGGCTCGCCCCAATAATCTTATTATAGAGCGGTTGCACGTGACGTCATCAGATCGTTGCGCAAGCGTACGTGTGGCAAGAACGTGTGTAAAATTGGTTCGGAATTTGCTCGGGAAAGTGGTCCGATAGAGTCAAGAAATGGTTCGATCGTGCTCTGCGTTTGACTGCACTAACAGAGACACGAAGGAGAATAGAGAGAAGGGGATCAAGTTTTATAGAATTCCTTTAAATCCAACAAAACGGGCGTTGTGGTTGCGAGCAATAAACAGAAAAGACTTTGTGTGAGGGTATTGTTCCTTTTGAGTAAGTGTCAAACTGTATTATTCCACAAGGCTGATTACACATAATAATTCCTGTTAGTGTTATAATAATAACTTGTATGGAAAAAAATTAATGTATAATAATTATAAATACTGTTTTGAGTCTGGTATGCAAAATTCACTTGTGTACTTTCTTACGACCTTTTGCTGCTGCGTGGCATGTTGGACAAGTCCATTCTCGGCGAGGAACCTTGGTCATTTTCACGCATTCCATATGGAACCATTTTATTTCGCATCCTCGTTTATCACAGCCTATCATGGCCCCACCCCTTGGTTGTTTGCAGTAACACCAGGTGCCATCATCATCACTGTCATCATCAAGGACATCGGTATTCACTGATGAAACAACATGCTGTCTGGTAAACCACTTTCCCAATAATTCTGGTAATATGGCAAGATGGAAAAATTTTTCCGCTTGTAGGAGCCTGGACAACAGGAATTCCTCATCAGGGAAGAGCCGCTCCACATGCAACTCTCCTGCTGGTGTCCAGACCACGAAGTCGCAATACAATCTCTCTGTGACCATCATCTGTAATTGGCACTGGTAGAAATAAGGGTGATTTCGCTTCAGCATCATTTCTGAATCATTTTCATCAGTCGCTAATAGACAGAAATTTCGGGAATCAATTTGGTCCAAGCTACATACCCTAGCACAATATGGGCATTTTACTTTCAGGACTCCCTTGCCACAGCATGTACATTCCAGGAAGGAGTCTGGCGATGCACCAAAACAAGCCTTTTTTACGGATACCACAAGGCCTGCTGGAGATACTTTCAAATCCTGGTGCAACTTAAAGACCTTAAGTTTGTAAGCCTGTATGGCATCTTTCTCATGGTCACAGCCATACTTGGTTGCTGCTGTGGTAAATCGTACTGTGTTGGGATAGCAAATGGCACGCACCAATGAGAGGGCTGGTTTGTGAGGATCGGTGTGCACAGCTTGGTGGAAGCGAGAGGCTGTAATTCTCCCACTCCGGAACCTCATCCAAACCTTGGAATTAGCCTGACTATGAGTAATCTCTTTAAGATGGCATTGTTGGGCCAGGGTTATATCCATAATGCCTTCCAGACCTTCTCCGATTTCAAGCAGTTTGGTGTAATTGCAATTTAGGTTTTCTGGATCATACAATGATTGAAGCGGCAAAGGGAGATGGTCGGAGGACTGCAGAAATTTTTCATGGAAAGGCGCATCTTCAATTGCAAACAGGATTGGAACAACAGTGCTGGATGAACATTTTATGAAGAGCTCCGTCATCTCTGCTTTGGTTGGATGAAGCTGTGAAGGGGCATTAGATGATGGTCCTGCCTGCTTTGGTGTTGAGGGTCCTGGCTGCTCTGGTGTTGACGGTCCTGGCTGCTCTGGTGTTGATGGTCCTGGCTGCTCTGGTGTTGTCGTTGGTGTACCCTGGAAAACTGTCATCTTCCTTTCAGCAGATGTAAAATCCATTTCCTCAAGTAGCTGGTATGGTATGCTGGTCATGGTAGGTGGTTCTAGCCATGTATTACTCCGAGAGGTGCAGCTTACCTCCTCTCTTTTCCGCACTTGGTATTCAATCCAGTAAAGAAGAGCGCCTACATGAGAGCATGTCTCTCCAAGACCAGCCATACATGTGCAGTGACCACAAGTCACCACTCCATTGTTTCTGATGATGACCCATGGGCGCAGTGGAGTTGAAGATGCAGCATAGCTATGGTTAACTTTTCCAACAACAACACAGGCATCCTTGAATGACTTCCACTTATGTTGGATAACCCAGCCAGCTGTGAAGTATTTGTAGCTTTGCATGGATTGTTCACTGTTCACGATCGTCAACTGTAGGATCTGGAAAGAGCACGTAAGGCTCCTCTTCACTTTTACT
>CAUJGJ010000001.1:212500-217500 GCA_963170055.1 Halisarca cf. caerulea
CCTTCTACACTGTTTAAAGTTTGATGAGTGTGTAGAAGGAGGAGAGAATGTCCTAATTGATCACTGTGCAGCTGCTGAAGAATTCCGAAAAGACTTTCCTAAAGACTTTGAAGTGATTACCAAAACCCCAATTACTTTTGGGAGGATATCTTCCAATATAAATGGGAGACCAGTGCATATGCAATACCGCCGCCCACACATCATTCTGGGCTACAATGGTGAAATTGTGTCCTCTCATTGGACCAATACGATGCATACTGGCATTTGTCCAGAGTCACACGATATGGTGGAGCCTTACTACCACGCTCGCTGGCAGTGGTACAATTACTTAGAGAATTTCAGAATTCGTCATGTAGTCCGTCTTACTCCAGGAGATCTAATAACATTCAACAATGGACGAATTCTCCATACTCGAAAGAATTTTTCACTCAATGGAGGAAAGCGCCATTTGCAATATTGTACTGTCAACATTGATGAGTTTAAAAGTGAGCTTCTAGCTCAGTGTACACAACAAGGTCGTCCACTGCCCAAAACGAGAGTTGGAAACCGGGATTATGTTTGCTAGACAATTGATTCATGTAGAAGATGTATGTAATATTATAAATCTAATAATATTTGACAAAAAGATAATATTCCTTATTCAATGCTGTATTAAATTATTTTATTTAGTTAATTAATTAGGTGTTGGCACATACAGAGTTGCCATTATTTTGTATCATGCTAATATATCACTATTGCATAATAAGATCCTCCACTACAGTGTACAGTCTCAGGGGGTAGCTTCATTGTTTCCTGGTTGCCAGGTAACCCTCCCCCCCCCCCAGCCCCTCATTAGAAATCCCTTTATTCTGAAGCCACCAGTATGCTAATCAATCATACAATTAATCCTAACACTTTCTCCAATTGTCACCTAGCACGTACCTGCACTAGGCTAACCTGCACACATGGTTCTACTGACTGAGAGAGCACTGTAATGCTGTTCATACTACATTTGTGCATGGTTTGTGCTCTTAGTCGTTTCTAGCTTGTCTGACACACTAGTTTTCAAACTAACGTTACAAATTTTTAAATGCGGTGTTCCCTTGCATGCATGTGACCACAGCGTTGATACCACATGCTACAGTATAAATAAAGCCTAATATATAGTACAATGTGTTTATGGTACTGTACCACTATTCTTGTACACCATGTGCCGATGGGCATGGCTTTTAGAAACCCCCTTATTTTTCTTCTGGCTATGCCCCTGACACTTTATTGACGGTATCATTGGACAGGACATTGGCTGGCAGTGTATGGTGCGAAGGAATTAAAATTCTCACATCAACTAGAATTAATAATATTATTACAGAGGGTCAACAATCAATACATGGAACTCCTTTCTTTGCACATTAACAACTTACACATCGTCTGTTTCTCATGCAAGGACAACACTGCATGCGCATATGATCGCGACTGGCTGTGCGCATTAAGTGCCACCATCTTGAACCATGCAAAATATTATTATTAATGTTATAGCACATCTAGTGTAGTGTTATTGGAATATTATACACAAATTAAACAATCAAAAAGTGCTAAGCACAAATTAAACAACATAAATAATAATATAAATTATAATACATATAGCCTACTATAATGCATAGTAACACATCAACATGACAAGCTTACAACACACAATAAACAAACAACACACATTGCAGCAAACACAGATCAAGTCAAACAGGAGGCTAGAGGGAGCCAAGCACTGCAGCTGAACTACTATACAGCAACATGATGCAGTCAGGTGCATATTATAGGTGGAATAGTATTCAAAAGTATAGCATACACCTTGCATACATGGGTGTCGACATGAAATGGTTCAATTATGCACACATGCACTCTCATGCACCACTGAACATATAATATAGAGGGAGTGTGCTACATCAACTTAATAATTTTATATAATTCTTTATTTGAGGATATATAATTGTTAACGTTCCTGGCCATGGTGGCGAGGGTACATATGTGAATTAATGGTTGGTTGTCGTCAGTAGGAGTGTTGGACAGTTCCCAGCTATCCTCCACTTGGTGCATGAGAGATTGATTTGTGTTTGCCTGTTGGCTCATGCAGTGCACAGCACATGCAACAGAGAATTTGATCACTCTTCGATTATTGGATGTGGTTGTTGGTATACTATATATTATAGTTTAAACAGCCATGCAATTAAACTGAGTGCTATAAAGAAATCACTAGCTGATTCCGAATAATCCTATAAGTCGAATGTATCTTGCCATCAATCTTGAATCGATATCCTTCTGGCAGTCCCCTATATAGAACCCCCTCAAGAGAAGTGGTTTATAAGCAACTGTCTATAGCTTTAATTAGCTTGTTACTATGCATATACATGCACATGCACGTGGTCATGGTGATCGATAATGACAATGTCCATATATCCATCTCCATTTATATAGGACTTTTATAAAGCAACGTGGACAAGGTGCATGCATATATATATATATATATATATATATATATATATATATATATAATATTATATAGAAAGAGTATATAGAGAGATCCAGCTATATTGTGGTTTGTATTAAATTATATTTAGCATTTAAGAACAATTTAAAGACTGCATGCAGGAATTATTTATTCAATTCAATTTGTGGTCTATTTATTCAATTTGTGGTGATCAACGTACTGCATGTGATGACACTTCTGCATGTACAATCATGTGAATTGCATGGTATGACTGTACGTACATGTTCCCGGGCATTAATTCCCATTCCCATTCTCATTTTGTAAATATAATTCCTGATGAAGTTATAATGATGATTTATAATTTTGTATGTACGTTGATTTTATAATTATTATATTTATTTTCTAGCTTAGAATGTTCAATTAAATATGTATCTAATTCTTCAACCCTGCAGCTGATCGATTGCATGTTGCATGATTGTTGCATTTGCATGACCAACAGCAGCTACAGTAGGTAGGGTATGAATTATAGAGCTGTTCCCACACATGCATTGATTGAAGATCATCATATACGTACTATAGTTGAGGACAGCGTTGTATTCAGTGTGTGTGTGTGTGTGTGTGTGTGTGTGTGTGTGTGTGTGTGTGTGTGTGTGTGTGTGTGTGTGTGTGTGTGTGTGTGTGTGTGTGTGTGCATGTGTGTGTGTGTGTGTGTGTGTGTGTGTGTGTGTGTGTGTGTGTGTGTATACATGTACCAGGGCCGTAGGGGCCACCAGGGCCAGTAGGGCCATGGCCCTACTGCATGGTTTTTTGGCCAATCTCAACCCCTGGAACTTTGAAACAAAGGCCATATTGGTGAAAAACTGGCAGATATGGCAAAATGCTCAGTTTACCTTAGGTTACTTTACCTATTGTTTATCTTCCTAGTAAATTGGACCTTCAATGCCAGAAAATAAAATGATTTTTGCATGAAAGTGCTACCTGTATTATATGAATGAATTATACACGAAGAAGACCACAAGTCACTATAATTGATAGTCATTCACTAAAAAAAAAAAAAAAGGTTACTAGCTATAGGGAATTAACCTTTTATCCATGAGCCTCTTTTAGAGCTTTTTTGAGATCCACTGCTGTGTCAGTGATGATTAAATGGCCAGATTGGTTTTATAAAGCTTTCCTACGGGCCTGTGTGTGTGTGTGTGTGTGTGTGTGTACGTGCACTAATGTGTGCAGCCACGTGCATGTCCTACATGCACGCAATTCATATTATAATGATCAAGTTTCCACTGCATCATTTTATTGTACAATACACACAGCTGTATTTGTGATTTGTTGTAGCAAACATCAAAAAATCTGATTCAGAGTCAACTTCAACTCCGAGGCACACAAATCAAAACATAATAATTGTAACAGTTAGTAGTAAGTTAAGTAGTAGTGAAAATGAAAACAAAGGACATGCAACAGTGAACACCACAATTGAGACACATTAAGTATTAACTGTCAAGGACACATTTTTACTAACAATGATCATAGAAGTTGGCTGTAGTGGGAAATAAGTACTCAACACACTATAAATACTACAAATAGAAATAATACAATACTGTAGCTCATACTGCACAAGTGGAGGAGGAAGGTGACTGATTATTCATCTCCCTGACTTGGGCTTTAACTATATCAGGAGAGGTAGAGGCAGAAGTGTAAAAAGATAGAACCATTGCGAAAATGTTAAACAACCAACCAAGAATGTCATTACGCACATACAGAAGAGTCAGAAGCCTTCACCACACATACTGTGACAGAATGAAATCTTGACAATACCCCCCCCCCCCCATCTGTCAAAGGAATCATGAAAGAAAGTTGTCAAGACAGTACAATACCACCAGCCATAAAATTTCTTGTAAGGGATAATCAAGAGTCACTGAACTAGGGTTCTCCCCAGCAATACTCATGCATAGCGCTCTGCTTTATATCCTTTCCAAGTACTGGGAGCGCTATGCCTTTACATAGCCATTATTCCTCGCACCCCAGGAGTGCATAAGTGAGAACAATTTTCAGTCTTGTGTGGTGAAGCCATACAGGTTTTATTGACCTCTAGCACCTACGTACCATGACTACAGAAACATCACATTACAGAAACCACCATCCCTTATCTGTTGACCAGGTGGAGCACTATACCTCCAAAAATCCTGGGGAGAACCCTGCAATTACACATTATACATAAGCACAGAATTGAAATGCTAGAGTAGCATTATGCTATTGGGCATCACCAAGTGGGAGAGGGGGGCTCCCCCCAGAATTGCTGCTGCCCCCCCTTGAATTGTATCTAAGTATACACTAACATTTCCCAAGAGGCAGGATATGAGGAAATGGCTTTTATGCTATAATTCTGAATGCTGAAAAAGCTTTTATGCTATAATTCTGAAAAAATTCCCTTGAAACAACTGTCACCAATCCCTTGACCCCTTCAAATGGTTACTATTGGTGTATTATTTGAAGACTGACAATCATTTGGAATATTATCGACACAGTCCACAATGTCAAG
>CAUJGJ010000001.1:235000-252500 GCA_963170055.1 Halisarca cf. caerulea
CACACACACACACACACACATACTCACACACATACATCTCATACTTACAGATTTGTCTGGATTGTGGAAAATTCCTCCCTCAAGTGCTTCTGAAGGCTGCAAACAAAAAGCACACTCACACATACAACCATCCATACACCAAATCGACATAAACACACACGAAACACACATTAAAATAAACACATACGTTTGTGTGTACACCTGTGCCACTGTATACTCAATAGGGCTACACATATGTGTAGTTGGTTTCAATATAGCAATTGTCTCGCCAGTCTATTGACCAACTGGTGCTCAAAGATCAAAGTGCAGCAATTGAACTGTCAACTCCATTTAAAGACAAACATTGAACACATAGACATGATCCTGAAATGCCCAGATGGATGAACACATACAGGTGTATGTGCTTATGGACAGTATGTACAAACAGTATGCCACACACGGCTGTCATCAACGATTGTAAAAACAAGTTGTTGATATTGCTCAAATTAAGACTGGATCAACACAGCAGCCAGGTTGTGTGTGGCCATTGAAGATACAGACATAAAAAAACCCAGCTAATAGCTCCACGTATGTACGTACACGTGGAGGGCCTCTGGCACATACAGTCACATACAGAGGGTAGTTTCAAGGGGTGAAACTTCGGTGGATGCTTAAAGTTTACATGGATCATTCAGTAAAAATATTGTGGTTCACATACGAGGGATATTAAAACTGGTAGTAATACTAACTTTTGTGAGCAAATATTTCTTGGCTCCCTTCCCAACCACAAAATCCATGAATCTTTAACCCCTTGAGACACCCACTGTATGGCATGCAAATCATGTGAGCTTTAACCCCTTGAAACACCCACTGTACGGCATGCAAATCATGTGATCTCTAACCCCTTGTGTCATGGTGAGCAGGTAGATCAAAGGAAAAAAGTGGTTTGTATAAGCTCTACAGCACACTTTTGATTTACTATACAGCACACTTGCAATCAAGGTTCAGCTCTACAGCACACTTGTAATCAAATCATTAACAACTCCTGACAAACAATTAACTTCATTTCACTTGACCTCTGACGCCCTCAGTGATTAAGGAAAAGTGTTATTGTATTAGCTGCACATCCCACTTGGGAGGGATACAACTAATACTTGAGACACCCACTGCATGACATGCAAATCATGTGAGCAAACATAAACAAGTCATGGCAACACATCAACACGTGACATCTTTAAACACTGACACTTACCCTAAAGGTTGCTATGGCTCCTTGCAGTACTGCAATCCACTGCAAGCACTCCTCTGTCAGGGAAGAGGAAAATCAAGATTAGAATGTAAAAACAGCAATTCAGTTCCTTACACAAGTGGTTGTACAAAGCAATAGATACAAACCATCACCGGTACATACATACATACATACGTACATACATACGTACATACATACATACATACATATGTATGACTATACTTAGGAAAGAGCAGAGGATTAATGGATACAGGGTACCCTGTACCCCTACACATGAGTCAATGTCCATGAATTCAAATAAGGGCCGAGCTCTCAAGGGGAGGGGATGATGAGTGCTCCTCCTACTTAGTGAAGCCCTGCATACCCATACACACAGCAAACCTAGTGACTAGTTCCTCAAAAAAAAAAAAAAAAAAGGAAAATGGACACAAGTTCGTACGTATGTATGTACAAACAGTATAATATTTTATCACACACGCACGCACGCACACACGCACGCACGCACGCACGCACGCACGCACACACACACACACACACACACACACACACACACACAATGCACACAGGTCCTACCTTCTGAAGGAGCTGCTAACTGGAAAACTCTGTTTGAGGTCATCAGATCCAGTCTATGAGGCTTCTTGCTGTCCTTCTATAAGTCCAAAAACAAGAGAAGAAGTAGAAGAAGAACAGTGTGAGTAGTACAGCATGCTATGCATGAATGCCAAGTGGAGCTCTACTCTCAGGGTTTCTTTTCAATGAAGAACCAAGGGAGGTCAAAGGGTAGTCACGAAATAGGTGAGGGGCGGCAATTTTTCCCATGTGGGTCAAAAATCCCCCCCCCCAAACATTATCAGACATTAGAAAAGTCTAATAACACCCAACATACAGCTGTACATGCATAAGGAGGAATACATGCATTACTTGTACCCATTGGACATGGAAGGTGGGGAATAGACACTTGCTTTGTAGGCTACGAGGGCAAAGCCCGAGGGGTCTATGCAAGTGTCCGTCAACAGTTAATGGTTGCTGGGTTACAAATTAGTTAGATCCTGACTATAAAGGCTAGGCTGCACACTCGTTTAAATACCAACAAACGAATAATTCGGACGAATCGCTCGTCGACGGTGAACATGTTCACTGAACAAGGAACGCCTAATTTGCATTCGGCGTTTGTCAAAATCGTTCGCTGCAGTCATTTCGTTGTTTACATTAACACCTTTTGACGATAGCGTGGTCTAGGCTTAATACACAGGTGCGTAGGTGTGTTGTAGCAGAAAACTGCAGTGCTGATGTCCTTGGGCTTTGCCCTCGGTCATACAGCACTGTATTTCTACTGCAGCACACATGGACAGAATGCACGTAACTCATATGTAGCAAATACAGAATATGTACAAGATATGTACACACGATATGTACATACACTACACAAATTACTACACAAAAGCAGTGTGCTGGAATGCTCATACAGCACATTCACGTACGTACATACATCACATATGTATGTACATACATAGTATGTACATGTACAGATAAATACAGCACAAAAATATACAGGACACTAGTAGCAAGTATGCACAGTACATACCACACACGATACACAAAGGAGCACTGTGCACAAAGGAGCACTGTGTACGAGGGAGCACTGTGCACAAAGGAGCACTGTGCACAAAGGAGCACTGTGCACAAAGGAGCACTGTGCACAAAGGAGCACTGTGCGCAAAGAAGCACTGTGCGCAAAGGAGCACTGTGCGCAAAGGAGCACTGTGCGCAAAGGAGCACTGTGCGCAAAGGAGCACTGTGCGCAAAGGAGCACTGTGCGCAAAGGAGCACTGTGCACAAAGGAGCACTGTGCACAAAGGAGCACTGTGCACAAAGGAGCACTGTGCACTCACATCCACAACTTGTTTGACATCATTCATCTCCGACACTCGAACTTCCCCCTTGAATTCAGACTCCTACGGATGACAGGAGCAACCATTGATAAACATACATACGCACATGTACTGTATGTAGTGCAAAGAAAGAATTTCATAGAGGGTGCATACTTGAACAAGAAATGACTGGAGCTGGTCTTAGATAATCTACACATTAATAACATATGTACATACGTACAAATACATACCAGAATACACACACACACACACACACACACACACACACACACACACACACACACACACACACACACACACACAAACACACACACACAAACACACACACACAAACACACACACACACACACAAACAATTATCTGTACTCAACCCAATAAAGGCCAGGTTCATATACGCATGTAGCTGCAGACAAAACAGACAAAGCTGAATAACAACAAAAATAATTCCTCACTTTGTCATTTTTGGTCTTGAAATATCGAAGATTTTGCTCATCAAATGTAAACCAACGCTGTTGCCATGGTTTTTCTCCACGTTGCCTGCAAATTTTGAACAATTAGAAATATTTATGATCAAATACATACAAGCACCCCAGAGGACCCTTTAATCTCCACTCCACACAGTTGAACATGCACACACACACACACACACACACACACACACACACACACACACACACACACACACACACACACAACTCACCCTCCTCTTTTCTCCATCCATCCTTGTTTGGTCTTTGGAGCCTGTAAGTTGGATAAACACACAGTAAATTCACGCCAAAACTTTTAGGGAAAATACTGCTATACTACTGTATGTAGTTAGAATGAACAATGTGAGGTACATGTGTACATATGTACACGTGTGCCATGAGAAATAGCATCTACAGAATAAGCAAATTCAACACTATTTCCTTCTACACTGAGAACATTTGATGTCCATAACATGCACATACATACACAAGTATGAGCACAAAAGTGTGTACACATACGAACATATTTACATACATACACACATACATCAATACATACATATACTGTATATGTACATTAAGTAGAATACCCTAAATCGGGAAATATTCGCGAACATCAAATTCGCGAATCGGGGTCAAATCTGGTAGGCAGAAAAGTTTGCACCTAAAGTTTCACAAGTCTCACCATAGATTGTCTATACCTATACTTTGGAACATGTGTAGAAATATTCGCAACAAAAAAGTTCGCGTGTGGAGTCAATTCGCAAAAAACGCGAACATTATTCATTGCGAAATTCATACACACATACATCAATACATACGTATACTGTATATGTACGTGTAAGTAGAATAAATGCATGGTACACTGTGCAATGATTCATATACACCCATGACGAGCGAGTACATTAGCACATGTCTACAGGACACTGTTGTGTACTGGATACTGAAAAAAGACTATTCCTACTTTGTACGTGTGTATAGTCACAACAATGCAAATGATATGCGTAAATGAACGTGCATGTGTATACATACGTTAACATATAAACATGTGTACTACAGTTGAACCTCGTTAACATGAAACTGCTTAACATGAAATATCTTTTAACATGAAATGCTAGCCAAGTCCAAGTCTAAGCATAACATGTAGTACTGTTTACATGAAATACTGTTAAGATGAAATTTCAGCACAGTCCCCTGAGTTTCGTGTTAACGAGGTTTGACTGTAGTGTGTACATGCAAATAGACACATGATTGTGCATGTGTACATATGTATTTACACACTCATATAGACTATGTATGTACATGTAAGTTTGTACGTATACAGTATACAGTATGTACCTATGCATATATGTATGTACATTCAGATGTGAATACGTATGTACATTCGTATCCCTTTTGACAGACCACCCTCAGGGACCTGTGAAAGGTGGTCTTTCAAAAGAGGTGGTCTCTGGCGAGAGGGGAACGTAGTATGGGGTATATATACACTTGTGACAAGCAGAGCTAGTCTTATAAAAGGAGTGGTCCCGTGGGGGGGGGGGGGGGGGGGGGGGCTCTCAAAAGGGGTATATACCAAGCTAAAGATAGCCTTGAGACTAGTAGGGAAGAAAAGTCCCGCTACAACAAGGAAGAGCACTTTGACCTGACCTCGCTCCAAGATATGTTTAATCTTCTTAGATAATCGTATCGATCTAGGTGAATCAGAACACTGTATCGCTGATGCGAGCGTATATCATCATAATCATTGTCGTCAAGTCCTTCTGAATCCAACTGTAATTTTGAAATGTCTGGAGCAGACAAAGATGTTGGCATGTTGATGATTTTCTCCTTGTTATTGGCAACAAAGTCACCGAGTGAAAGGAAATTGTTTGAGAAAGGTATGTCATGAGGACTCAGAAAATTGTGTTGCTTCCGCTCTAGGGACATTCACCTGAAAAGTGGGCCAGGAAATCACAAACGATACTCAAGAATTACACACAGCTGAAGAAAGAAGAGTGTTGGAAAAAGAACCAAACTTTCAAAGGCACCCTTCCACCACAGAAGCCTAGAGACAAGCTGAAGGTAATTGTCAAAGAAAACGATTTGAGGATCCAATCTGTCTTATCTGTCCCCCGATTGTAAACCTGAAAGGTTCTGAAATAATAGGCTTTCCTTTCCAACCAATCGAAGGAAAACTGAAACAAGTTCTAGAAGACTTGCCAAAAGGAGAAAGAGATCTTGTATATTTAGTTCACTCAGTAAACAAAGCCTTTTCGGTCAACAGAGTTAGCCTTTAAGCTTTTCACACCAAGCTTCTCATCCGAAGAAAAAACAGCACCTTGGACTCTCAGTAACTCAATCAAGAACAAGTTGTAAGAAAAGAAACTACGTACTTCAACTGCCAAAACTACCAGAACTGAAAAGACCTAACTCACAACTCCGTCCACTGTAGTACTCACAAAGCTACTGCTGTACCAAAGACCAGGATGTGTTAGCTAATCACAACTAATTCATGTGAATAGGAATCAGTTGTATGTCTGCAGGAGTAGTGCAAACAAGAAGCCACAAAAGAGGGGATGGTAGAACCCATACAACTAACAGACACACAGTCAGGATAAAGTCATAATTTCCTGCCAAAGCTGTGATAAGTCGATGACAAACACCATAATAATCTTGGGCAGTGGAATCAGGAAGAGGATGATGCCCTGACCATGGTAAAGGTTACTTTACCACACCCTAGGGGAATGACATGGGGGAATGACCACTCAGTCATATGTGTGCTTCTGACAGCCAACTAGAGGTCATCAGGTTTCCAAAAGAATAAAACACAAAATACATGACACTGCCAACATACAGACATGTAATCATTGAAAAGACAGACTATGATCTATGATGTAATGGATGTGCTGTTGTAGATGCTAGTCTATAAAAAATCAGTATTGATGTATTTTTCCGCAGCCTGTACTGTAGGTATCCCAAGATGTAACTAGCGAAGTGTGGTAGCAATCCGTGTAGTGGGGGTGATAATACGAACACTTTCTGCTGAGTTGTTGGTGAGTGTTATAACTACACATTTAGCACTACATGAAAACATGTTCCATAATCATAGGCGTAGGAACTGGGAGGCAGAAGAGCTCTACATCTTCATTTTTGAAATAATCAAGAAATCTACTATGTAACTTAAAAATCACATTTAAAAGTTTAAATATACAATCTTCCAACAGAAAGTAAGTTTCATTGTAATAAACTGCTACCAAAAGGAAGTTTTAAACAATAAAATTGGCATTATAACGCTACCTATTGCAAGTCACCATTTGCAAATATTGTGCAATCACGTGTAGTGCGGTTTTACCGTTGTCTGCTTCTAAGAAGCGACTGGTAGATCTACTGGTCTTTGCATATGTCCGAATAGAGGCCGGAGCTTCTATTCGGACATATGCCCCTACATGCACATACATGTACACGCACACATACACACACATGCACACACATGTACACGCACACATGCACACACACTCACACACACACACACACACACACACACACACACACATACACACCATAAGTACTATAACACACACACACACACACACACACACACACACACACACACACACACACACACACACACACACACACACACATACATACACACACATACACACACACACACACACACACACACACACACACACACACACACACACACGAACACACACACACACACACACACACACACACACACAATAGATACTCTAACACACACATACACACACACACACACACACACACACACACACACACACACACACACACACACACGAACACACACACCATAGATACTCTAACACACACACACACAATCCCCTAGATGTGCATGAACACATGAACACGAGCATACCATATGTGGATGCACACAACACACACACAGACACAAACACACTTGTTTGCAAACACACTCAATAATGAAGAAATCAAATACAGTCAAACCTCATTCAGAAATTAAGGCCCCCACGTGCACAATTAGTTCTTATTATCAGAAGTTCTTATTAGGATAAGATACCACATGTACAGTACTACAGCAAACCGAACAGGGCTTGGAAACTAGTTTGTGTTAAGCAAAAATTTGTCTTAAGAGTGTTCTTCTTGACAAGGTTCGTACATAAGGTACGTACACACTCACCTGGTTGTCAAGGTTGAGTCTGGCCCAGGCAGGAGACAACTGTGAGAATTGGGAAGGGAAGGATATCAAAACACATGCTCACTTGCATCCCCTCCACACGCACACACACACACACACACACACACACACACACACACACACACACACACACACACACACATACACACATGTAAGATGGAATCACGACAGGTGCTATTCTTACGAATAAAGAGGGGTAATAAGATTGAAAGATGGAAGGGCGGGTTAAGAGGGTAATGAGGAGGTGAGAGTTCGGCAGGCTTACACCAACAGCACACAAGTGAATTCCTCCATCTGCTCATTAGCTCAGTATTTTCCCTAATACTCCAGCATTACCCTGGAGGTTCTGTCTACGCTGTGGTGAAGACATAATGGATTTTAGAATGCTATCTCAGCAGTAACCCTTTCAGCACAAGGTTGGTAACAATGATGGACCTTGGATGGGTAAAATCATGGAATTACCAGAGGCCTACCCACTGCAGATCCAATGAAGTTAAGCCTGTACAACTGATTCAATTCATCGCTCAAATTGAAGAGAATTGTACATAATTATTTGCATCCAATGTGTCAGATAATCAACTAACATCTCACAGTATGTACATACAGTACATGTATATGTACATACAGTACATGTATGAGTGTGCACACACACACACACACACACACACACACACACACTCTCCAGTTTTCACACCAAAATATTCCAGCCTCGGATACCACCTTTATAATCTACAAACTCAAATTTTCCCTGAGGGGGGCATACCCCTAGACTCCTCTAGTTGTGTATATACCCCTATGATCCCACATACATATGTATGTACGTACATACCCCGTATAGTGGGAAATGTTCACGAGGTTTTATTTTCGCTATTTTCATGAATGGCCTAATTCACGAAGATCATACCGTGAATCTTTTAGGCTTGAATACACTCAAATAGCAATACATTAGCAACCATCCACGCGGAAATGGACAATGACATCAGTCACAACCATAGACATAAGACATTTCTACTTCTGGAGTACTCACTCTTCGCCACTACCATGGATAGGAGTATTGTAAGGAAACGCGAATATAGCTGTTCAGCCTAGAATCATAAAAATTAAAACCGCAAAATAGCTTTCATGGGACAAATTTGCGAACATTTTGCATGCAAAAACTTCCCGTTGTACGGTATATGCGCCTCCTTACACACAGTATATCTACCCCTTACTATACTTTGTAACTATGTAGGTACTCCCCCCCCCCCCCAATCATTAGCCTGAAAGAACCCCTGCTATATAAAGTACATACAATACACACATCAAAACTACGGTCATGTCTCGCACGGCAAACATACACTGTAACCATGAAGATCCCCCCCCAAACTTTATTCCTAGATAAAACCCTGCACACACACACACACACACACACACACACACACACACACACACACACACACACACACAAGACACAACACAACATACACACAATATACACAACACACACACACACACACACACATGTACAATTTACACAATTTATACAATTTACACAACACACAAATTAAACAACATACGTACGTAGATACACATATGCACATAACCACAGAAGCAGGATAGATTACAAGGGAGAGACAGAATGAAAAACTTGCCATTTTCACTGTACAAGAAGTTCTTATCTTCTTATCGCTTACAATAGAATAGGTTTTAACTAAAACTTTACCTTTTATGGAAATACAGAACTTCTATACGAAAAATAGAGCCAATGGGAAAGTGGCAGACACTACTCTTAAATCTGAAATCCCTGATTTTAAACCCCGCAGATACACAAGGGTCGGTGTGGAGGGTAATGAGGAGATGGAAGCTTAGCACGTTTACATCAATGTGACTGGACACAAGGGGATTCCCCCATAAGATCACTACCCTCAGTATTTTCCCCTTTGTCCCAGGGTTATCCCGAAAATTCTGGTGAAGACATAATGGATTTTAGAATGCTATTCCAGCAGTAACCCTTTCAGCACAAGGTTGGTACCAATGAGGGACCTTGGATGGGTGAAATCATGGAATTAACAGTGACCTACAGACCCCGCAATGAATAGAACAGGCTGGTGAGCAGATACGTACATGGATGGGCTGGTGAACAAATATGGGAGAACTGACCAGTGAGAAAAATGGGAGGCCACGATGGTGAACAAATACATGGACGGGCTGGTGAACAAAGTGTACACACACACACACACACACACACACACACACACACACACACACACATACACACACACACACATACACACACACACACACACACACACACACACACACACACACACACACACACACACACACACAGGAAGTAAGAAAACTGAGATCACAACCCAGCAAAAGATGGCAGGTCTTCCAATGAATTAACCAGCTGACTACCTACGTACGTACGTACCTACTCTACATGCACCTCTGAACACATGCATAGCAGCTCATTCATACAGCAGATTACTTTGCTATTGTACATACATGGGCTACTCCTTCGGGAGGAGACAGGCCATGATGGTGACATTGATGGAGTGTACAGACGTATGTACATACGTATATACTGGATTTAAAGTAATCACACAGCACAAGTCTACATGGATAAATGAGGTGAAAACAATGGTACAAAACGGGCGTGCGAAGATTGGAACATGAAACCTCTAGAAGAAATGACAGTACAAAGGTACATATGTACGTACACACATATGTACGTATGTATGTCACACATACACATACACACACACACACACACACACACACACATACACACACACACATACACACACACACACACACACACACACACACACACACACACACACACCAGTAAACTTTCTCCCATTTCAGTTAGTGTTCCTAATCTCCTATAGAAACAAGATAAGCATTTCACAACAAGAAGCACATACAATGTCTCACTTGCGCACACGTACATACTATGTACATGTTGCACTCACAACTCAACACATGAATACAAATATTAAGATACGTGTACGTAGTTTGTATGGCTAGGTACAAACACAGTATAATTATAAAAAGGATGAACACACACACACACACACACACACACACACACACACACACACACACACACAGTTCACCCTCCCTGGTTCATCAATAAATGATTCCCCCTCACACAAACCCTAGAAAAAAATTCTAAATGCAGCAATGGAATGCATGTATGTGTGTACACAAATGAGCACATTGTGTTTGTGTGTGTAAATCCACATACTTTCTTGTACCAGGTGACAGTGATTCCAGTCTGGTGGCACTGGACGGAGGGAGGGTCTGCGGAAACAACGCCAACAGAATAGGAAGTAACACCAAACACTAGCCACAGGATCACTACTCATATACCGAATAGGGACTCATTTTCGCAGGACATATATTTCATGAATCAGAAACTTGTCTGTAAATCGCAAATTTATTTTCGCAAATGGACCTGTCAGCAGTCCCTACTACTGTACAAACGTACGTATATGTTAGATTAATAGACTATGTAGCTATGTATATAGCCAAATACTCACAATTTCACAATTGAATTATTTGTGAATGCAAGCTCAGTTGTGAAATTCACGAAAATAATATCCCACAAAAATTAGTGCCTACATGGTATACCATGCATACTCAAATTTTTGCAGATGGACGGCCGTGCGCAAAATTACAGGATAAGCAGTGAAAATTTAGCTCAAGCTCTTGTGCCATTACCAAAATGGCTGTCAAAGGAACAGTGTCTACCACAAAGCATTGTAGTATCTCTGCTCTGTTCTCAATTCTCTATTCGTCCAAAACAGAGGATATACTATCTCTAAAAGACTAAAAAGATAGAATTGGAGGGGAATCATGGAAATCACGGAAATCATGAAAACCCTCGATCAGTACAAATTTCATCCCGTGAAAACTGAGCACATGCAATATAATGTGAGTCCAGAGGGCTTCACTCCTAATTTTTACAACTACAAGAATACATACGTACATACATTTCACCACACACACATACACACCCAAGGATACTGTACGCATATCTACGTACGTACAAGATTATACTAGGTACGACTAAAGTATGCCATTTAGCAAAATCATCCTTCAATTATTGTTAATGTGCGCTTCACTCCTACAATAACACTAGCAGCATATGTACATATATAAGTATATAAAATATATGTACAGTACATACCAATTACACAAAGGACAATCATATCACGTAATGCTCTACCTTCTGAGCCAGAAAGTCCATCCAGTAGGCAAGGCCACGGATCACCCTTAAGAAGGCACCCCTCCTCATTTACTAGTTGTACAACTACACTAAGTTGATTTGAAATGTTGGTAATTGGGTAGGTCAATGACACAGAAAACATTTATTGTATATTATTTCCCCAGAGTAGCCTAACTAGGCTAGGCTAGGTTAGTTCACTGTACACTCAGTCCACTTTCTCCCATGGTCTGTTAGGGAGGCAGGCAATGCCTGTATGTCGCCCTTTCCTGAGTAGTGGATTTCATTAATACTTTCCCTATCATTGACCCACCCAATGAACAATATTTCAAATGTACGTATGTACATAATGTACATACATACGTACATGTGTATGTATAGAGAGAGAGAGAGAGAGAGAGAGAGAGAGAGAGAGAGGGAGAGAGAGAGGGAGAGGGAGAGGGAGAGAGAGAGAGAGAGAGAGAGAGAGAGAGAAAGACACCCATAGTAGCATATAGAAGACATACGTCTGCATGTGATACACATGTGAGCATCACATGCTAATAATGCGCTGTAAACATGTGATACCCCCAAACATGGCAGGCTAAACAAACATAGGCAGAGCAAACAGGCTGTGTACCACTCACATTCGTCAGGTTCTGTCCTGAGTTACCAGTCGAATTTTTGCCCATCCTTCCAGTAGACACCGATCGAGAAATCTGTCCCTTACCATTTGGAAGGTTGTGGGCCGACTCGTACTCATTTTCACCCACTGCTAGAGACTTTGGCTCATCATTGCTCTCCAGCAAACCAGGAGAGGAGGCAACACTCAACAGCTGGTGCTACAAACAAGTCAAAGAAAGTATGTACGCACATATGTAAGTACATATATATGCACACAATACCTACAAACACATTGTAGCGAGTCGGCGAATGTGAATCAGCAAAAGCGGAATAGAGAGCTTTGGAAAAGCCACAAGAAGATCCCTGGTTATTCTATCCATTTCCTGCAGAATCGTCTTGTTGCTTATCATTCTCTTCAGGGGAAAACAAGGATCCGAAGGCAAAGCCACTTTAAAGATTCCGACAACTAAAGCATTCGGTAGGGACTGCGAGTATATTGTGTTTTGACTTATATCTAGCTTTCTGTCCAGCTAGCTGCCTTGAAAGAACCCTTGCTTTTTGTATATTAATTACAAAGGCCAATCAATGTTTCTCCATTCCCTATGCCCTTTGAGAAACAGCAACAAGGTAGACCGAAGTGTCAATTCGAGCGCTGCTCACTTCATTTATTGCGTATTCCGTAGAATCTATGCTCCAGCATTGATCTAGGGCTTTGCCTGCATGCAGTGCAGTGTACAGAACCGTACACGACGCGGTAGAGCCTACTGTACACAAGAGAATTGATCGTTGTAGGGGTGAACAGACAATTGATAAATTGAGTACATCTGCTGGTGTATACGGCTAGATACATGCACACCTAGGGTACACTGGGTATGTACCCACAGCAGCCTCTTTGAAGTAAATGGATAACACCCACGCATCGGGATACAAGTACATGCAGTACAGGTCAAAAGTAACTTATGCAAGCTTGTGATGTCTTTTGCACTATCGTGAGACAAACCCGTGCGACGATCACACGCTATAGCTTGTGCTTCTCACGAAAATGCGTGAGAGAATCTCTCAAAAAATCGCATGTGATGCAAGAAATCTCTCATAGAGTTTGTGCGCGAATGTGCCAAAACACGTACATACGTTACCTTTGACCTGTACTGTACATACGTATATACGTATGCACATACATACACACGTGTGTGTACCAGATATATGTATGTACGTACCATAGGCAGAGGAGGATACTTTAGTTGGGGGGGAAACAACTAATACAGCTAAAACATGTGTGTACATACAGTACACCCGCTACAGTACACCCACTACAGTACACCCGCTACAGTACACCCGCTACAGTACACCCGCTACAGTACACCCTCTACAGTACACCCTCTACAGTACACCCGCTACAGTACACCCGCTACAGTACACCCGCTACAGTACACCCGCTACAGTGCACCCGCTACAGTACACCCGCTACAGTACACCCTGTACAGTACACCCGCTACAGTACACCCTCTACAGTACACCTGCTACAGTACACCCGCTACAGTACATCCGCTATACTTCATGTTAAATATCATAATTATTGAAAACATCTTAGCACATTTTCCTGTATCAGCACAACACAATCAATGATCTATACATTCACAATATTTCAATTAAAGCTTGACATAAGACACACAACATGCACACAGCATGCACTCAACATGCATACATACAACATGCACTCAACGTGCACACAACATGCACTCAACATGCACTCAACATGCACACAACGTGCACACGTAGTGGGTACTTACAGGAGGATTCCTAGTTGGAGTACTTGTGCTGGACGACTGCTCTGCAGTTGTGGTGGAAGTGCCGGACAATTCCCTGCTGATGTCAACAAACTCGTACATCCCCTGAGGTGACACAGGAGAGGGCTCATTGTCTTGATCAGTAGATGATTGCGGTAAATCTGGTGCGGCATTGCTGTCTGGATGAGTTACCAGAACATTATCATCTGAAGATTTCTTCACATCCACACTTGGCTCTATAAGTTTGCTGTCTTGAGGTGGACCAGTAGAGGGGGGTCCACCCTGTGAAGGTATGGGGGCGGGTGGTACCTCCTCATACACTGGCATGGGCACAGAAGGGTCTTCTTGCAGATCTTGTATCGGTGAAATCTCAGCGTACACTGCACCGGAGTCTACAGCAGATCCGGGAGAATTGGTGGAGCCATTAGTGACAACATCCGGTTCTTCTTCAGAAGACTTCTTTGGCGATACCACTGTGTACAAAACACCCGGATCAAGAGGCTTTTCGACAGGCTCTGGTGTGTCCTCCTTATTCACAGGTTCCAAAGAATAGCCTCCGGACACTGGCTCCTCTATGTTGGTTCTAGACACAGACTCTGATGACTCTTCTTGAGAAACAGGTTGGACTGTATCCTCTCCTGATACAGGTTGGCTGGAGACGTGAGTACCTGAGGGGCCATTCTCAATTGGTTCACTCGCAGTACCATCAGTCTTAACAAACACGAGTGACAGTGATGTAGATTCAGGTTCCTTCTCTGCACTAACAGGAGGCGTTTTAAAGGATCCACCAAACTTCTTCCTCGGGGCTGGAACAGGCTGCTTGACACTGGCTGCTCGTCTAGGCGAAGGCTTCGGAGAAGGATTCCTTCTGATGATATCAACATTGACGTAGGCATCAACCTGAGAAGGTGGGAGCCTTGGCTCAGTAGACTCAATCGGCACTTCTGGTCCCTCAGTGTCTGCTACAGAGCATGGCTCGTGTGTAGATAGTGTAGAATTCATGCTGTCTTTCACAGTGTGTGAGTTGAGAGGCTGTAGAAAGGTATCATCCGCTGTGGGTGAGTCTACCTGCTGTGTTTCAGACACCTCAACTAGTGGAGGAGAAGTAGACAGAGATGACCTTCGTCCTGGAACAATAGGTGGACGCATCTTGAGGTCACAAGGCAAATATTGCTCCACTCTGACGGAATCTGGAGGCAGAGATCTTCTGTTAGCTGTAACGTCACTTGATCTTCTCCGTAAGGCTACGTCATCAGAAGATGTCATCACACCCCCATCATCTCTACTGCGCCTTCGAAGATTTCTCAAACTCTGTTGCCTTTGGGGAATTTTAGGGGGAATTTCCCTGTCTTCTGATAATTTTCGAACTGGTGACAAAGTGCCAGCAGAAGAGGAAGATGAAAGAGGCGAAGATCGATGTCGTCTTCGATCAGGTACAGGAGGAGGCGGAGGTTCTGCTTCCACGATAACAACCGGTTCTCTGGTTTGCTCAACTGTAGCCTCCGTACCGGCAGTCACTCTGTGGTTGAGCTCTGGGGTTCCAGGTGCGCTCAATTCCCCACTCCCTCCAGGGATGTTCTTCAGAATGCGCTTGACATGTCCCAGCTTAGTGATACCCAGTGCTTTCATCTGACTGCTGGTCATTCCTTGAAGCTGACTCACATGTGTGAACCCTTCCTGTACTAAGAGGTCCCCATACTCCCCCAACCCCAGTCCCTCCAGCCACTCTACTGTCGATTCAAATGACATGACTGAACAGACCTAGGCCATAAGAAGACCTGTGGGAAACAAGGGCAGCAAACATGTACAGTTACCAGTTCATAAAGAACACAAAAAAGAATATTATGGAGTACGGTAGTACTCCATATGTAGGATTTGACACAGAAAACATGGCCGTCATACATTAATGCAAATTTGTTTTTGTCTAAAACTAACGGTATGGTAGCTCCATAGCTTTCAAAAGCAGATTCTGGTGCATTTCGATAGATCAGATGCCTACAAGACAAAGCACGTAGTTCAAAAGCTTTGTAAACCTATCTCTTTAAAGAAATTCGAAGTACGTATACTTGCCGAGGTATGGGTCAGCAACACCAGTACCATTCATACATTTGCACATACGTACATACATATTGACCATATACAGCTGGTGAAACCTTCTTAATCCTATCCTTTGTAATCCAAAGTTAGGCACAATCTGACCAAAAAATGTGGAATGGATAGTTTTTATATGTACGTAAAACATATTACATATGTGATCCGTGAACTCTGTAATCCGTAACCCGACTCCCTTTTTCATCCCCAATTTCCAAAAGTCTATGATAATATTTCATTCACAATACTGATGCCTGATGCCCCCTGATTCCCCCGACCCCCTTCGCCATTGTCCCCTTATGCTGATTCTTCTTGGAAGGAAACCCAGCGTGTGCATGTATGTACATACACACACACACACACACACACACACACACACACACACACACACACACATGCAACCTATCACAAAAACCACACAAGTACGTACATACATACGTAGAGAACTAAGCTTACAACACTGGAACTATGCTACACCCCTTTCCTGAGTACTGGATGGACAACTGCCAGTAGTGAATGGAAATTAACCCACGTATGTACGTACATCAACAGCAAACAGAGCTACATTATGCTATGTACAGACGTACCTATGTCTGTATGTACGCATGCAAGTACGCACGTAAGCACTCATATGTAAATACACACAACACAGACATTATTACATAATGTATGCAAGTGTGCCTACAGTACACACAGTGTACATAAAAATACATATGTACATACATACACAGGGTTCTCCCTACATACATTAAGGCAAATCGGTCCAATATGCCTTCCTTGACGAAGGCATATCGGCTTCTGTGCACACGCCTTCAAACTAAAAGAAGCCTTCCAGTATCCTTTGTGTTTACTAAGCAAGGTCACAGAAATACAGGATTTAAATTATACATATTACTATTGTAATACAGTAGTATGGAGATATACTATGGAGAACACAAGTGATAATTAAAGAAGCCAGACAAGTGATGATTGGCAGTGTGCAACTGTTACTATGCGAGCTCATGGCAGAATGCACACAAGAGTTCTTGCCCAACCT
>CAUJGJ010000001.1:255000-260000 GCA_963170055.1 Halisarca cf. caerulea
GTAAACACATAGCAAACAAGATTCACAACAACTCACATGTACGTACATACGTACGTACGTACATGCACACATACATAGATATTTACATATTTATGTACATACATAATATATGTATGTGTACTTCTGGATATAATACTCATACATATGTTTGCAAAATGCACTACCACAATATGTATGCATACATAAGTATGCATGTGTTACGCATATGGGTGTAGTCATAAGCATGTTCATGGATGAGTGGTACTGTACAAGATTCCTTCAAACTGCACATTCTACAACGACTGTCAGAGGATGACACCTGAAATCAGTATCCAGTCACTATCACCACAGAAGCAAATCAATCCCAGACAAAAGTGCTCTCATGGAGTCCATTTACAACCTTAACATGGTCAACATACATATGTACGTATGCAAGCCTTAAGCTGTGTACTGTAGAAACTGGATAGAAAGTACCCTCAAGGGAAGGAAAAACAGGTACGTACTCACTATCAGAGGTACGTACGTACTTACGATCCAAGGTGCTTTCAATGGCATTGCATAAGATAGGGACAGAGCAATGAGTACTTACTATCCAGGAGTACTCACTAACAGAGTTTGACTGTGTGTATGAGACTTTAATGCACATTTCTGCCTCACCATAGTCACGTCATGGCTCAGCTACATACCTGCCTATACAGCAACATGCACATGCACATACACCCACATCAACCTAATGTAGCTCCCGCCATTTACTTGTGCCCATATACCAACATGTCTCCACAACCACTCCTGTAATACAGCCACACCCACTTTTATAAAACAGCCACACCCACTTCTGTAATATAGCCACACCCACTTCTGTAATGCTGCCACACTTCTGTAATACAGTCACACCCACTTCTGTAATACAGTCACACCCACTTTTGTAAAACAGCTGCACCCACTTCTGTAATATAGCCACACCCACTTCTGTAATACAGTCACACCCACTTCTGTAATACAGTCACACCCACTTCTGTAATACAGTCACACCCACTTCTGTAATACAGTCACACCCACTTCTGTAATACAGCCACACCCACTTCTGTAATACAGCCACACCCACTTCTGTAATACAGTCACACCCACCTGCCTATACAGTGACAGGTCAATACAACCATCTGTGTCTAAAAACACTCATCAAATGATGGAGTTACCTACGTATGTACACATCTACACTTGTACATAGTTTAGGGCATCAAACTGGTATGAAGGATCTATGCACACTGTAGTACTACATGCATATACAGCAAAATCTGTCTATAGCGACCATTTGAGGGACCAAGTAATTGTGGTCTTTGTAGACAGGTGGTCCTTGTACAGAGGTGCTTTAGTACAACTAAAGTGGACAATGAGCCAGCCTACCATGGTCTCTACACACAAGTGGTCTTTAAGACAGGTTTTACTGTATGTATATACTGTACATGTGCATATGTGCATAATATTATGTACATACGTACGTATGTACGTATGTATGTATGCAGACATCCAAGTATGTATGTACGTACATACGTATATGCACTGGCTAAAGGAGCATTATAAAAGCTACCTTTGAGAAATCTCTCAACAATGGGTATAAGCTTTGAACAATGAAGCATGTCAGGTGAATGGCAGGGCAGTCAACCACGTAGCGCAGCTGAAAAGAGTAAGTATCCTGGAAATGGTTGATTCGGTATTGCAAGGTATGGAAAATGACACACAAATCCCTAAATATGTACATATGCCTATTGAAAGGGGGAGTGTGCACAATCATACACACTTTGCAATGTTATGAGAAGTGTGTTTACATTGAGAGCTAATAGCACATTAGAATCACAATTGGTAAAGTGCAAAGCTAAGGACAAAACAATCGACACAAGATGCCAAGCTGGGCATATGGAAGCGTATACATACTAACCGGTGTATGTGCATATACGTACGCTCCACAGCATTAATCACAGTCCACAGCGATAATTACAGAAAGTAGTAAAAAGAGAAGGTGGACTAAAGCACAGGAATTTACCATACAGTCAAAATCAGTCACGAATTTGAATCAATCAGGCTAATTCAATAAAATTATCAATGATTTAATTATGTCACCGAATCTTGACATTCCCCTATCAACTTGGCCACATACTCACTCTATCCCCCCCCCCTCCCACGCACCCACACACCCCTTCTAGGTACAAAAATAGACTTACATTGATTACATGATCCTCTTTTACATGAAGTTTAGGAAAATTCCTGAAATTTCATCAAAAGAGCATTTAATGTAAACAGTGTTACACCCTATGCTTGGGTTTGGACTCGTCTTGTGTTTCGTGTTCCAAAGGATATTTAAGTATGAAATTTCACTCTACAGACCATCAACAGTGTGCTTACTGCACTTATAGGTACACATAAACAGGTTCTAAATAGCCGTCCATACTACGTATGTGTGGGAACAGAATTGTGTGTGTGTGTGTGTGTGTGTGTGTGTGTGTGTGTGTGCGTGTGTGTGTGTGTGTGTGTGTGTGTGTGTGTGTGTGTGTGTGTGTGTGTGTGTGTGTGTGCGTGTGTGTGTGTGTGTAATGTACGTACGTACATACGCATGTGGTAACACCTCATACTGTCGGAAAACACTTAACAATCCTACTCGTTGCGACAGCCCTAGTACATCACCAGGTCGATACACTCGGCCCCTACTAGCATGGGTACAAAATACCCGCTGTCTCCCAGCAATAGAGGGCTTCGATAGAGACGTAAACGGGTTACGGAATGTCAAAGCTAAATCGCGGAAAACGCGCTCAAATGGGGAAACTTCGCAAACACATGAATAGGACATTTAGTACACAGTCAAGCAAATTATAAATCTGGACTCTCCCAAGACATATGGTCGATCCTATCTTGGTATCTATGGTATAATGTACGCTAGCTCAATCGCAATACCCACAATCACCCAACTCGCCGAGAGATCTCCCTCAATAAGATGCGATGCTAAACCTGTAGCCAGGCGAAGCTGATGCCCAGAGGGAAACAGGACCGAATCTGGGCGAGACTCTTCACTATAATTTAAGGAGAAAATGGCTCCTTACAACAAACAGCTACGGTGGACACTCGCTCCTACCAAACACATGCACTAAAGTATAGCTCACCTTCGAAAGGCAAAGATATGGCTTGTCCTCTACAATTCTACCTTGGGTGAATGCGACAGAAGACAATGAAATACGTCTCTGTTTCTCAACCAACACGCACCGAGAAAGAAGTTCAAATTGGGAAAGCGAACGAGAATGTATACGTACGTATCGATGCTTCAGGGGATGTTGTAAAACACGGATCACGGATCACGGATCACGGACCACGGATCATCCCAAATCACGTGCTGACCACATGACACCACACACTTTATTGGTCTTCGTCGGTAGTTACTAAAAATCCGTAACATTCACAGCAGAAACGCTCTAGTTATCGAGCGGCCGTTATTGATCGCAAACAACGCTGAAGCAACTATAAAATGGATTACTGTTATTACATATCGGTTTTCTTTGATTACTCTTGGCGAGATTTAATACGCTTTTAGTGCTAGCTGAGCTCTAGTACATCATTTTGCTGGAATGGTAGACTGCAAGTGTTGAGTAGCACTGGGCCCAAATTAAGTTTAGTGGTGAGCCCTGGGTATCTTCGAGGTTGAGAGGACGCCTTGGCAGCTAGTGGAGACACAAGTGAAGTGCTGTCTTTACCCAGCACCAGGGAAGCCCTGAGGGTGGTCAAGCCCTCAGTCCTGTGCACTGATGAGCAGCAATGAAGGCGAGCTCGAATGATCAAAGGTACATGTAGTGTGCACAGAACAGTGTCTCATTGTGGTAAAAACAATAATAATAATATACAGAAATAAATGACTTCAATTGGAGCTGAATGAAGACCATAAAAGAGTAACTTGAAATAATAATTACTGCGTACTGTTACTGTAGTTATTAATATTGAAAAAAAAACAATGCTTCATGCTGTAGAAGATGTGGTGATGTCTGCATGTATCACTTAAACATTGCACCGTCCTGTTCAATTTTCAATGTAGGACTGTAGAAAACAGGGAAGCAAAAGACAAAAGGTAATCATTATGAGACGATCTTTATCATCTCAAGAACAACTTTGAAATGCCCCAACATTTAAGAGTGACCACTAGGCTACGCCTAAGGGTACAATGCATTGGATTCCTATCATTTATGGTAGTATACTCACTGGACAGGTCGATAATAACTGGAGAAGTGACTACATATATCGCTGGAGCAATGTGAGGGTCAACAAGTTGCTACACAGTAATCAAGGGTCAAGAAGGGGACCAGGTTCTATATTGCTACGCCTATTAGGCCCGGGGTTCAAAAGTATGCAGCTGCCAACTATACCTGACACCACCCTGGCATAATACATAGGATAGTAAACTGGTGATGGCTTCTTCACATGACAAGGCCCACTAAACATGTGAAAGAGTACACTAAGACAATGCAATCTCACCACTTAGTCTAGCTCAAAAACAGTTGTGGCGTACAAAACAGACTACCTGTTACTGTAGCAATACTCACGCAACATACATACTAACCTCTATGTCCCCGAACACAAAGCAGGGGGTTGGTAGTCTTGTGTAGCCCAGGCCGCATTCTCTCCTTCTTTATCGGGGACTGCCGTCAGTGGAAGGCGAATCATCAGTCCCTGAAATTGGCCGAGTGGGAATGGGTCGGCTAAGCCAGACTACGGGGTTGACACAATACATTAGAAAATCATATGGCTGGCACACAATGTATTGTACAACATCCGTGACATAGCATATGGCACCCAGCATACATCCATTGCACAATAATATAGGGTAAAACTATGTAATTTGGGACATGGGGTGATTCGAGACAGTGGGTCAAAAGCAGCTAGTGTCAACCACAAGGTACACACATTATTTCTTGTCAGCGTTGTCTCCATGAATTGGAAGTTCAGCAGCAGCAAGTATGGCTAGACAACTTAACCATAGCAGAAGT
>CAUJGJ010000001.1:262500-290000 GCA_963170055.1 Halisarca cf. caerulea
CCAGTTTGAATTGGGTTGAATTGCTGTTTTTGCACCTAAACTAATTACACATACTACAATTTGAAGACAATCCTCCATTCAAATCTCTGACAGTAGAACTCACCTTCACTATCCTGTTCTTGTTGTTTGCTCTGTCTCTCCTTCTCTTCTTGAAGTCTTTGGTGTACCTCTCGTCTCCTTTGCTTCTCCTCTTTCTTCCTCTGTCTCAACTCATTCTGAGCTCTTTCCTCCTCGGCAGCTCTCAGACGATCAGCCTCTAAACAACAACATTAGAACACCAACATTACATATAGCATGTAACAAGTAGATTATTACTTGATTGAGCAATCACGTAGCATAGATAAATCTCCAAAAATCTTCAAAATCAACATCAATAGGACATTTTAGCCACGTAGACCTTCATCAGTCAGTACACAAATCAGATTTGTGTATTGACTGATGAAGGTCTACGAGGCTGAAATGTCCTATTGATCGATTTTTTAAGATTTATCTATGCTACGTGATTGCTCATCAAATAATAATCTACTTGTTATAGTTAGAACGTGGGAATGAGCCTCTATGACATTATACAGTATGTACCCATGTATGTATGTATGCATACGTATACGTATATGTATATGCATGCATGAATAAAATATGAGTGCATTCACGTACACATACACGTACATATGCATGCATGTGCATGTTGGCGCATGCATAGTTACCAGGGGCGTAGCCAGAAGAAAAATAAGGGGGTTTCTAAAAGCCATGACCATGTGCACATGGTGTACAAAAATAGTGGTATCATGGACACATTGTACTATAATAAATAGCCTTTACTTACTGTAGTATGTGGTATCAACATTGTGGCCACATGCATGCAAGGGCCGGAACACCATATTTAACTTTGCAATGGTAGTTTGAAAACTAGTGTGTCAGACAAGCTACAAACGACTAAAAAGAACACAAAGCATGCATGAATGTAGTAGAATAGCATTTGTCATTGCTAGGTGACAAGTGGAGAGAAGCGTTGGGATTAATTGTATGATTGATTAGCATACTGGTGGCTTAAGATTAAAGGGATTTCTAATGAGGGGGGTTTCCTGGCAACCAGGAAACAATGGAGCTACGCCCCTGGTTACAATGTATGTATGTATGTATGTACATGCAAATTTATGATGAGAAAACCTCAACCCTGTGCACATACCACAGTATGTATGCATTCAAGCACACATAAACTTCTCAACAATTACACATGTACCAACATGCCCACCCGTGTACATACGTAGAGTACATATATGTTAGTACACATACGTATGTGTGTATGTACATATACACACATTTAGGCTGTACAGTATGAATCCAAGAAAACTGCTCAATCTAATAATAACAGATGACCAAATTACCAAGACAACTCCCTTTCTATTCATGCATGTACTATAACTTCTTTGACAATGCATAAGACATTTGTGGCGGATAAATAGGACCTGACTGCATGTACTGTACACATAAATATGTTGAGTGTGCGTGATTGTGTGTGTGTGTGTGTGTGTGTGTGTGTGTGTGTGTGTGTGTGTGTGTGTGTGTGTGTGTGTGTGTGGTGTTTGTGTGTGTGTGTGTGTGTGTGTGTGTGTGTGTGTGTGTGTCCAGTTGGTGTGAGGGGCTGGTTAGTAATCTCTTTTAAGAGCTTAAGCCTGTTGCCAGCAGGTGGTGCTTTTGGAAGGATGAAAACTGGAACTCTCAGCTGCTTACAGGTGAAATCATACCTGTCAGCCTCAACCACTGGAAACATTAAATGTGACTTGGGTATTTCTTTATCAGACTCTTAGCAGGGTGCTGGTCATTGGCTGGTGCCCTAGATGCTATTAGCCTGGATATTACCGAGTTTAGGGTTGGGAATCACTGCTGCTGTGAGTTAGGTGGACACGCCACCGCTCTTCAGCTGCAGCCCAGCCCTACCCATCTCGTGGGGCTTGCAACCTCACAGATGGGCAACTCCTGATTGCACGAGGGGGCCATCAGGGATGGTGGGGGCAGCTGGGCCCATTCCAGTGGGTCTCTCCCTCACTGATGTCTGGTGGCTCGCCCCCCAGTTGGGCCCCTCTGGGGGCCCAACAAGGGGGCCACAATATAGCCCGCACTGCAGGCTGTGGCATTACAAGTTACAAGTGTGTGTGTGTGTGTGTGTGTGTGTGTGTGTGTGTGTGTGTGTGTGTGTGTGTGTGTGTGTGTGTGTGTGTGTGTGTGTGTGTGTGTGTGTGTGTGTGTGCAGTGTGTTTGTGTGGTGTGTTTGTATTTGTATGTGTGTGTGTGTGTGTGTGTGTGTGTGTGTGTGTGTGTGTGTGTGTGTGTGGTGTGTTTGTGTGTGTGTGTGTGTGTGTGTGTGTGTGTATGTGTGTGTGTGTGTGTGTGTGTGTGTGTGTGTGTGTGTTGAGTGTGGCAATTCCACACATACTCTGGAAAAAGGGGAAGCACACAAATATTCATTCCCACTACAAGGAATGCGTGTTATGGGTCTACAGGGGGTGCTCCCATCACAGGCAGCAAACACAGCTCAGCACAGCAAGACATCACAGAAACACTTGACATAGCAACACATAAATACATATGTACGTATATAAGTACCTGTACACACAATGTGTATGAGTAATGGAGAGACTAAAGCACAACTTACACTGACCCCATGCATGGATAGTATATACAACCATTCATAGCATTCACATGTAAGAAATTCCAATGCACACATACGTACATACATACATGTACGTACCACTGCGTAAGGCCCACCTGCCTAGAACAAGGCTTTTTTCAGAAAAAAAAAAGTTTCAAGAGGGAACAAACACACAGTATACAGAAGTGAGAGGGGATATGAAAGGATTGTGGATGTGTCACTAGGTAGGGGAGTTTGCTAGGCTTATGTTATTGGAGGCCATTTTTATCACTTTAACAGGTTTGTGCATTAAATTTCAAGTCACCACTACTTTTCACTTGCGCTACAGTATAAGCTTTGGGGGGTAGATGAGCAAATGAAGCCTTGCATTGGGAAAACTGCAGGCTGGTACACAGTCTACAAAAGTGACTTACATTCATCTCTACAAAGGACCACACCTGTCTACAGAGACCAATGTATTGTAGGTCGACTTGTGGGCCACCTGAGTGGTCTAATACACTTCTGTACAAGAACCACATGTTTATAGAGACTACCACTGCTCAGCCTGCTGATTGAACTTTACGTAAAAGTTTCCCCTGCCCAACACAGGTTTCCATGAGGTGGGAAGAAGTGGAAGGCTGGCTTCTTATCCTTGAACAAAGGACTACATGTACAAATAAGGATGCATACAACACTGGTGAGTCTTGAGGTGTGACATCTCCAAAAAGGGACAAAGATAACTGATATCCATCTAAGGGCACCACCCTACACACACACGCGTGCACACACACACACACGCGCACACACACACACACACACACACACACACACACACACACACACACACACACACACTACAGACATATCTATTCACCAGGGCAAATTTACACACCTCTTTTTTTCTCTAGCTGCTTTTGGCGCTGTCTTTCCTCTTCAGATGCTTTCTCCTTGAGATAACGAAGTACCTAAAAATGATAAGAACACAACAACACAGCAAATATACATTATATTGGAAAAATATACACATCTATGCACGTCGTCGCAGTGCTGCACACACACACACACACACACACACACACACACACACACACACACACACACACACACACAGAGCTGTACAAAGAAAACGAAAAGCACAAAGCAAGGGGAAACTACACAGATGTTCTAATAGCAAGGGGTAGATATCACACACACACACACACACACACACACACACACACACACACACACACACACACACACACACAGTCACACACACACACACACACACACACACACACACACACACACACACACACACACACACACACACACACACACACACACACACACACACACACACACCATTCATCATTTGCCAAATAATTCCACATGTATGCATTACATACACGTGTGTACATACATACATAGTCACATACATATTCGTGCACTCACAACCTACCCTCTTTGCACAATCTCTGCATTCTTTCTCATCCACACAAGAGCCAGCCACATCTGCCAACTCCTTGTCAAGAGGATTGTTCTTCAGATCAAGGAACTGCAGTTGTTTCAAATGCCGGAAAGACAGAGGGAGAGTTCGAATCTCGTTCCCAAAGAGATCAAGTCTTTTCAAGTTTGACAGTTGACCAATGGAGTTTGGGAGCTCTTGAATGTGATTCTTGCTAAGGTCTAGTGAAGTTAGATGTTTCAAGCTCCCAATGGAATCCTGTGAAATAGAAAACATACAAAATTAAACAGAAGCAGAAAGTGCACCAACTTACAATAGTGAATCGATGAGGAATGGGCTAACTGAGCAGCTGTGCACGTGTAAGTGGGGCCCAATGCACAGTAGAACAAAGGTACATACAAGGCAGAACAAATGTGGATGAAGAAAAATAGGCTACAAGAGGGATAAAGAGGGAGAGGGAGGGGAAGAGGGGGAGAGAGGGGAGAGGAAGGGGGGGAGAAGGGGAGAGGAAGAGGGAGGGGAGAGGACGAGGGAGGGGAGAGGAAGAGGGAGGGGAGAGGAAGCGGGGGAGAGAGGGGAGAGGAAGAGGGGGAGAGAGGGGAGAGGAAGAGGGAGGGGAGAGGAAGAGGGGGAGAAGGGGAGAGGGAGAGGGAGGGGAGAGGAAGAGGGGGAGAGGAAGAGGGGGAGAGAGGGAGAAGGAGGGGAGAGATTGCATTAACACTAGTGCAGAATAAAAGCAGCTTAACTCTGAGATGTCAAACCTCACTGACATGCCTTTCTCTAGGTTATTGTTGACAGTCCATATCCAAGTGCCATTTTAATCTCCATTTACACATATACGTATGTATGTACATCATACATATGTGTGTTGTGTGTAATCATAGGTACACTCTATACTACAGAACTGTACAATAATGCTAAAATGTAGTATCATGTAGTGATAATGATAGTGAAATGAGGATGGTCGATAGCACATGTAAGAAAGCATCTAATATTACATAAGAATACTGCATTATTGCACAATTATGATCGATACTCAACCCTAACCAACCCCTAACTCTAACGCCTTGGTGGTTAGAATTATGCCTTGACAGTTAGAGTTACACCTTGACAGTTAGAGTTACACCTTGACTGTTAAACAGTTATAGAATTATGCCTCAATCAACAGTTAGAGTTACACCTTGACAGTTGGAGTTATTCCTCAACAGTTTGAATTTGTATTTGAGAAGCACTCATGCCAGACCACAAAGTATTGGATACTTCCTAACATGTGAAATCATCCCATGAGAATGCACCACAACTGAAATAGGACATTAACTGCCACATATGTAGAATGGGTTTGACTCAAATAGTGGCTTACGTAAGATAAAACAAAATGACCAAGACATTTCTTCAAATTTCAAGAAATCGTGCTTCAATTGTTACCACATCTCATTTTATCACATGTCCCTATTAACGGTAACATATAATTAAAACCTGACATACATACGTACGTACGTACGATATTCAAATTACTATAGTCCCATATAACCAGGGACACCATTCATCTTACCACTATTTCCAGTATTTGTCATCTTAAACTAGTCTTACCAATCAGGCACAGTTCTCAAGATGTTTTAGATCTGTCATTCTTCACTGGGCACCAAAATAAAATGGCTTATGAAAGATTTGTATGCAAACTAGGATCTGATTGACAAGGCTATGTCGTACGTATAAGGAACCAGTGAGTCATGGGTACATCACAGGTGGTGGGCAACCCCATTCATCGTCCTACGTACACAGATACATATGTACAAGGAAGCAGTGAGTCAAGGGTGCATCACAGGTGGTGGGCAACCCCATTCATTGTCCTACGGACACAGATACATACGTACAAGGAAGCAGTGAGTCATGGGTACATCACAGGTGGAGAGCAACCCCATTCATCATCCTACGTACACAGATACATGTTCCAAGGAAAGAAAGAAAAAACAGTTGAGGACATTCTAGACAGAATTTTGTCCTTGGTACAGTATTTGGGCTAAGCTGAATAAAAATTACATCGCCCAGTACCAAGAACGTAGTTTGGTGTAGCCGACCCTTCCGCCATATTAAAAATAGGCGGGAGTCACAGCAAACATGGGTCTAACTATTCCAGACTACCACGAATGCAAATCGCCCTCATTTATGCCACAGCACACATGGCAGATGTAAAATTACACTTGCAGATGTACTGAGGTGCATCACTACAATACCATTAGAATTAATACAAGCAGACAAAAGCGTACATACACTCAAGAGAAAATCCTATACACTCCAGTGTACAAAGCATACATGACTCACCGGTAGGAAGCTGAGGTGGTTCACCGATGCATCTACTTTGGTACCTTTAGTTACCTCCAACTACATGTAGCAAAAAAGACATAAATGGATTTGTAGCTGGTTAGGACGCTTACAAGACGAGGAGATACAGTAAAACAGTCAACACCAAAGACCCAACAATATTAAATCCCCCTTAAAATAATGCATCTTACCAATTCTTTTGCTGGAAATGAAGTCAGTTCGCACGCACTGAGATCAATCTCGTCGTCTTCCAAATGATCTAGAAGGTACTGCTTCGTGATTTTGTCCTTTCCGGCCGCCATTTTCGCGACCAAATAGGGAAATACCCTTAGCCTGCGGTGCTTCCGCTTGAAATCAATTGCCATGTAGAAAACACGCGTGGAAACTAATATAGGCCTGTGTTGAGTAGAATGAATAGTTGCTGTTTTTGCATATTTATTTTGAAAGGTATTAAGTAAACTGTGGTTTGTGTCCAATAATAACCTGGCAAGGCAGAAAGAAACCCAAGTACCCAGGCCTCAGATTATAGATACTGTTACCATAGTTTAGAGTGTCTATGCTCCAAACACCTATGCTCAGACACAGGGTTAATGAATAAAATCAGAGATACCAGTATCTACAGTAAAATAGTCCCTGGGAAAGGCCAGTGGGAGCAACATTCCACAAAACAAAGACTGTTCAAACCGGCTTCCTCGTGGCAGCAGTACAAATTTGCATAAGACGTCTCCGGTCAATTCCATTCAATTCAAATGAGCCTTACAGCCATGCAAGGTCAACGTAATGCTATTTGTGGGATGATAGGTGGTTGTAGTTGTAAGTAAGTGGTTGAAGGTCTGCAGTCGGAATGTGACGTAACCTCAGTCTACAAAAATGCGTCTGCGTCACATCCTAACTGTATGATATTGTATATATTTTCCAAAGGTATTAAGTTAATTGTGGTTTTCTGTTGAAAGAAATCCTAATTTGCATACCAATATTTAAATTAATTGACCATGCAGCCATTTTTCAATTTCATGGAATTGATACGTATGGTTTCAGTTACATGTGTGGGACGTCTGCAGCTTAAGTCTCTTCTGCATATGATGTCCTAGGTACAGTATTTCTTTATATATATAATATAACCTGATCATACCTTTGTTTGTGTATATGCAATAGTGAACCCTCTCTACTCCCCCACATTTGGGAATGCCAAATTAGTGGTGGATTAGCGGGGTTGGGGGATTATTAACGAGGTTTGAACGCAGTACATGCATGTAATCTGTTTTGGAGACAATAGGACGGATTAGTGGGTTTGGCGGATTATAGGGGGACAGATTAGAGAGGCTTCAATGTAATAATAATAACAAAATACTGATTAATATACTGTACAATGTTGCACACATGCAACCATGCATGCATGAATCCAACATTGTGCATACATGTATACATAGGTTTAACCATAGACTCTCTAATGTTTAGAGTGTTATGGTTTAACACTGTAAATACGTCTTATACTGTTTAACTTGTTTCATACAAAGGCAAAGTAACTGACAATAATTATAATAGTATTATGGATCCCAATAATTCCCCATAATTTCTAAAGATGATTCTATAAAGATAAAAAAAATTGGCAGAGAACTATGAGTATTGATGGATGTGTATTAAATTTTTGTAGCTATAGAATTTGCCATGGATACTAATCAATTTATTATAGCAACAAAATAAACAATAAAATTATACAGCAAATAAAAGCAGGAATGTGTGCATAGATACGTACGTACATGATAGTGAAATAAACATTGAATGATGCAAAAAATGACAAGTATATACCATCCACAATACGTGTATGTATATGTTAAGTTTGTGACTGGTTGTCTGTTTGTTGCTTCTGTGAGTTTTGAGTGTTGTCTGCCTCCATGTCCAGTCTCTCCTTTGCTCTGTAGACCTAAAACATGTACACACAATTGCAGATAGTACGTACGTGCTAGTTACATGCACACGCAAGTGAGGGAGTCCAGAGCAATTGAAACACAGAGATGGTCTTGTTCATGGTAGTAGCAGTCAGAAAACAAGTTGGTCAAAGTGGCTTGAGCTGTAGCAGGATCAGGCCTAGGTTTGCAGTCCTGTACAGTGAATCCTCTATAAAAAGGACACCATTCTGACCACAGCAAACAGTTTTGTATAGCGAAACCTCTACAATAAGGACACCATTGGGACCACACTACAGTAAGCAGCTTTGTATAGCGAAACCTCTATAATAAGGACACCATTGGGACCACAATAAACATGCAGTTCTATACAGTGAAACGTCTACAATAAGGACACCAGGCTAGTGATACTTTCAACCTAACATTAGGCATGGCAAACTTGGCTGGACAATTAAGCACAAGAAGTACTGTAGAACACAAACTTGCTTGTAATCAGCTTTACAGCTTTCTATTAACGTATGAGCTAGCAGCCCAGTAGTGAGTGGTCTTGTGCTGTGCATTTCTGGGCTTGCATCGCTACATTCTAGAACATGATTGTGTTTAAACTCCTCAATGTACGCATTTACAATGCTCTTGCATGTGCGCATGACAATGCGAAATAACACACAAGCATGCAGAGCACTGTGGTCAATGATGACCACAAGATAGCAAGTGAAAGTGAGCGTGACATCATATAAAAATAAACTATGGTGACAGGTATTAAAGTGTGCTCATAGTCAAGTGTCCAGCCAAGAATGTTTCCGTGCATTCTGCAAGTGCATAAACATGTAGTGTACTTTGGATTGTAAGTAGAATGATCCTCCTGAGCTCTTGTCATTGATTTTGAACAGATGATCGTAGTTCTATGTGGACAACGAGTACAAACATGTGGTATACGTGAGAGATAAAGGCACAGCAGGATTTAAAACACAACGCAAAGCAGATTAAACATCATTCAACTACATACAATCAAGCTCGTGAATATTAAGGTACGTACGTATGTACATATATATATTTACATCAATTCACTTCACGAATGCATTTACCATTCTTTACAGACAAATGGGCAATGCAGCACACAGTACATTCTCCTCTACTTCGAAAAATAAAGCCACAAATATCAAATTATACATGTATTACAGTGAAACCTGCTATTCAGGACACTTTCAAATATGAACACTTGAATAAACTGGACATTAGGTTATGGTCCCAAACCCCCATACACTTATAAATGACACATTGGGTAACCATGGAAAATTTGGACACCTCTGCAATCAGGACACTTTTGGTGGACCCCGAGATGTTGGCATTACACAGGATCCACTGTAACTCCATAATGACTTCTACTGGCTTAGTCTGCAGATATGCAGCACATACGTACGTACTTTGGTGTATGCCTCCACATCTGAAACATCCTTCACATTCAAAATTTGAAGTGCCTCCTATTACAGAAGAGATACTGCTTTCAATAACATCAGCGAACATATAAATGTACAGACAAACTTGCACTAATACCTATGTATGTACATTCCCAATGAACATACATACATACATACATGTACCAAGTGTGTACATAAGCACGCACAGACACACACACACACACACACACACACACACACACACACACACACACACACACACACACACACACACACACACATGCAGGCAGGCACACACATCACACACACACACACACACACACACACACACACACACACACACACACACACACACACACACACAACATAAATGCTCAGAGAATCGGCAAGAGAATGAATACAAAAAGACAACAGAATAAAGCAACAGCGATAGATCTAATTCGCATGAGACAAAACTCCATTTATGTAGATACATACCACAAAGAATGATGAGATTATACAATATGTATGTGTGTACTACCATACCTCTATGCTCATCCCAGTGTATGCATTGTGCTTGAAAGTTTTAGTTGCATCTTTACCACTTTCCGACGCAGCAGCCTTAGCAGCAGTGCCAGCTGAGAACAAAACAAAAGGCAAACAGCCCATTTTGTCAATAGCACAAAATATAGCATACACACTAATGTACATACATAGAGACAACATAGGCTTGTAGTATCCATGGAAATACAGAGAAATTGGAAAATGTCATTGCAGATTTTATTTAACTTTGCCCTACCTCAACCCATCCCCCAACACACACAAGGACATGAATATGTACACAAAACCCGGCTTGAGTTGTAATACGAAAGATACTAAATCTATAGTAACACCATAGATTATATAAAACGTTTTATATTATCTATGGTAACACACTCCGCTTTTACCTTGCATCTCTTCCCTTAGAGCCCTGGCAAACGCTCTAGCTACCACTTGTCCACCCTCCATTATGATCTGGGCTATATATCGTGCCTGCATGGGCGGAGAAAGTCTCAAATTAAAAGACAGCTATAACTTATTTTACCCCTACAACCCACCATTTTTTCGTGAATTATGCAATACTCCATCAAATTTCGCAATCACAACTCGTGAGCGGATGCTGTCTGTTCCGATAGACCCGCACACGTGGTGGTGACCTCAGTGGCGGTTTGAATCCTATCCCGCTCTTTCTGTCTTTTGTTGCTTTAGCGGTCACCCGTCAGTGGAACGGTTTATCTCAGAAGTAGTAGAGGTCAGTGGCTTATTCTTGTCCAAAGGTTAAAATTCCAGTGCTTGTGTTTCGTCTAGCCTTAAGTATATAAATTGATGTAGGCCTATACCTGTGGTTGTGACTTTTCTCTGTGTAAATCCACGTAAAGGGCAGCGATGTAGTGTGGAGTATTCCTATCTATATTACGACATTCCTCTCCCTCGATTTCAGGCAATGGATGATAAGATTAAATATATTCTGGTGAGCGGTGGTGTTATAAGCGGGATAGGCAAGGGCGTCATCACTAGCAGTGTGGGCACGCTTCTCAAGTCGTGTGGACTTACCGTCACTGCCATAAAGATCGACCCCTACCTCAATATCGACGCTGGAACCTTCTCCCCCTACGAACACGGTGAGTACTCCGAAACCAGTTGCAAGCCTTAGCAGCCGTATACAGGCCTATTAGGAGCTGGAACGAATGGGAGTCTAGTATAAATAATACATGCGTGTGTATATATTATTATTATCTATGGTTCTAGTAGGCTAGAGCGGGGTAACTTGGAACGGGAGACAAGCAAGGTCAACAGCAAGCCACTCTTTAGGAATAATCAATTAAGAGTTCAACAGTGGCGAGTTTTGCTAGTCAGTTTGGCTGTAGGATAGGATAAGCCCGTTCCAAGTTACCCCCTGCATTACCCTATTCATGACAATGGGGGATGACGGTAGGAAGGGTGCTTCAGGATTAGCTGAATATGATTTAGCTGTATAATCTAGTGTTTTGTGGGGTTTTCTGTAGAAGTGTACAAATCTATGTATTTACAGCAGCACGATGCGTACATGCATACATATGTGTGTATGTGCACCCTGCATTCCATATGTTCTGTGATGTGCACACATCGGCCCAGGAGTGTGAGATTCCATACCTCCTCGCCTGGTTGGTGACATGTGTGCTACAATGTGATTACCCCCTTGCGACCCAATGCCGCTATGTATGTGCTTTCATTGGTACTCTTAGGAGGGTACATTGATTCTTTATTGTGTACTCTGTGTGTGTGTGTGTGTGTGTGTGTGTGTGTGTGTGTGTGTGTGTGTGTGTGTGTGTGTGTGTGCATTGGTTAGAGTATCTATGGTGTGTGTGTGTGTGTGTGTGTGTGTGTGTGTGTGTGTGTGTGTGTGTGTGTGGTACGTATGTTTATCTTAAGGATTAATTTTGAGAGAATGTACATACGTAGATCACTGGGTGTTGAATTACATATGTATGTACATGCTACAGGTCACTTTTAAGTATTTATCTTTATGCGATGTTGAACACTTGTAAATTTAGGGGAAGTATTTGTTCTGGATGATGGAGGAGAGGTGGACCTGGACCTTGGAAACTATGAGAGGTTTCTTGATATCCAGCTGCACCGCGACAACAACATCACAACTGGAAAGATCTACAGACAGGTCATAGAGAGGGAGAGAAAAGGAGAGTATTTGGGAAAATCTGTGCAAGGTACGTGTACTCTATGTACGTACATACATTCTACCTTTCAGTTTGCAGTGTGTACATACATAATAATATTACGCCTTTTGTGTGTTGCTACACTTATTCTTCTGTACACTAAAGACTGTATGTACGTAGTAACTGACTTGCAAAGTTCTATCTATGAGAGATGGGAGAGACAGGGGAGGCCAATCTGTTTTCCAGCTCATTTTACAGCTATGGGCCAACTAGTGCCCCACAGTTGACTCTACATATGTACGTGTGTATGTTCATAGTCACCAAAGCTAGGTGTACCATTGATATGTACCAGGGTTCTGCCTACACTGGTTGGAGGTGGTCAGCTCCAACCACCTCTAACTTTTCAGAGACCACAAGATTTGAAATCACAGCAATGAAGTCTTGTCTCCAAACCTGTTTTTTTTGTAATTGAAACACTTCATTTGCCTCATGTTCAGTCTTATTACCTTGAAAAATGCCTTTGCTTATGTGTTTGGTTAGAAGTTATAGTACAATACTTAGAAGTAGGTCTTCAAACGCGTTAGCTGTGAATTGATTGACTTGATTACCACCTTGGAAGATTGCCTGGGCAGAACCCTGTACACGTGCGTACGTACGGTAGTTGTGCACATTTTGTTGTGTCTGGTCTAGTTTACATTTTCTTTTAAGAATGCAGTTTATATATTTTGTACATATGGAGTGTAGTGAAACCTCTCCAATCCGACGCCCAGTGCATGGGACTTGAAAGTAAGTTGGACTAGGAGGTTGTCGGATTGGAGAGGTGATTTTGCATAGAATGTGTGTGCTAATATTTGTTGTCGGTTTGAAAGGTTGTCAATTTAGAGGTGTGTCCGTTTAGAGAGATTTTACTGTCTGCCCATGTGTTGATGTTCATGTATACGAGCAGTGGATGTTTACTAGTTACTACACGCCTGCCGAGGGAGTATCGTATTTACTGTGCGAGATCCCAAGGGTGCGAAGCACCCGAGGGGCGAGAGCAGTAAATACGATACTCCCAAGGATAGGGCGTATAGTAACTGCTTTATTGCCAAATAAACGCTCCAAAAGCGGGAAATCATTCCTAGAATCATAGAATAGAGAAGTGGATTTTAGTACGTACGTTGAACAAGACTAAAAAGATTCGATTTTGATATGGAGGAAGAGGATTTCGAAGACAATAAAGAACTTAGTAACGAAGGCAGTGTCAGGTGCGGTTAAGTTTTGCTTTTATATTTGGAGGAAATGTCTCTGCTCGTTGCTTCTATAAAAGCCTGCAAGAAGCCTTCAATATAAGCCTGCGCAAAGTCTCCTGCATTTCGGAAAGCTAGACTTTGCTCTGGTTTGTCTTCTGTTGCGTTCCTTTAGTTCTGCTTACATTGGGTCTATGTTTCATTGATTGTGGTTTCACAGTTTACATTGCTTAATTACTTACTGCCCTAGACTGGGCGCTTACCTGTGCTGCCATATAGTAACCAAAATTAATTTACTACCCTGGTGGCTCCTTTGATGTATGACGTCATCGGGCGATAATTATATGTATGTACTGCATACTGCAGTAATACGTACGTACGTACGGTATGTATTGCATGCATATTCATTACATATGTATTACACACATATGTGCATATGTACGTATAGCTGTCTAACATAAATTTTGTATTAATGCATATGTATGTACGTTACACATGCATACATGTACGTACACGTTCACATACCAAATACCCTTTTCCTGTATTCTAGTGGTCCCTCATATCACTGATGCCATTGGAGAGTGGATCCAGCGTACTGCTACCACTCCTGTGGATGAGAGTGGAAAGAGACCGCATGTTTGTGTCATCGAGGTGGGGATTTGCAGTGATGTATGCACGTATGTACGAATATCTTACCACACATTGTCATAGTTATTTGGGATTGTTTGTGTACATATTAATTTTGCTTATAAGACTGCTGGTACACTTGTGCATGCGTACATAAGTTATTGGAAAGCCTTGGGACGAGGCTACTGTATCTATTGCAGTGTGAAAAATAGCATTTGGCCTTTGCTAGGACAAACGGTTGACCCAGTGTTATATTGCTAGGACATTTCGAAGATTGGTCAGCCATTTCTGACCATCACCGATTATGTATGATTATGTATGTGTGTACATAAGGGATCTTTAGTACTGAACCTTGAGATTGGCACAACTAATTGACACTCAACTGTGATAGCCAATAAGAGAGACTCAACTCGAAGTTTTTAGTAGTCAGCCAAATGGCTGACCCAACTCAATTTTGGTCAGCCATATTCATGTTTTGTTCGGAAAAGGGCAGATGGCAGGCAACTATTTCTAGCTCTGCTACTGTGAATAATATTATAACAAAACATACATACGTACCGTATTCGCTCTAAAAATTCGTCATTCCAATTTTTCGTCAGGCACAATGAACCGGTATATCCTTACTCTAATGCTGACGAATGCTTGGCGCTCTAATTTTCGTCATTTTACTCTAATTTTCGTCATTGACCAGAAGCAATCTAATCATTTGTCACAAAGGGCTTTGTTCCTGGATTTCGTAGATTCAGCTAGCATTTCTGTTTGTTAAGTCATCTTCCTCCATGCCAGTGATTTCCACGGTGTTATTTCTTGTTTGTTGCCGGCATCTTGCCGACAAACGAACTCTTCATCCAGGAACGGGTGACCAGGTGTCCTGATAAACGTGATAGCCACGCACAGCTGTTCGGACCTTCAGTTCTGAAGTCACCATATTCACATACACCCATGAAACAAAACCGCTCTAATGTTTCGTCTACATTCTAAAGATTCGTCGGAAAATTCTAAATTTTCGTCAGCAGCAGCCATGTTGCTTATTCATATTCTAATGACATCAAATGACAAAAAAATGGGCAAACAGTTGGTGACGAATTTTTAGAGCGGATACGGTACATACATATATTTACGTAAGTTTGTACATACGTACTTGTGTACATACTATCCTTACAATACGTACGTATGTACTGTATGTGTACATACGTATTATGTATGTAAATTTTGAGTGTGTACCCATATTATATGGCATATGTATGTACGTACATGTTTTCTTTCTCCACAGCTTGGAGGTACAATAGGTGATATTGAGGGCATGCCATTCATTGAAGCATTCAGACAGTTCCAGTTTAAAGTTGGACTTGACAACTTCTGCAACATTCATGTTAGCCTCATTCCTGAGGTGAGTATTCGTCCATTGCCATTCATAGCATGGGGGGGGGGGAGGAGGCTGTACGTAATTATGGATATTTGGTGGCATCCTAGGCCTGACATTCTTCAGGAGGAGACTATGCTACTGAGCCATTGATTATTGTAGGATTGTAAATTTATGCTTTTTAAAAGTCGCCTAAATAAGAATCACAGTATATTTAGTGTCTAATGCTACATAATACGTAATTCTACGTACATGTCAAGAAAATCACAATAAAAATTGCATAACGTCTGTGGTGGTCAAAGTCGCATGCATACGTACTTTTAACACCAAAGAGATAGCCAAATTAGGTACATACAGTAGACGTATGTACGTACGTATCTCTGCAATTTATTAAAATCTGATTGTTTTATGTGCGTTGATGAGCATCATTATTTGTGGACACATGCGTAGGTATACACTTGTATCCTGGTGTGTGGGCGGATTATACCATAGAGAGGCTAATTTTTGCAGGACGTATATTTTGCGAATCAAGAACTTGGCTGTAATTCGCAATTTTGTTTTCACGAATGGACCAGTCCCTACTATATATTAGACAAATGGACTATGTATCTAACCAAATATTAGCGATTGTAGTTTCGCAAATGCTGGCAAAATTCGCAAAATTCGCGAAAATAAAATCCCACAAAAATTAGCGTCCATACGGTACGTGGATCAAAGGAAAACGTGTGCTGGCATTTGTGATGTAGCACAGGTCACTGATGTCAACACACTTCCTAATTCATGTTAGTTGGTATTGTAAGTGGCTAAAACTGATCAGCTCTAGATGAGACTGTGCACACCAAAGCAAGCAGGGAATGGTTGCCAGGATACAAATTACCCTACATCACAATTTTTACGAACACTTGATTTCACGAATCATGTTGCAGGGGGTAGGCATAAATTTTTGCAAGATTTATTTTAGCAACTGCAGCTCTTTGTTATGCAATAGCCTAACAATATTACATCATCGTAAGATTCATTTATACTGTTTGAGTGGATGGACCACTGCCTGACACCTTGCAGGAATACATGTAGTGTGAATGAAATAGTTTTCAACTAAAAGGAAAAATGGAAGGAGATCCTGCTTATAATTTCAATTGTTCCATGTTTATCGTGGAATATAGACACCTAAATCTGGTTTGCGAATAACAAGCGGGAAATTCTCACGATCATTATGCAGTGAGCGTTGTTAAAAGACAATGCCGTAGGTCACTTGCCGACATAGATTTCTCATCAGTGCTCTTTGATTATTTGATGAGGGTACCTACATAATCTACGGACAATCTTCAGGGCTGGATGGCAGCCATAATAATTATTATGACGTCAGCATCGGTAGACCAAAAAATTTCATGAAACAAATTTTCGCAAGTTCATCCTATTCACGAAATCCGCGAAAATGAATGATTGAGAAAATTTCACGACATAGGGTAGTTATAATATTATCCTGTCTACATACGTAGGTGTGCTGCAGCAGAAATGCATACAGTGCTTTGTGTGCCTTTGGTCTGTCAGCACTGTATTTCTGATGCAGCACACCTGAACTAACCATTATAGGAACTACTATTGTATGAGATGTGTACTATTGTTGGTCCACTCTGGGCATGTGTTGCATACTAATTTGAGGATATACGCACGTAACTAATGCACGTACAATATGTTCTGTACACTTGTACATACGTACTTATGTCTACTCCCTCAGCCTGGATCAACAGGGGAGCAGAAGACTAAGCCAACACAGAACAGTGTGCGTCAGTTGAGAGGTCAAGGGCTGACTCCAGACTTGGTGAGGGATCGGCATGTGTACATAGTCCAAAATGTATGTATACATAGTTGTACAAATGTACGTACGTTCGTATGTGAGCTGAGACACATAGCGTTTTTGCCTGGATATCTTAAAAAACTGTGTCACTTGTTCTTTGTACAGATTGTCTGCCGAAGCCACAATGTACTGACAGCCTCCTCCAAAGACAAGATTTCCAACTTCTGTCATGTTGCTCCAGACAAGGTGATATGTGTGCAGGACTGTTCTACCATCTACGAAGTCCCTCTGCTTTTGGAGCGACAAGGAGTATTGGAATTCCTGCTGAAAAGACTGAAGCTAAAGGCACCTCCTCGTGGGTCATCATCACCTCCGCTAATGGCCAAGTGGAGGAATCTCTCCCAAAGGTGTGTGCAGTGTTTAGCGTACAGTACATATATGTGTATTTACATACATATGCACATATTTATAATTGTGCTGATCAAGTGTTGGTGCATGCTTGTGAGTAGGACCAATGTACATACATACACATTATAAAATATTACATACGTACATACATACACATGTGCATACGTATATGTGTATGTATGTACGTATGGTACTTATCTTAAAAAGTACCGTACGTAGTACGTAGGTCAAAGACAGAATTGCAACCATTCCTAAGGGCAGGATAACTAACAAATGCATTGCTTAATGAATGTTATTGTAAGGAATTGTACGTTGTTCTATAATACTGACTTTCCTGACTCATGGAGAAGGCCTGGTTCCAGCATGTCCGTGAAAGTGGTGCTTGAGTGTACTTGCTCATGTTTTCAAGTACCACTTGCATGGTCTTTTTCATGGAATTTCCTAGCCCTATCCAAGTAAACAGTAACAATTTCCTTCAAATGTAGCAAAGTGATTGAAGATATCCAATTTTCGGATTCCTTGTGATCAGAAGTCATACTTATAAGGGATGTGCTATAAAGTCATGTAGGAACGTTTAGTACAGCGGGTATATAGAGTTTGTAGTTTGTGAATTAGCACGTATGTACGTACATACGTACATGTGTATACGTATATGTAACATGAGGTTACATATACATTGTTCATTCTCTACTGCCTCAGGCACAAGCAGGTCACGCAGGAAGTGACCATTGTTCTGGTTGGCAAGTACACCAAGCTGGAGGATGCCTACATATCACTCATCAAGGCACTACGTCATGCTGCATTAGCAATGAGGCATAAACTCGTATTGAAGGTGTGTACTGTAGCACTGTGAGGGTGTGTACTGTAGCACTGTGAGGGTATGGTGTGTAGTACTTTGAGGGTGTGGTGTATAGCACTGTAAGGGCGTATACCATACTAATGTCAGTGTTTCCCCCTGGATGAAATTGCAACAGGGCGGGTATACGTATATAGGGTCTATGCATTGATGACCTACTCGATGACGTCATAATAAAATGGCAGAAAAGTCGGCGAGATACTGAATAGCCTGAGGAAAGCTTCAAACACAGAAAACGTTTCTGATAAGTAGAATTAAAAGGCAATAATCATTGAATACTTTGGATTTCAGCGATTTAAAACAGCCATGCACTAGAAACGATCAGTGGGAAATGCTAAATGGACAGCTGTAGCTCTGCAATATTAAAATTATTATGTAAAATATATTACTTTCAGAAAAGCAAACAGGGCGGGGCACCTTGTTCCAGGTATACTGGGGGAAACACTGTAATGTGATAGTATGTCCCGTAGTACTATGAAGGTGTGTAGCATAAAGCTGTGTGAGTGCAGTAAGTACTTACTGTGAGAGTGTGGTTTATTGTAGCGTGAGAGTACGTATGTGCTGTAGTACTGTGAGCATGTGGTTTGTGGTAGTGTGAGGGTGTACATATTACTACGTACTACATACATACATACATACATGTACAATTTGTACATATTTTGAGGCTGTATGCTGTTTTGGGGTGGAAGTTTCTCATACACCCTGGTTTGAACCTTGACCTGTGAATATTGCATTTGATTGTGTTTGTACAATTTAATTGATGAGTTCTGATACGTACGTATGTACGTACGTCCTGTAGTGGGTGGAAGCTGAACATTTGGAGGAAACTGTAAAGAAGGAAGATCCTGCTAAGTACCACAAAGCTTGGGAGACCCTTTCGACTGGAAAGTAAGTCTTAGATTTGTGTACATACGTACTGTATGTATGTATGTACGTACGTATATGCACTCTTGTCTCGCATATATACATGCCTGGAGAGCACACACAAGTAAGTACAGTGGGAACTAATTTATCTGAGGACATCTGTTCCTCATGAATTTTGTCAGATAAACCAGGTGTTGGATAAATCAGGTAGATTTGTGTACAGTTTAGTGACGGGGATTCACCACAGAGTGTCAGATACGTAAATGAGGTTTCCGGATAAGTCAGTGTCTGATGAATCAGATGTGACTGTACTTATCTACAATCAAACCTCGCTAGTGAGTACACCTGGGGACCTCCGAATTGCTACTCACTATCAGTAGTACTTGCTATAATAATAATAATAATAATAGTTTCTTATTCTAACTGGGTGGCCATTAGCCTGAGGCTACTACTAAGGCCCCCAGTATTCCACACACTCGCTCACACACACAATCAAATTAAATCAATTCAGATTGTTTGGTGGTTGCAGTAGGTCATCTTCTCATCTGTTCCCAGGTTGGTGGTAGGGGGGTGCAAGGAAAAAAGCTCCAAATTGCACACAGGTGGAGTGGTGCCTTTTGCTCAATGCTTGACTGACCTCAGTGCTAACCTACTGAGCCACCAGCACCCCCCAAACCATATACATATATACGTAGATTAGTAGTATGGGTTATATGTAAGCAGGGGTATCATATCCTTGTACTTCCTAACCAGGTATTACTCATTAACAGTGTTCTTTCTAACGAGGTTCTACTGTGTACATACTTATGTATGGTATACAAATACAAGTACAATACTCACCTATGTACATATGTATATAGCTAGAAAAGAAGACTTTTGAGAGTTATTATCCAGAAAATTCCTAGTATGTATTTCCTGTTTGTCACTTTTTGTCCTCAGTGGTGTGATTATACCGGGAGGCTTCGGTGTAAGAGGCATTGAAGGAATGATCGCAGCAGCAAATCACTGCAGAGTAAGGAATGTGCCAATGCTTGGTGTGTGTCTGGGAATGCAAGTGGCTGTCATTGAATTTGCCAGAAGTGTCCTCGGATGGGAAGGTATGGTACTGTGTGCATGTGCTCTCCATTTATCTGTACGTATAGTTCATAGTATTTCTACAGAAGTTTGTCCTCTGTAGCTTCAAATGTGTGTCTTTGTCATTTTCATGCTTTGATTAATGTTCCTGTTAAAGATTTTACTTTTGCTACCTGCATGCGTATGTTCATGTATGTACAGTATGTATAACAACTATTGAAGGGACCAAGTAATTGTGGTCTCTGTAGACACTTGAGCTCTTCGCAATTGTTAGCAAAGATGACTACCGAGGAAGTTGTAGTTTATGTATGTTTTTCAGTCCAAGATCAGAGGCTGTTATGTTTATAAGGAAACTTGGCATGTTGTGTGTGAACAGTTCCAGAGATGTTTTGCAGTATTTGTAAATGCTATAATTTCTATTGATATTGATATTGATATTGATATTGATAATTTCTATCCCTAACCCTGCATTAAATTTGTCATCAAACACCAACTTTTATTACATAGTTCTTGTAACATGTACACATACATACATATGTGTACATGTTATTCATAGGGTAGTACGCTCTTGTAATTGTACTACATTCTGTATGTTAAATCATACCTGTTTACTCACTGCAGATGCCAATTCAACTGAATTCAATCCGGAGACCAAAAATCCAGTGGTATGCTTCTTGTAGATCACAAGGTTATCATGTGATAGACATGTGATTTATTGCTTAAATTTTCAGGTTATAGACATGCCTGAGCACCATCCAGGTGACCTTGGAGGAACCATGAGGTTGGGGAAGAGAAAAACTGTTTTCAAGACTAAGGACTGCATTATCAGTGAGTTCTTGGTACCATCAATGTGTTCCTGATGCTATTAATGTGTTCCTGATGCCATCAGTGTGCCCTTGATGCTATCAGTGTGCCCTAAGTGTGAACGCTACCCCGTCATTCTATCAATGTGTCCTTGATGTAGTCGGTGTGTTCTCTATCCAACAGTGTGCCCCAGTGTGATTGATAAATCCTTTTGGTGTGGTCCTCACTGCCATCATGTACCCTTGATGCCATCTGTGCACCCTTATACAGTGAAGCCTCTCTAATCCAACACTCAAAGTGCTTGAGTAAATGTCAGATTAGAAGGTTGTTAGATTATAGAGTGACTGTTAGCATCTTTAATCTGTACGACATACGTACCTACGTAATATAATGGCCAGAGTAGAGAGATTACAGAGGATTCACTCTCGCCCTACATCACTTCTAGCTGTATACCTTCCTCACTGATGGTAAGCCCTCTGTTCTGCAATGAGAGACTGCAGGGCAGTTGTCCTGTTTTCTTCATGTTTGTACCATTACATTTTGGCATCCTGACTGGGAATGTGTACGTGCTTTCACAAGTGTGCTCTGTGGTTAAGTGTTGCTGTGTAGTGTGGCTGCTCATGTGAGTGTAGTTACTGAATGAATCGACCATCCCCCAGCTGCCTGTCTACTCTCCTGCGGCTCTATCGAATAGAGCTACATAGCTCAATCTTTTATCCCACAGCCTTTGTATGTAAACATTCATGTACTAAATGTTATTTGAAAGTGTATAAAAACCATAGCATAGGGCTAGACAGAGTTTAATTGGACTGAGTGTACACTGTGCAAATTCCTACATCCCTCATGTGCAGCACATTATATGTATATGCTGCGGGATGTAGGAATTTGCACAGTGTACACTCAGTCCAATTAAACTCTGTCTAGCCCTATGCCCGTCTAGCCTCATGTATGTGTAGCCCTATGCTTGTCTAGCCCTATGCCTGTCTTGCCCTTTGCCCATCTAGCCATGTACCTGTTTTGCAACTCACCCTTGTTCCAAATGTTTTTGGAGGATCCTTTTTTGATAAGGCCTTTTTGTACTGTCCTGTGTCAATCCTACATCCTTTTACCATTTTTAAATGGTTTTTATACACTCTTGTTTGTGCGATTTTTCCTTTAAAGAACAGTTGTTTGTATAGAGTCTGCATATAGATACTCAAACCCCTGTGGTTAAAGGATTCCACTGCAGTTGAGTTGAGAAGGAACATAATCAAGTCTTGTAACATAAGAAGCTAAAATTATGCAGCTACCTGACCAAAATCAATGTACTCACGTAGAAACAAACGCTCAAACAAAAAAGCACTGAAGTCGATCGTCGAACCAGAGAAGGTTTTGCCTTGTGTACGTACATGTATGCCTAGTCTCGCGTAGCCATTCCGGTAATCCGAAAATGGCTGATCCGGCGAATGTATGGGATTTGCCTATTAATTTTTTCTTACTTTAGAAGTCCATATGTGGCTTTAAGACCTACAAAAGGCACTTCGCGCTAACAATCGGAGCTCACTGGCGAAAGATGAGACCTCTGGACCCTTCGTGGCGACCTGTAGCTCAGTTCGAAAAAACGACGAGAAGAAGAAGAATAATCTTAAAATGCTATGGTGTTGCGGACCCATACCTCGGCAAGTGAACTTCGCATTTCTTTAAAGAGATAGCTTTACGAAGCTTTTAAACTACTTTTCCTTGTAGCTGGTGTGTCAAAATGCGTTAAAATCTACTTTTGAAAACTATGGAGTCATCATACTGTTAGTTTTTTGGCGAAAACAAATTTTCGCTAATGTATGGCGGCCATGTTTTTCCGTGTCAATCCTACATATGGAGTACTACCGTACTCCATAATAAGACATTTACTGCCTTAAACCCTACTGGATGTACTGTTATTTGATCTCGTGTAGGAAAACTGTACAGAGATACTGATTTCATAGAAGAGAGGCACAGACACCGCTATGAGGTGAGAACTTTTACTTCCTATTCTACTGAGGGCACTCTCTTGGTGTAGTGCGCAGAAAGCAATCAGTGATGGTTTTGGCGACTTGACGTGTATATAACAGGTTGCAAGTACATGAACATGCGTACATGCATACATAGGTCACATGCATACATAGGTCACATGCATACATAGGTCACATGCATACATAGGTCACATGCATACATAGGTCACATGCATATTCTTACTGGATGGTGAGGGGCTTCGTTATTAGGCAGTGTCTTGGTAATGGTATTATTGATAAACATGGATTACTGGGACAAGTCTAATGCAGGCCTTCACTTAGGAATTGTCAGTGTGGGAGAGGACTAAATGCATTTCCTGTGTGCTCATATTCGTAGGCGTAGCGCAAGGCCCGGCAGGCCGGCAACTGCCAAACCAAAAATTTCAGATTAGGGAAGAAAATAAGCTAGATTCTTCACATCTTTCTACTGAAAGATATACTTTTCGATAGCTAATAATAGTGACAAATAGTAAGTTTATTTGCTAAAATAAGTGAAGATAGCGTTTATTCATTCATAAGATGGCATTTTTCAAGATTGTTAGACAGCCACTGTTAAAAGTCACCATTTTTGATAGTGCAATCACCCTTTAGTATCCCCGTAGTAAACTGCTAGTTTAGTTTATATGGCCAAATACCTATGAGTTTAGACTACATTTCTCACTAGTCAAAGAATATGAAGACTTTACTTACAAAATGGTACACGATACCCAAAATGTTAAGGCATTTTGCCTGACCAATCTGCTACACACTGCTACACCTATGATATTGTTGTGCTATTCTGAGGGAAGGGGGGGGGGGGTGACTGCCCCTACTTTCATACCTTATGAAGCCTTGTGTGCTATAGTTCCACGGAGATGGTTGAGGGGGTTCACTTTGACCAACACAGTAGGGTGATAGTCTGTTGGTGTATCAATTCACTGGATGGCTACTACCATCTGCTAGTATTGAGCTGTTTTCCTATTAGAAAGACAATGTACATACATACATACATACATATTCTTCATTCAAGGTGCATTTTCTTCACAAGTACCAATAGTCTCCTTTTAGTATGACTTATCTCCACATTAGATCAATCCAAAGCTCATCCCTGAATTTGAGAAGCACGGTTTGATGTTTGTTGGCCACGATGAGACGCAGGAGAGGATGGAGATCATGGAGCTGAAAGGCAAGTACTGCACTAAACCACAGCCGATGTGATTATGAACTGGTGGTGGGGTCTCAAGATCACGTAGGCTACCAGCACCTAATAAGGACATTCATACGTAGTTTGTCCTCATCGTGTCTGTATATCTCCTTGCATAATAATCACTGCTCCTGCAGTGCTGTCCTTGTGTACAGCCTGTATCAGGCACATGTAGTCTGGACAACCACATGTTGTACATTTTAGTGCACCATAGATGGGGTATTGAGTACATTTCTATGAATGCACATAATTATTGGAGGGCTATCATGAGCCCTGTGGGTAGGGGTGTGTTTCTCCAGGTCACATTCTCTCACACCATATGTGACTGAAATGAGTAATGCTCTCACAGAACTTAACAATGCATATACATACGTATGTAGTGGAGGAGACTACTTCTGAAGTACGTATGTACATATCAAACTTATTACTTCCAGTTAAAATGGCCACTACAATCAGGTTTAGTCATTTTTAGGAGTAAATTACATCTAAAAGAACTTCAAACCTTATAAAAGGACTAGGTCAACTAATTTTAGGTACTTCAATGCTCAAGCAACTTTCCATATATGACAGGTTTTTTGAGGGCTTGTCTTATTACTGGGATGATAGGCTGAGAGGGGTTTCACTAAAACCTCTGGAGTCCTTCTTCTGTCCCTGTCCATGAGCCTGAATTTGTACTGCTAGAAGATAACAGTGATGAAATGAAGGTTTACTGTTCCCTTGAGTTTCATGTAAGTGGTGTCAATTGTAGGTATGTACACCTTTGACTGGACTATGAGGATTGCATACCAGTATATTAGCCTTGACGTACTTACGTGCGTATGTGCAATGGTATGTACACTAGCCTTTGTCTGCAGCTGGTGTTTTTGTGGGGACATTGTTCTACACCTCCTCCTTCCTCAGGTCATAGATACTTTGTTGCTACCCAGTACCACCCTGAGTACCTGACACGCCCATTGAGACCCTCCCCTCCCTTCATGGGCTTGATCTTAGCTTCTTGTGACAAGCTGAAGCAGTTCATCGACCGAGGTTGCCAAGTCTCCCCCAACAGCTCTTACGACCAATCATTTTGCGAGGATGACCTCGATGACGAAGTTACCCAGGCAATGATGTCTGAAGGACCACTTGCCAGCAGCTCCGCCCTCAATGGGAGCGTGAAATTGACATCACACACTTGAGCAAGAATTGACCATTGTCATGCATTGCCTTGTATACATGCATATGTATGTGTGTACTATCACCACCTGAGTTGTCCTGATTGCCAGATCAGAAACTGTGTATTGTAACCGTGTATATTTACATGCTTGACACATGTATTTCTTCACCTCCTGATATATATATAATCACCCATTCTCCATTCACTGTTCTGCTTCCCTTTCACACACCAATCCTACTATCACGTCCACTCATCTCCCCAGCATTGGGTCACTTTCATTGCCACATGTGGCTTGCATCCCCGGCTGGATTGTTTCGATACAGATGACTGTGTTATTATTTTATCTTCAATAGTATGCTTTTGTGTTTTATAATATCGACTACATAATATGAATTTATTATTATGATATTGACTATATAATATGGACAAAATATTTAAGGGTGTAATAATACATAACATAAAATTTAATAATAAAAGCATGTAATACAACAACAAGAGGAGTACATCCATAGATAATAGAAGTTGTAGAGTCCCTATGTAAGATGGAGATTGCATTCCCCCTCTGTAGGTATATTGAAGACTTCCTATTACCTATAAACTCTTGGCATTGGCAGCAACTGCACCTGGATCCTGGATGGCTGGCCATGGGCCGGAGGACACATATACATGGGACCCAGCAAATGTGTCGGGGCGTTATGAAATCCCACGAGATCGAGGGATAAACATGACTCCAGGAAATGAGCTAACTCCATATGCAGGGCGACCATTATACTGGCACCACACAGCCCATGCCCATGCATGGGTTCCAAGTGGGAGGGGATACCTGCATGCTGATATAATAGAGATGTTGAATATATATATATATATATATATATATATATATATATATATATATATATATACATAGGCTGAATTACATTTTACAAGTCCCATTCCAAGTTTAAATTTGAGTTGGGACATTAGGACAGTCGAACCTCTGTACAAAAGTCACACTAGGACACAACCAGGTGCATGCATGGGTGCATTTCAGAGGTATCCTTTATAACAAAGGCTTCTCTGTATGTGTGCACCCATGTGTACCTGATCGAAGGCTATACTGCAGGATAATGATGTGCGTGCATACACAAAATACACAATGAGCCTCTCTATATGCAGATCCCTCTAGGGCCATGCAATAGTGGTCTCAGTAGACAAACTATACAGAACTGAAGTATAATGTTTGTACAATGGAACCTTTGAAATTCAGGAATTAATGAAAAATGTTCATTTCATTAATTAATTATCAGAATTTCATGTTATCAGAACAATTGGGAATAATATACGTCTAGGGACATTGTAGAGACCATTTGTGCCGGCAGGCCTGGGTTCCATCCATTGCATGTAGTATCACTGATGTAGCATGTGGGCCAGTCTACAGTGGTTGGCATAGATAGGTGGTCCTTTATAATTAAGACAATTAAGTTTAAATGTACTCAGTTGCATGTGCTTACATAGTTTGCATAGTTCCTTCACATACGTAGCTACACACATGCTGTGGAGAGTGACACACGTCTGGTATGTTCTGTCCCTATTGTATGCACGTGGATGAACGTTGTAGTCAGCTGTAGGTCTGTACATGTATAGACAGGTGGTCTTTATAGTGTAAGCTTCACTGCAAGTACAGTGGTAATACGTACAGCGACTAGTTCTATCTCCTCGCAGCAACACTGACGTGGTCAA
>CAUJGJ010000001.1:312500-317500 GCA_963170055.1 Halisarca cf. caerulea
GAAATTCTTCAAGTAGCCCTCGTCTACAGACACAACAACACACAAGCACGTGAGCTTACACTTCTTCTTGCACAGCCATCTGCTATACAGACAGTGTAGGAACAGGCATGGAAGCAACATACCCTGAGACATCTGATCTGAGCTGCAATACAAACAACTATGGGTAAACCTCTCTAATCCGCCTCCTTATAATCCACCAACCCCACTAATCTGCCTTAGTTTTCGAGGAAAAAAATGAATTAAAATGCATGTACTGAGTGTAAACCTCGTTAATCCACCAACCCTGCTAATCCACCATAAAACTGGCATTCCTAATTATGGAGGACCAGAGAGGGTTCACTGAACGCACATTTGGCACAATTCTTGTAAAGGGTTCTGTGGAACACCCACTGAAACTCACACGTGTACTATACTCTACTATACTGTACTGTACTATACTATACTATATTATACTGTACTGTATTGTACTGTACAGTACTATACTATACACTACTATACTCTACTATACTGTACTATCACTCAATAATCCAACATACATACAGTATATGTAAAATCCAACACATTGGTTGGTGCTCAGAGAGGGCGGGATTATAGAGGTTCCACCATGTACCCTTGCACTGGGGCATCTATCACTGTATATATTGGTACGTATGTGTAGAAAACTGTCAACTACGTATATTTCAAGTTACATATGTATGTACGTACACATATGTACATACCAGGTTTTATCTATATAGTGAACCCTGGGTAAGATTCCCCCCTAAGTCAATTGGTCCCCTAAACAAACTTGTGTACGTGAGAACTCTCTAATCCGGTCACCTTGGGACCAAGAAATTGGGCTGGATTGGAGAGGTGGTTGGAATAGATAATATTATGTAGATTCACTCCAATAGTGGTGACTTTTGGAACTAAACAGTATGGCCAGTATGGACAGTGTGGCTGATTTATAGAGGCTTGGAATAGAGAGGTTCATTGTACTACATCTGATGAGTAAACCCCATGTCATGGCTGTAAATCATTGCAAACGATGCACACAGGCACACACAGACCACATACACAGCCAACTCAAAGCACCGACAAAATGTGTCAAGTTTCACATGATTTGTAAATACTAAAATACTGCATATAGAAAATCTGGTAGTAGTCCCCAAAACCATTTACCCCAGATAAATCCTGAGTGTGTATGCAATCCATTTCATGCTCCAAGTAAGTCTGCTTGTGATGAAGTGCCTGCAAGACAGGTGCATTGTACCTAAACTTATCTTGTCCAGGTTGTTGGCCAGTGAGTGGAGGATGCCAACGGTCCCACAAGCATTTCCCACTGTTTGCTTCATGAAGTATACATCTTTACTCACAACCTGCCAACAATAGATGGCATAGAACAGAGCAATAGGAACAATACATCAATGCATCCAACAGTGATACAAATCCCATTGTCATACGTACATACATATACATGCATGTACTGTACATGCTAGATCTATGTACAGCGAATTTTTGTTAATTAGTCACAATTTTTTGAAAAATTTGGGCAAATTAAAGAGTTTGGAAGATTATTCGAATCAATGTGCAGTCTTCCATCAATTCAGGCACAAAATTGATGGTAGATTGATGGTGCGGCAGAAAAACTGGTGGCAGAGTCAGGAGAACACACAGTACTGTACCATGTACACTAGAACACACAGTACTGTACCATGTACACTAGAATACACAGTACTGTACCATGTACACTAGAACACACAGTACTGTACCATGTACACTAGAACACACAGTACTGTACCATGTACACTAGAACACACAGTACTGTACCATGTACACTAGAACACACAGTACTGTACCATGTACACTAGAACACACAGTACTGTACTATGTACACTAGAACACACACTGTACCATGTACACTAGAACACACAGTACTGTACTATGTACACTAGAACACACAGTACTGTACTATGTACACTACAACACACAGTACTGTACCATGTATACTAGAACACACAGTGCTGTACCATGTACACTAGAACACACAGTGTTGTTAAGATCATCTATCATGTGCCTCCGAGGATCAAGGTCTGGTAGATTTCCCTACACCCCAGATTCTCTACGGCTGGCCACCTCAGAATGTAGAATCTAACTCATTATTATTCAATTACTAGTCTCCATTATTCTTTTCTTTTTTTTTCCTTTAATTTTAAATTTGTTTTCTACCATTGAAATGTACTTACTGCTAGTGTTAATCACTTTGATTTACTGTGTATGCATGCCATCTGTGCTTTTGCCCAAGGGCCTAATAATAATAATATAGAACACACAGTGCTGTACTATGCACACTAGAACACACAGTACTGTACCATGTACACTAGAACACACAGTACTGTACTATGTACACTAGAACACACAGTACTGTACTATGTACACTAGAACACACAGTGCTGTACTATGCATGTGTACTACAATACGCCCGAGGTCATATGTGGACATGCACATCCATACTCCTGTATATGCACATACACAAACACATTCATCTGTGCACAAACAAGAGCGCACACGCACATACACACACACACACACACACACACACACACACACACACACACACACACACACACACACACACAAACACACACACACACACACACATGCACACACACACAGACACACACACACAAACACACACACATACACACACACACACACACACACATGCACACACATACATATTTACACATGCATGTTTGTGTACACACAAACACAAACACACATGCATGCGTACACACACACACACACACACACACACACACACACACACACACACACACACAAACACAAACACACACACACAAAAAAAACCCACACACGAACACTCAAATGACATGCACAAATGTGCTTCACAACAGGTAGTACAAATCCTTCCAGATAATTTGTACTACGGTTAGATCATAAACAGTGCACACTAGCCATAATACACAGTACAAGTACAGAATGTAAGATACTAACCTGGCCATCCTTCTTAATCTTCTCATCTTCTTGATCAGTATAAGCAGAATTCTGTTAAACAAGACACAAGCACACATGCATAAAGTCTATGAATACAAAACAAGTTTCCTTATCTTTTATACATAATATATCTACGGTACACACAAATGGAAAAACAACAAGAAACATATGTACATATTAACATGTGCAATGGTACACACACACACACACACACACACACACACACACACACACACACACACACACACACACACACACAAACACACACACATGTACACACACACACACACACACACACACACACACACACACACACACACACACACACACACACACAACACACACAACACACACACACACACACACACACACACACACACACACACACACACGTTCAGCAGAAGATACATACGTATCCAGGTACACATGGGAATAGAATATACGTACATAAGTAGTCACACTCCCAAACCATGCCCACACACAAAACCACCCAAGTATGCTTACATTTTCAGTGATAGGGAACAAGAGTAGGAGAGCTACGACAGGTTGTGGGATCATGGCCAGCAATTCCGGGTCCAAACCAAACACATCAAAGAACTGGTATGTTCCTTTCATTCCCATAGCCTGCACATACTGGAGGACACATGAAAACACAAAGACTACAAGTACTCCAATGTGCATTTGTAACACATATCCAAAATTTTACATCATCATGTGCCTCACTCATTTAAGGGAGGGAGATTACTGTGAAAGTAGTGTTGATACGCATATATTTGCTATGCATTTTCCTGATCCATTACAACCTTTCAAGCATACACACACACACACACACACACACACACACACACACACACACACACACACACACACATGCACACAAATACACACACACACACAATGCATGGATCATTCTAGACATACAACTCCATGAGAAGAGGAGCCACTCATGTCATTTACATTTAAATTACATCATAAAGGTAGGGGGGGGGGGGGGGGGGCAATGCCAGACAATGCGGATGAGCAGTGTATCGGGGTTCTACCATCTACTAGGCCTGAGAGACGGCATCAATAAACAGGAGAGATAGATAACTCAATCTTACATAGGAATACTACATCTGTATGGACTGCAGGCCTCCATGCGGGTCCTTATTGTGCAATAACAAATACATCTACAATTATACATTAAATTGATGAAAGATAACAAAAAGACATCATCAACAACACTACTGATAGTACAATCAGACGCATTGATCCGCTCCAATAGAGGTACACGTAGGCTACACAGCACATAATACATCAGCCGCACATTGTACCTTGTTCATAACCTGCGGGATAAAGAACGGAAGACCACATGATGGCAATAAAGCGAAAAAACCTAATGTGTGTAGATAAGCATAAGAACAACGTTACAGGTTACTTCAAAAATGCCTGATATACAGGGTGCTGACTATCTCACATCTGGGTTAGCTTCCAGCGGCATCCATCGCGGTGCTTTCTTCTTTTCGGCCATTTTTACTGCGGAGTCAGTGTCACATGTACTCCATGTGGTCTAGAATTGCGCAATCAGAGAAATGCAAGCCAATTCTCTGCAAATTGGTTGTCGACTTTTTCACTTGTGTGGGAGATCTTCTGCGAGTAAAGCGTTCCAATGGAGAAGTACTGTGTTCTTTCACCAGGTGGCTGGCTTTAGACATTATTCCACTTCAGGAGAATCCAAACGTTTAATAAACTTTGAAGACTATAAAAAATTGAAGAAGCGGTTGAAGTGGACAGCTAGAGTGGCGGGAATACCCGGGTTTGCTGTATTCTCTGGTATATCAGCAGCTGTCAACGTCCACTACTTTCCAGATATAATGAATTTGGAGGCCGCTGAAGTTCAGCCTGTTTTGTGAGTCTACATTAGTCTGGCGTAGCTCAGACCCAAACTCGCTCGGCCATTTTCGGGGACGGTGACGTCAGTCCCCGAAAAAGGCCAAGCGAGAATCGGGTCGGCAACGCCAGAC
>CAUJGJ010000001.1:322500-325000 GCA_963170055.1 Halisarca cf. caerulea
TCACTTCAAATTATATTTAAATTTCTTTACATATAGTTACTGTGATCTCAAATATGTATCAATAATAGTATTATAATTTATGTTAATTTATGATTGATTAATATTAATATTATTATTTATAATAAGAACTGATGATTCAATACACCCTCAAGTATAGTACATAATATTATAGAAAGCAATAATTTATTATAATAATGGATATAGAAGCAATGTAGTGTCAATCTTCTAGATCTGAAAGTTCAGGACGAGCGGAAAGTACATTTCCATTAGGACAAAGTCTCTTGCTGAAACCAGGTGCCTCGAAATTGCTCCTAGTGTGTCTTTTTCGTCTCCCTCTCAGTTTGTCCATTTCCTTTTGTTTTTTCTCTTCTGCTTTCTTTCGTTTCTCACCTTCCACTTTCTTTCGTTTCTTCTCTAAGACTTTCTCATCCTTCCATTTCTTTTTTTCATCTTTCTTGACAGGGACCTCTTCCTCGTCCAGTTCCTGTTGTTGTTGCTTCTCCTCCAAGAATTCCTCATCTTCCAACTGATGGACGTTGTCTGCCTCATGTGTACTTTCAATGACATTAGCAATCGATGTAGCTACAATGGGGTCCTTGTCCAGTCCCCCAGGCTGTTGTTGCTTCTCCTCCAAGAATTCCTCATCTTCCAACTGATGGACGTTGTCTGCCTCAGATGTACTTTTAATGACATTATCAATCGATGTAGCTACAATGGGGTCCTTGTCCAGTTCCCCAGGCTGTTGTTGCTTCTCCTCCAAGAATTCCTCATCTTCCAACTGATGGACGTTGTCTGCCTCAGATGTACTTTTAATGACATTATCAATCGATGTAGCTACAATGGGAGACATATATAAAGAGCTGAGGATTACCATTATCATCTCACCTGCATAAATCAATGTTTGCATATACAATAATTTAATGCACTGAGATGTGTATGCATACACAGTCATGCATGCTAATAATTATCATCATCATCTGCACACTGTGCTAAAATATTATTAATTGTGAACATCTCACCTTCTGTCAACGTGGATAAGATATCTGCAGGAAGAAGGTCAGTCCTGATAACTGTGCATTTCCGTGATTTCTTGGAATAGCTAGAGGAGTCGCTGTGAGAATTCCTGAAATCTTTCGCTATGTTTGTTTTGCCAAATTCCTCTGATTTTATTGCAAGTTTTATACTTGAAACACTGTTTCCCAAGTACATTCCTATGTCCTCAAGTACTATGGCCAATACTTCAAACCCATTCCACTTTAGACCTGTCCGCAGCGAGTATGGAATCTAAAAATGGATTAGTAAATGGTCATGAATGCATGCTGTGATTTGGTCAATGTGAACATATTTGCATGAAGATTAAAATAGGGAAAAAAAAAACAGAAATCACGAAGCCTGCATGCATTCATGTTGTGCGAGGTATGCATTTAGAACCTTTGCATGCTGTCCAGAGCACTTCAGTGATGAGGCCCATTGTGCAATGTCCTTGACTGTTTGGAATATGACCTTTGAACCTTGCAAGCCAGCTGCTGGGGGAACACTATCGTTTCCCTGATAGAGGGGTGACACCTGATCCCGTATGTACAATTTCACATCATCCATTGTGATCATGTCGTGGCCGATTTCATTTATCAGCTATATGATATATTCCAAAGCAAACCAAAAGTAATGGATATACACTTTTCACTCAGCATAATATACATGATATATTAACTACTCACCATTTCTGTGAAAAACAGGAGAGCCCCAAAACATGAACGGACACATGGATCCATTTTTGGGGCTAGTTCAATCAATTCCACAACATAGTTGGTGGTCATTCTCTTGCCTGACTCACTGCAGAAATGCTTACGGGCACTAATTACCCATCCCACTGCGCTACTCAGGTTTCTTCTCAGTTCTGTTAACTGCTGGAAATTTTCCACCTCCTCAATTGACTGTGGTCCTATAGCTGGCCCGGTGAATGGAAGGAGCATAGTCCTGGACCTGTACCTATAATCGAAGGAAAATTGATTACAATTATCATAAATTGACCACCAACCATTACCTTTTTGTATACATGACTGGCATAGTATGCATGTATACATGACATTGCATGTATGTACATGCATATAATCATTTCATGCATGCTGTGCTTTCATAAGGTATTTGAAAAAGAATTAACATGATTGCATACCTTGCAACATGTGCTGGCGAGAAATTGCAGGCCAGAATTGGGCACGATTTCGGTTTCTTTGCTCCAGATTTCAGATTTCCTGTCAGCCTTCCATTGCATAGGCCAATTAGCAGATCTCCGATGTCCTCCACTTTCTTGGCATCATCCAAAGTGAAAGGCAATGATGATGCTGCACAACGTTCCAAAATAAAAGGATCTGTTGTGGCCTTGGTCTTCATCAAGGAGCCCCTCTCTATCTGCCCACACATAGCCAGTGCACAGGTACTACTCAATGTCTTGCCCGTGCCACAATTACCAATTAACATGGGCAGGCAGCACGCATCAAAT
>CAUJGJ010000001.1:332500-337500 GCA_963170055.1 Halisarca cf. caerulea
TGCAGTGTGTATGGATTCAACCTTTGGAACCAACACCTACGACTTTTATCTTACAACTGTTTTAGTTGTAGATGAGTATGGTGAAGGCATACTAGTGGCTTGGCTCGTCACCAACCGGGAGAACACAACCACTTTAACTCAGTTTCTAGAGTCTGTGAAGAAACAAACAGGTCCAATAGCACCAACCACATTCATGTCTGATGATGCTGAGCAATATTACACAGCGTGGGTTGGGGTATTCGGAAGGAATGAAACCGCTAAACTTCTTTGTTCTTGGCATGTGGACAGGGCATGGAAGAAGACTGTGCAAGAGACCATTTCTCAGGAAGACCGCACAACTGTCTATCATCATCTAAGAATCTTGCTGGAGGAAACTGATGAAAGGGAATTCCGTAAGCGCTTACAAGAAGTGCTGTCATATCTCCAAGAGAAGGGGCATCAAAGGTTCCTTGATTACTTCCAGCGGTACTATGTCCAAAGAACAAGCCAATGGGCATCATGCTATCGTCAGGGCAAACATGTAAACACCAATATGTATGTGGAATCTTTCCATCGTCTGCTCAAAGTAGTGTATTTGGACTCAAAACAAAACCGCCGTGTTGATCACTTGATACACATCCTGCTGAAGATTGCGAGAGACAAGGTCTTTGAGCGAATGTTAAAAGTTGAGAAGGGCAAAAACACTCACAGACTGTGTGAGATTCACAAGCGACATGAAAAAGCAGTGCAGATGCTACAGCAAGGTGTGACAATGACACCAGAAGTGTCTCAGGTGGAAGAAAATATTCAGACTTGGAAGGTTCAGGCAAACACAGGAAACCAATTTTACTACACGGTCCAGCTAGAGATGGGGAGTAACTGTACCGATTGTATGACGAGTTGCAGTAAATGTTCAATCTGCCCACATCAGTGCACCTGTACTTGTTTGGATGCAACTGTGCACCACACTGTGTGCAAGCATGTTCATGCTGTAGTAATACAACATGTACAGAATGATACTTCCTCTGCAAGTGGGACAACAGAATCTGTTGCAATTGGTCATTCAGACAGAGTGTACTTTGAGGCCATACTGGGAATGGAAACAGAAGGGCAAAGTTTCAAATCGAGAGTAAGGTCACAGTTGAATACCCTGAGTGGTGTCCTAGAAAGCACTGATGACGAGAGTATACTGAAATCAGTACACACACAATTAAAAAGTGTTATTGCCACTTTTTCAATACAGAATGCAGGGCAACAATTCAGTCCACCAACAAAAGCAGTAGCCCCAAATACAAAAATTATCAGCCAGCCAAGATTTCAATCTACTCGAAAGCAATCTTCCAGGCCATCGAAGGTAATGGGAAAGCCAACTGAAGAGCAAACTCATGAAATCAAAGCCAAGCTTAGAAAACAAGACATTGTGATGTGTGGAAAATGTTTTCGGGAATGTTCAGCAGAATTAGTGGACACAGACCAATGGGTGGAATGTGAACACTGTGCATGTTGGTACCACCAGGCTTGTGTACAATTCAGTAGTTACATGACAAATTTTACTTGTGACTCTTGCCAGTAATCTTTGTAATGGTATGATACTAAGTCTTATGATTTGAGCATTTGTTGTACATTGAAAATCACGTATAATATTATACTTGTACATGTAGTATGCATAATTTAGAGTATGATCTTATAACAGTTGCATGAGTTTATTCACATATCATCAGTTTTATAGACATGCATGTATATTATTATACTGACACATCTATACTATATGTCTGTTACCTCTATACCAAATAAATACACCCACTACCTACCCACCGCACAGCTATCAGCTGCTTCACTACTATCACTGCTATCATTGGTACCACTGCTACCAGTCTGCATTGAATATTTTAGCTTAGAAGACCAGGGGGAGCAAGAAGACCAAGAAGACCAAGAAGACTAGGAAAACCAAGAAGACCAGGAAGACCATCAAGACCAAGAAGACCAGGGAGACCAACAAGACGAAAAAGACCAACTAGACCAAGAAGACCAAGAAGACCAAGAAGACCAGGGAGACCAACGAAACCAATGAGACCAAAAAGACCATGAAGACCAGGGAGACCATGAAGACCAGGGAGACCAAGAAGACCAAGAAGACCAGGGAGATCAGGGAGTCCAAGAAGACCAATGAGACCAAGAAGACCAAGAAGACCAAGAAGACCAAGAATACCAGGAAGACCAACGAGACCAAGAAGACCAAGAAGACCAGGAAGACCAACGAGACCAAGAAGACCAAGAAGACCAGGGAGACCAAGAAGACCAAGAAGACCAAGTAGACCAAGAAGACCAGGAAGACCAGGAAGACTAACGAGACCAGGAAGACCAGGGAGACCAAGAAGACCAAGAAGACCAGGGAGACCAGGAGACCATGAAGACCAGGGAAACCAAGAAGACCAATGGAGACCAAGAAGACCAAGAAGACCAAGAAGACCAACGAGACCAAGAAGACCATGAAGACCAGGGAAACCAAGAAGACCAATGGAGACCAAGAAGACCAAGAAGACCAAGAAGACCAAGAAGACCAACAGACCAAGAAGACCATGAAGACCAAGAAGACCAACGAGACCAAGAAGACCATGAAGACCAAGAAGACCAGGAAGACCAACCTGAGAACTGAGACCAAATAGACCAGGGTGACCAATTGCAAGACAACTTTGAAGACCAAGAAGACCAAGAAGACCAGGGGGACAGACAACGTTGAATTATAATTATGATTCCCTATGCCGGCCATTTTATTCTTATGATTGCATCATACTTTGAATTATGAAGAAACTCCACTTCCTGGAAATTCCTTTCATTAATGGCTTGTTGATTGTCTTGCATGGTACTGCGCACTGGCTGTTGTACAGTAAAATCTCTAATTATAGTTACAACATAATTTTCCTTTAAGAAGTTCTATAATCATCCACAAGTTGGAATGGTGCATTCATCAATGTTATTCTAATTATCGAAATGTTATTGCATATTACAAAGGTATGCAAATTAATGCAACAGAATGGGCCCTGTGGTTATATCACATGGCGTCCTAGAATACTCTCAGGAAGGGAAGTAGAATTTTTCAAGAGAGTCAACAATTATACCGCATGGTATGTACTGTATCTATACTGGTACTGTATGTACTGTACCTATGCACATACATACATGTATAAAAAGAACCAGAAATGATCATAGTCAAGCTGGTCATGTTTGTCCAACATGCTTACCAACTACATTATACTGTACAAACCCCACAGTGTCACATGGTGGCATCCACACATACTATGAACATATTATGCCATGCGTAAGTATTACTTGTGTAATTCTGAAATGTAAAAAAATAAAAGAGATCATGAGAAATGGGTAAGATGAAGTCACTGCACACACACACACACACACACATGCTACAGTATGTACTCTGAGGAGGATACACAGGAAACAGGAGACATGCCAGAGGTGACGATGAGCTGTGACGGCAACCAAACAGTGATAGTGGTTGTGTGTTTCAGAACATTGAAATAGTAAAGTCAGTCTCTCTCATCATCTGATTCTGACCCAGACCCACTGGAAGACGACCGTGTTGAAGAAGAACTGCTGCTGGATGTGGAGGATGAGGAACTGTCAGATTCCTCTCCACTGGACTCTTTGGTACTCTCGGAAAAGCTGGACTCTGAGGACGAAGACTCACTGTCACTCTCCGAAGAAGAAGATGCCCTCTTCTTCCTACAAAGATATGACACATGGTGAGGAAGAGTTCATCGAAATGCTTTGAAACAAAACATGTACACAGAGCTGCGAATAAGGTTTTAGGTTTGCTTGGACATATGTCTATCCTGGCAAATCAAATACTAATTAATGGAAGGGGCTCAAATGTACATACATTGTATCATATATGCCTATAAAACACATGCAGTGCAGTGATGTGTGTGGTATTGTAGGGGGTTATAACTAGGGGGGTCTGGGGGTATGGTCCCCCAGGGAAAATTTGAGTTTTTAGGTTGTATAAGGTGGTAACTCAGGCCATTTTAGACCATTCAAGGTTGATTCTGACACTCAGGTAGGGCCTTCTTTATACGTAGTAATTTGCACTACAGTTGGATATTTTGGGGGTGGAAGCTCCCCCCCCCCCCCCCTGGATAGAACCCTGATGTGTGTAGCATGCTCATACCTTTTGATACGTTCTTGCTGACTTTGTTTTGTGATTTTTGGTCTACAAAGCAGTATAGTTATTTACACACACACACACACACACACACACACATTTACACATTGGCCCACATACACACAAATACGTACATATACCCCACCACACACTAATAAACCTGACCACAATTATTACAAAACCCTCAAAGAACACACTACCAGCCTACGTATATTAGTAACATGGCGAGAGTATACACGTCCATATGTATGCGCATACCTTTTAGCCACTACTGGGGGCTGTGGAGGCTTCTTCTTGAGAAGCTTGGTCCGGGATGCTCTCTGCACATACTTCCTCTTCCCAGTGCACTGGTATGTAAAGTGGCCATACTGCAAGCATTTCTGACACTTGTAGCTGCTGGAGTCCTGTTGCCTGGGGACCAGCAGAGAAGAAAACCAATTCATGTGAAACAAAACGTACGTAGATCAGCAGATTAAAGGGGCATGGACTCTTGAGGCTTCCCTCAAACACCCTGAACAGGAAGATGCAAAATTGGTGCACAATCATGACTCTTCAATCTGGCCTTTGATAATTCAGAACCCTTGCTACCCAGCCAGTAGCAATGTGTACCCAATGTGCATAGCGCATTGTGAAAATTGTTAATCCAGTATCTTTTGGTGCAACAAATGCGGCTGGATTAAAGAGTCAAGACTGTTATACAAATGGGGACAGAAATACTCTCCCTGCCATAGATACTAAACTAGAGTAATTATGGCAGGGAGTAGATGGGACTGACAATCTAACCATAGATTTTCAATATCTACGTACGTACATGCATAATCTAACATTAACTCAGCCCTGTTGC
>CAUJGJ010000001.1:347500-350000 GCA_963170055.1 Halisarca cf. caerulea
ATTGAGTTCACGAATATGCGTGCCTCGATTATTTTAGGTACATAGCCAAATGGAACAGACCTGATATAAATAATCAATAGATGCTATAAAATTAATCTTACAACCAAACTCAACTCAGCATGTCCATTCCTGCCCTGAGGGGTTCCATGGCTGTGTACTGCTCCATAGTCACGTGGCTTCTGCTCACTAGTATGATTTAGAATAATAATTATAGTGAGAATCAAATTTTACATGCAAAATTGTAAACTAAAAGAAAATTGTAATAATTAAAATTATACTTGCAGACATGCCTAGCCCACTTATGAATAAAGAAGCACATATATATATACACATCATGCATGTGCACATTCGCACACAAAGACACACACACACACACACACACACACACACACACACACACACACACACACACATGCCTTAGAGTAGGATCTGAAGTAAGGCGCTCCTGAGATCCCTATAGAAAGCATCCATCAAATAAATTATTATGCATGCAAAGTAGATCTGACGAAATGATATAATATTAATTGTCTATCGACCATCTTTCAACTGTATTATTATAGTGCATTACCACAGGATATTTATGTGTGACACTCTGCAGTGGTGACAGCAGACAGTGCTGTACCGTATGCTGTATTGTCTGGTACATTGAGAAACCCTACAAAAAGCACCACAGGTGCACAATCAGCTGTCCAAATTGAATCTGAAAACTGTCCAGTAGTTCCCCATTGCAACTAAATAGTACATATATGGGAGTGAAAGCACATTTCAATTGCTACAATACTGCATGAATCTGCTACATGTTATCATTTGAATGCAGGACTGAATCATAGACTATCTACAATAATTACCATTATTGCAAGACTTAATTATTTATACAGTGAAACCTGTCTTGAAGACCACTTGTATAGAAGGACCACCTGTCTATAGTGACCTCTGTAGGCTGCTCCATGGGCCACTTCAATGGTACTAATGCACCTCTGTATAAGGACCACCTGTCTACAGAGACCACCATCACTTGGTCCCTCGAGTGGTTGTTATAGACAGGTTTTACTGTAGCATAGAAACATGCTTAAAATTAATACTTTCATATACAAATTATTGGATTTGATTTAATTTAAAAAGCACAATATGAATTGGAGAAAACATTAAATTTGGTGAATGCAGCAATATAATGCCTGTGTCTCACAAGGCTAACCACCTGGGACAATCCTGTGCCAAAGTCTCATTTATACCGTATACCTGGAAAGTTTCGCGGGGATGAAGTTTCGTGAATTTTGCAAGTCGACAGCATTCACAAAACTTTATAATTCGCGAATGCTAGCTCTGTTCTATGCATCATATCATTGATTAATAACCAATGCAGCGATTCGCAAAAGTTTTTTTCACGAAAATCGCGAAATCTAGGGATTCACAAAAGTTTTACTCCGCGAAACTTTACCAGTATACGGTATATTCAAATTGCTAGTATTCCATGATTGGAAATTAATAATAATGTGTGCATGAACAAAATTATCATTATTGGAAAGTCCTAATGGAATCCACTACCCAGGAAAGGGTGGCATCCAGCTACCTTGTGTCTCCCTAACATGCAGACTATGTGCACAACAAGCTGAAGGTCACCGGTTCAATTCCAGCGGAAGTCCACTTTTTCTCATGGCTGTTTTTCCCCACAGTAGACTATTAGGCTAGGCTAGGTTTGATTGCCCTATATTGACTTATGAGACCATTATGTCTGCTGATGAGGGTGTAAGATCTCCTTTCCAGACTGACTAGGCTAAGCAGGGTTGGGGTTGCCCTAGACTTTCATAACCATTAGATCTGTTAGGGAGGCACAAAGTGGCTGGATACCACCCTTTCCTAGGTAGTGGATTTCATTTCCAGACATTAACTTGACCTACCCGTTAGACCGTAGTTCAAATTATTGCATATGAAAATACAGTCATTTCTAATGTATGGGCGGCCATGTTCTTTCCACGTCATCCCTAAATGAACCACTACTGTGATTCATGATAATTATAATACAGTGCATGTGCAAATTCCTACATCCTGTTTTATATTATTGCTGTTGGATTTAGGAATTTGCACACTGTGCCCAGTCCAACCCACCTCTGTCTGGCTCTATGCCCGTCTAGCCCTATGCCTGTCTAGTCTCATGTATGCCTTGCCTATGCCTGTCTAGCCCTATGCATGTCTATCCAAATGCCTGTCCAGCCCTGCGCAACAAACATTTACAACCCTACCTTGCACGTTCCAATGATTTCTGACAATTGACAAGTTTCATTCCTACATATTTTTTTCCAATTTTAGATGGTTTTTATATGGTCACTATTTGCTTTACAGTCACTTTGGTGACTGAAGGTATGACACCAATACCTGGTGCAAAGCATTGCATAGAGTGAGAGTTGTGTGGCAAGTGGCAATTAAGGTATTTTCCTGTAGCAGTAGCTACACTAAATCAAATATGTTTAATAATTTGTTGTTAATAATTGAGTCAGACACA
>CAUJGJ010000001.1:355000-387500 GCA_963170055.1 Halisarca cf. caerulea
ATACATAACATATACACACTGTACATTTAAACAGAATATAATACTACGATATGTACGAACATTCACAAACACATACAGTATTCCATACAACAGCATGACAGACAGACGTGTACATACAACGACTGCTATAATACATTTGGTGTGTTGCACATCAGTGAATGAATTATACACACAAGTAAGATTTAGGGCTGCAGTAGCGAGTCCATCTCCTCCAAATCTTCCTCTGTAGACTGGTTGATCATTCCACTGCTATTAAAGGACACAGAATCCGCCAATCCTCCAGCTTTCGGGGAGAGCAATGCTTGTCTTTCCTCCTCCTGCTGGGCCATGCCCCTGACACACGGTCCCTTACATTTGCATTTCAGTCCCAAAATGAAAGACAGGGTGAACAACATGGCCGACAAGCAGTACAAACCAGCATACAATATCAGAAGAGCATACTTCATGGTGATGGCTGACTGAAGGGGTGGAAGGAGCAGATTAATGCACCCACTGATGTTGTTGATTACGAAGAGAAATATAGCCACACTGGCTGGAGCAACATTGAGTGGTACTAGCTCAATCACAACAGCTAGACACACTCCAATCCACATCTCCCCAACAACCAAGGTCAGCAGATAGCTGACAAAGTTAAAAGGCAGAGGAATCAGAACAGATCCAGCAGCAAAAGGTGTTGCAATAAACTAGAAAACACAATCAAAACAGAAACTGAAATTAAAACAGACATCAAATCATTCGATAAATGTATCATAAATACTGTATGGCCAAATGATTGATTAAACAGGCAGTTCGATGGGTGACTGATGTTTTATCAGTGGTTTGATACCACTGATGAATCTAGCTATCAAAATGTTGCTGAAGCAATCATTTGCCTGGCTAACTTCAACGAAGACTCTCCTTGTTGTATAAGTGAATGGTTGAGTGCGTGAAATGGCAACAAGTACAAAATAAACACAGAAAGTTGCAAAAAATGTGAATCGCCTGTTTATGCTCAAGTGCATCAGTAGGTCGTGTGGGTGTGGGTGGCACTCCCTTCCTCTCCCTTGGAATCATGGGACACTACAGTGGAACCTCCGATAGTGGACTCTCCTAAATAAGGGCACAATAGTATAAACCTCTCTACAAAGGACACAACTTACAGTCCTAGTATAATTCCTACAATACACATTGAACCTCCCCAAGAGGAAAACCTCTCTACAAAGAACAAATCAGCTGAATATATGTTGTCCCCAAAGTGTCCTTTGGAGGCTCCACTGTATATGTTCTCTCAAGAATACTTTTGCCCTCCCCCACCTCCGTGATAAACGTGCGGAAGACCACATACATTACAAACTACTTCAGTAAAATGGGCTTTACACAAACATGAGACACACATGTTGGGTGTTATGTACACAAGTGCTAACCTGGCTTAGAATCAGCACACAGATCCGCCCCTTTCCACCTGCTTTCTTCCTCAGTTTGTCAGACACATATCCACCCAAGAGTGCACCAAAGCTGCCCCCTATCAAGGGAACCCATGACATGAACCTTCCAATCACCTCCTCGTCACAATATTCATCTATAGTGAATGGTTTGATGTTGTAGGCAAACACCAGTCCTGCTCCCTGTCTCACACCACCGGCTATGCACACACAGATCAGTGCAGGATTTAAAAAGGCTTTAACTGTCATCTTCACGGAAACCACTGAACAACTTGTGCGGGACAAACCCTGTATCAAGTGAATAATTATGCAACTTGCTACCACTGATTGCAAAATGGTGACAGGTGTGTCCTTTTATAGTAATTTGCACTTTTAACAGAAATAGGACTATGAGTAAACATTTCTCTTGAGTGGCAGTGGCGGTGGTGGTGGTGGTGATGGTGTGTGTGTGTGTGTGTGTGTTTGTGTGAGTGTGTGTACATGTGTGTGTGTGTGTGTGTGTGTATGTATGTGTGTGTGTGTGTGCTTGTGTGAGTCATGTGTGTGTGTGTGTGTGTGTGTGTGTGTGTGAGTGTGTACATGTGTGTGTGTGTGTGTGTGTGTGTGTGTGTGTGTGTGTGTGTGTGAGTGTGTGTACGTGTGTGTGTGTGCGTGCGTGCATACATGCGTGTGAGTGTGTACATGCATCTGTGTAGGTATACAGGTGTGTGTGTCTGTGTGTACTGTATGGTACATAATTTTTACTACACATCATTGGCAGTACAAAAAATCACCCAATGCAGTGATGTTAACAAGTACCAATAGAGGGCATACACACATACATGTAGGAACACTTCATGAGTGTCTGTAGCCAACATACACGCACAATTAATAAGCAAACACACCACATACCCTCAGGCTTGTAAAGACATATGAAGGAAAGTGTAACTGAAATGTACACAACACTAAAAGCTGACTTGGTACAAACAGAGCGAGTTGACAAACATTATACAGTGAGACCTCACTATCCCCACCTCAGATATCCAGTTCCCTCACCTTCTGGAAGAGCTTCAATTGGAACAAACCTGTAATAATCCTACTGTACACTATACCAATGCTCCCTCATTTATCCAGTACCACATAGTGAGGGAACTCAACTCCCTCACTATGTCTGCAATTTCATCCAGAACAGATGTGTGTGGATAAGTGTGGTCTGACTGTATATTGCAAGCAACACAGCCACTTACCGAGTGTTGTTGCCTCTTTGGTTCCAGCACTGTCACAGCTAGTAAGACCGCCACAAACATGCCAGGAATGGCCCCAATCCTGAACACCCACCTCCAATCCGTAGCGTTCAGAATGAACTCAAAAACAAATGTCAGGCTGAACCCAATGTAGATACCCCAGTTGTACACGCCCAATGCCACACCCCTCCGGTTCTGCGAGGAAACCAAAACTCTAGTTAATGATAGGAGACTACTACAGAATTTATCAAAGTGTGTTCAGGACATCTGCTGTTTAGTATGTACACACACACAGCATGCTATGACTGCTTACCAACTGGCAGATTACAGTACATAAGTGCGTAAGTGCATTGAATATAGGCAAAGCATACGTACATATACACACGTATACATACATATATACATACGTATACATACATATATACATACATATATACATATATATGTCCATGTACAAATAAAATTATGCCCCTACTCAGCACACGTACTGTTCACATGTAATATGGAAAGGCTTTCACTATTCTAATCTGGAAAACAAGAATCATTACTTGTAGAAGAAGAGAAGAGACAACACACAGGAAATGAGTCGTTCTGAAGATACATTAAAACCTTCCTTTGAGATTAAGACAACTTAGTTCAATTTAGTAAAATCGAGGTATGTTGATATCACAGGAACACTCGAAGAGTAGTGGAGAAATCTCACAACATTTAGACAAAAATGAATCCACATTCAAACTTACTTCAACAAAATAGTCCGTTAGTATGCTTGTAGCGTAGGGAGTGCAGACTGACTCACTACAGATGCAAGGAGAGAGTGCAGGTACTAAGATTGTGTGTGAGTATACCAAAAGACAGAGGTTTCACCATATTTGCTGCCGTAGTACAGTCTTCATGCACAATACAATTTTTTTTTTTTGGGGGGGGGGGGGCTGTTTCCAGGGGGAGTCTAAGTGAAACACTTTCAATTAAAGCGAACGTCTCAATATCCTCTACAGCCCACAGAGGTACTTGTACCATTATGTAATACATTGCATGTGACTTCTTCACACACAAGAACAGCTATTGCAAGGTGAAGTGCTGTTTGGTGAAGTCATAAGCAAATTGCATAAAGGTGTCCTGGAGTGACACAGAGCAAAAATTTGCCCAATTTTCCTTTTGATCCACACAAATAACAGGCCACAATGAGTGACATTGATGAAGAGTGGAATTCCTAGAAAAGGCTGTGTAGCGCATTGGCAAAAGCAGTGATGCTGTGTCAAATTAGCGTGGTTTGTATGTTCTATACACAATAACATATCCCAGCAACTACTGTAGAGAACATACTGTACATACATATACATATACTACTAGGCTGTACATAATTCATACACATACAGTGGAGCCTCTCTATAACGGATTTTATGGGAACTGAAAACCCTTTGCTGTACAGAGGGTTCCACTATTCAGAGGTTACTTTATACATAGCGCAATCCATCTGTACCCACAAAAACAGTCTGTTATAGAAAGGTTTCGCTATAGGGAAGATTGTTATTAGAGGTTGTGCTGCAGTTCATGCTACCCAGTTCCAGAGTGGATCACTTACAATAGGCCAAGTCCAATTCTTGTCACTAAAAGTTCTGCAAAGTTAGCAGAAAATGAGGAAAGCAAGGTCATAATGCTCCACAGCACTATACTGAGGCTGAGAACAAGCTTTCTATTGATCCACTTGAAGCTGGCAGAGAAACCAAGGGGAATGGCAAACAGAGTGAAAATGACTGTAAAAGCTGGTCCGGCCAGGACTTGGTACTCTGTTCCAGACCCAAGGTATGCCCATACGCATTCCGAATCTAATGAACAGCTGCAGGAAAGAGAAGGGCAAACTAACAGCACTTCAACTTGTTTCATGAGTGTACTTATATACTTCAAAGGGGGGACGAAATTATGTAGTTTGCTATCAGAGGTATGTACTTGTTAGCAATACACGCATATAATATGAGGTGTGTATGTACGTACGTAGAACACTTGTCCACAGTAAGCACATTTAGTCACAGACTAACTGAAATTCACTCGTTACACATGCAGTATGTAAGTATGTAAGTACGTATGCAAGTATGTAATATGTATGCATATCATATGTAAGTATAGTAGTACAGCATCTAAGTATGGCATGCATGTAGAGTATGCAAGAGCACAGATACTCTACCTACATCTATGGTGAGAGTAAAACGAAACTAGAGAGTTGTTTGTGACATTGTATGGAATGGGATAAAGGATAAGATTCTCTTCGAAACAACGTGGATCGCGTACACTCAAACCATTCTCAGGACCTATTTAGAACATTTCACTACTGTACTGTCTGCTTACAGTAGCCAAAAAATACACATACACCGAGATACACCGCATAGAAAACTGGTAACACTTTGGTGTAAACGATGACTACACGACGTGAAGTATTCGCAGCATATCAAAAGTCCAAATGATCGATAGCATAACGCATAGCTCACTTCGCGTTGTCTTTGAATCCCTGACAATGCTTAACAGCACAGGTTTCGTTTACCGGCCTAAGAGCCCCCGTGGGAAGACAACCTTTAGTTCCAAACCCTAGGTCACTAAATACCTTCTTGCTGGAGATGGCTACGAGAAAGCGGTCCATCTGATTGATGAGGTAGACGGTTGTAAGGCACATCAGGACGTAGATACGGTACACCCTCGGCCACTTTTCTGTAAATTCTTTGTACAATCGGAAAGGTTTTCCGAGTTTCCGCCGAACGGCCTCCATTTTTTGTTTAGTTGGCAATTGCACAATCATGCAGCTGTCACGCTCGAATTTTCGTCATCAAGGCAATAATTAATTTATTTTGCATGTTTATTTTTACTTTTGGAGTGAGACATCACTTTTATCCGTGCACCTCAGACATTCAGTTAATTCCCTTATCTTCCACACCATATAGTTCTTTATTGGAACGAATCTATAATATAATCCTACTGCACACTTTATTCACAGTTTTATCCAGAACGTAAGTATATATTATATATTATATTATATTATATTATATTATATATATATATATATATATATATATATATATATATATATATATATATATATATATATATATATATATATATATATATATATATATATATATATATATATTGAAAAGGTGAATTGTATGCATGATTGATGTACCCAATTTGACTGACGAGGAGGTGGCAGATTACGTAATGGATAGAGCGTGTACCGACTGTCAATTGATGAAGAGCGTAGAAGTGATGTGGAATGAGAGATTGGAGGAATGATTGTTCAGAACTTGTATGTCTAACTCTAACTATAGGCTGCATGTGCATGTAATTGTGGTGTGTGTATGGCATTGTACACTGGGATAGTGCTGCATTGGACCTTGTGTTGATCCTAGTGTCGCAAGACATGGTGCACTGAAATTATTAATAATAATAGTAATAATAATAATATCTATACTATTTGCGGATAAGCAGTTAAGGTTCGACTGTATCCATACATAGCATCAGGGATACATGCATGTGAGTTATACTAGAAATGCACTTTACATGAGGACATGTGCATAGAACATTCCCTTTAAAGTTTGGCATACTGTATGCCCGAATGCATGCTTAGAATTTAGGTCGGCCGGGTCACAGAAAGTGCATGCATGCGCGTAGAGGGCTCTGAGATGTTAGGCATACGTATATAATGAAATTTGCTTATAGTAGGAACCTCGTTTAGTACGTACTCCTGGATGGTAAGCACTTCTGTCACACTAAATCTTGTCCTCCTAAAAGTTGTCTGGTCATGGGCACTTATCGAATACAAACTCTATACCATTGGAGGTTTAATTTGGGTTGGGTTAGGGTTTAACTGATCTGGCCACGTCAGACTAAGGTTTATCACGGTCGGGGGACAACTTAATTACGGCAGGGCATTCACGACATTTCACTCCTCATCCCTGTGCACGTATACCTCATGTACATAACCCAATCCTGCATGATAGTAAGTATATACCTCTAATAATAAGTACTGATTTTGTGTCCCCTTCGATCGAGGTACTTACTAAACAAGTTTCACTGTGCGGAAAGGTATTCATGCATACTACTCATAATAAACGATGATGCACCAATGTTTGCTTGGCAAGGATAGAAACAAATAATATTATTCATATAAAATAGGTTCATACACAGACACAAGTGTTCGTAAAATAACACGACAAACTTTATGTACAAACATCACCTATTCAAAGTCCCTATCTAATTCACTATGCCTGGACGATACTAGTACAATGATTAACCACTGAGAGTGTACCACGCTGCAGCAGGTCAATCATCATCCTCATCGGATTCCTTGCCCTTGAGCTTCTCGATGACATCTCCACCATGTTCAGATATTCCTTCTCCAACTTTACCTAATACATCCCCTCCCGGGCCTTCAATCATGTCAGAATCTCCAATTGTTGCCATGGAGTCACCCAGCAACATGGCTACCCGTTCACCAGCAGATGTGTCCTCATCAGCCTTTATCTGGTTGCCGGCCACTTCAGTGACTCCACCAACAACTTCATTATCAGTCAACTCCCCGGCACCCTGGACTGCAGTACCACCTGCTGTGCGGAACCGATCCTCTATAGTGGAGACAAGAGCAACTTGGAATGGTCTCTCTCCCTCCCTCCCTCCCTCTCTCTCTCTCTCCCTCCCTCCCTCCCTCCCTCCCCCCTCTCTCTGTGTGTGTTTGTGTGTGCATGCATGGGTGCTTGTGCATGTATGTTTGCATGTGTGTGTTTGCGCAGGTAGCAATATAATCAGCATGCGCATGCAGGGATGTATATTCCAAACAAGGAATGAGTGTGGGGTAAGACAAGATTACATCTCCATCTTGCTACAAGTGGGCACCACTGCATGCAGACTGATGAAGTGGGCACCACTACATGGAGACTGATGAAGTGGGCACCACTGCATGGAGACTGATGAAGTGGGCACCACTACATGGAGACTGATGAAGTGGGCACCACTACATGGAGACTGATGAAGTGGGCACCACTGCATGGAGACTGATGAAGTGGGCACCACTACATGGAGACTGATGAAGTGGGCACCACTGCATGGAGACTGATGAAGTGGGCACCACTGTATGGAGACTGATGAAGTGGGCACCACTGCATGGAGACTGATGAAGTGGGCACCACTGCATGGAGACTGATGAAGTGGGCACCACTACATGGAGACTGATGAAGTGGGCCCCACTGCATGGAGACTGATGAAGTGGGCACCACTGCATGGAGACTGATGAAGCCATCACAGGGGAAAGGTCACTGCAAACCCAGGCATGTGCAGACACACCTACATACCTACACATGTACTGTACGTTTCATACAAACTTTCATACAAGGTAGTAATATACATATATATAAATATGCAGACTTGTGCACATTGTTTAGAAAGGATTCCTATTCAAAGCTACTAATATATGCAAAGTGAAGAAGATGATTGAATCCATTCAACAGTGGCAATAGGACATGGTACATATTTAGACAATACTTGTCAAGCAGCAGCAAAAGGGCGATGCCAACAAAAAGCAATTCAACCGCATCACATCAACAATAGAATGCAGAGATTAACTGGAGTGGCCAGTGGATCAATGACTGTGACATTGGCAAGTGAAACCCTTGTGCATTGTATTGAAGAGCATTCAGCTATGTAATTAGCATCAGTACACCCTCACATCTGCTCATGTCTATACAATATGTACATATCCATGCACATAGTACAGCAATGTGTATGCGTATGTGTATGCGTATGTACGTACTGTATGTACAGTATGTATTGTATGTATGTACTGTATGTATGTACTGTATGTATGTACTGTATGTATGTACTGTATGTATGTACTGTATGTATGTACTGTATGTACGTACTGTATGTATGTACTGTATGTATGTACTGTATGTATGTACTGTATGTATGTACTGTATGTATGTACTGAATGTACGTACTGTATGTATGTATTGTATGGACAAAAACCGAAGGTGTACTGAAACTTTCTTACACAGCCAAATGTACGACTACAAGTGATTTACAAAAATAGCACCACAAGGGCATGCTCCAGCTAAGTGCAGGATTGCTATTACTTCACAAACAATATATACATGTACACAGAACATGCACCGGCAATATCCAGTGACAACACAACACACACACATCCACTTTTCATGGTTCCTACTATATGCGTATAATGCTAGGTACGTATGTACATACATACATACATCTCTAAGTAGAATATCACAAGCATGTATGGAGATGAACACACATCAATACATGCATCTGCAAACACACAGTATGTGAAAGTGTACAACTTTGCATGGTTGTACCACATGTACATACGTACATGGGAAGCATATGAAACGTATTGCACTATAATCACATACAGTGGAACCTCTCTATAACGGACACTCTGGGAACTGAAAAACAGTTTGATATACAGAGGTTTCCACTATTCAGAGGTTATTCTACATACACAGCAATCTAGCTGGTCCCACAAAAGCAGTGTGTTACAGAGAGGTTTATGTTATTAGGGGAGTTTGTTAAAACAGGTCCCATTGCACATATACCATCAATACCTTCCACAGTCTACTATATACAGTATGTACATATAATATTATATATTATGTAGTTTTATGCATACATATTACATATGCCAATTTATAAACATATCACAGTGTGCAGACCCCTACTTGCAGATGTTTCTGTGGGATCCATTTCCGCTTGTTCCTCCACCATGGCTCCTGTGGTCCCTATCACAGTGTTGGCCCTGTCGTTCTCTATAACCCCACTCTCTGCCAAGTGCTGGGTTCCCTTTCCCAACAGCTGACCAACTATCCGAACAAATTTTGACTTAGCGCTCTCTGGTTTTCCTTTGATGTCTTGAGAGTGTGGTCTTGGAATTCCTTTCTGCAGATACAGATACAGTGGGAACTCTCTATAATGGTAACAGTTTGTTATACAGAGGTTTCCACTATTCGGAGATTATTTTACGTACACAGCAATCCATCTGGGTCCACAAAAGCACTCTCTAATAGTGAGATTTCCACAGTTAGGGAAGTTTGTTATAAGAGGTTCCCTTGTAAATATGAGCTAGTAGTGTGTATACAGTGGAGGGTACCGTTCACCTCAGTGAGCGCAAGAGAACACCACACTATCGCATCATGCATGAGCACATGTACATATTGTATGCATGTAAAGACTAGATATTGAGCGTTATCACGGCACTGGTATTCACAATTAATCAAGCAATAAACCAGGACGTTTCAATCTGTAAATCTTTTCAACTAGTACGAAAACGAAGAACTAAACTGAGCTAGCAGACATGTATGCTCAGTTCAGTTCTTCGTTTCTGTACCAGTTGAAAAAGATCTGAGGATTGAAAATGTCCTGGTTTATTGCTTGAATATCTAGTCTTCAAATATAATTTCACACAGCAATGAGACTCTACAAAATCATATTGTATGCAATGAGCACTTGCTAGTTTTACATTAAGTTTTTGTAGAATGACAAAATATTATGTTCAAAAGATGCATAGATACCTAGTCATTTGCACATTCCAGTAAACACTTACACATTCCACACAAGTGTGTAGGGACATGCATACGCATTCAGTTAGCCACCCAAAGAACATGTACAAAGCAAAATGCAGACTGACACATCACCCAGTGTAATACATGTTTCTTTTATGTACGTACTTGTGTGTGTGTGTGTGTGTGTGTGTGTGTGTGTGTGTGTGTGTGTGTGTGTGTGTGTGTGTGTAAGAAACATGCATTGAGTGCTATGCATAGATTCAACCCAGAAATTGCAATCTTGTACTGCCCAAACACCCATGACTGTAGTTCTTCTATGCAGCCCTAATATATGCATATAGCAATTCTGGAGAGTTTACCTCACATGCACAAGGACACATTGTCCAGGAGCTCAGAACAACCTTTAAAGTATGTACATACGTACATATCTATTCTCTGTGTTCTGTGCTATAGTTGTTGCACAGTAGTACCCCTTTTTAGACCATCTGTGAAGGGTGGTCTTCAAAAGAGGTGGTCTCTGATGAGGTTGATACTAACATGGGCCACATGCACATTTGTGACCAGCAAAGCTGCCTCTACAAAGGGGGTGGTCTTTCACGAGGGTGGTCTCTCAAAAGGGGTACTAATGTATTACAATGGACATTATGATAGAAAGAATGAGGTTATTACATTAAAGCTAACCAATTAAAACTTAGTTACAGAAAATTTAGTGTCAAATTTCCTGGTCTCATGATATGGAGGTGTACACTACCAGTTCAATTGGGTTAATGACTTTCTCCCTCTCTGACCATCTGTGTGTGTGTGTGTGTGTGTGTGTGTGTGTTGTGTGTATGTGTGTGTATGTGTGTGTATGTGTGTGTGTGTGTGTGTGTGTGTGTGTGTGTGTTGTGTGTGTGTTGTGTGTATGTGTGTGTATGTGTGTGTGTGTGTGTGTGTGTGTGTGTGTGTCTGTGAGTGTGTTGTGCAGGGTATATAGTTATAACCATCCGGGAAGAATATAATCCAAAATGTCTGTCCTCAAATAGCACAGCGAATTATTGAATTATGTTAAAATAGAGATTCTTTCTAATGTGTGTGTGTGTGTGTGTGATGCAACACAAATTCAGCACAAACCTCTTCTATTATTCTATTCAAGGATTCCAACCATGTTCTGTGAAAAGGAAGGGAATCATTCAGGTGTTGGTAATTAATACACATAGGCATGTACACACACACACACACACACACACACACACACACACACACATGTACACATACACACGTACAACACACATGTACAAATACACATCCACTCACCCACCCACCCACATATATACGTACGTAGTTCCCACACAAAATTCCTTGGTTATGCCATAAAAACACAAGAAAAACCTACATAAAACCTATTTGTGAAGACCACTGAAAGAACCAAGTAACTGGTTCTTTATAAATACGTGGTTCTTCAAAAATGTGCATGAACCTCACCATGTTACCACGGTAGAGACACTTACCATAACACATGTACGTACGAGAACCACCACTGTGTCTCACTTTGCCAGCGGTGTGTGTGTGTGTGTGTGTGTGTGTGTGTGTGTGTGTGTGTGTGTGTATGTGTGTGTGTGTCTGTCTCACTTTGCCAGTGATTTGCTGTCAGCAAAGATGTACCATGTTCTCGTTTCAGTGGCTACACCAAACGATGCCTCCTCTGCAGCCGACTTGGGCCACTCGACGTCCTCGTGGCACTGGCTACGCTTCCTGACACCACATGCCTTGGTCAGGTCAATGCTTCCCCTGGGTTTCTTCTGGTCTGCGTCTGTTTCCAGTTTGTAGTACTGGACTGATGATCCCTTAAGAACAAAATATCTCTTCTGCCATCTCTGGTTGTCCCCACCTGCACACGCATTGCCAAAGTTGGTGCAAACAAACAGGAAAATATTAATACCATAGATAGTACTACAACCAGTACCTAAGGTAATACCATAGATACTGTTGAAGTGCATTTATTCAGAGAACGACCAAATACATGCGATTCTAAACATACAAAAAACTTCAAGACTTCTCTTCCACGGCAAGCAGTTAAAACTAGTTCGTGTGTGACGAAAGAAATGAGCACTTGATCCCTAAGGACTACTGTACGTACGTGTACATATGAAGGCCACTACCCTATTGAGAATAAACTACGTGAACACTTACTCAATTTGTACATCCACGCCGCCAGAGCCTGATTACAAGCAGCCATCTCCTTCTCCGGTAAAGACGCAACTGCGCTCTCTGAACTACCCCATGAAACATCCTCCTTATTAAGTTAGCCACAGTGTCGTCGCCTGAACCGAGCTGAACTGAACCAGACAGCTACGTATGTTGGGTTTCTCGCGTGTAAACGCCCTGCGTCCGCGCCTGTCACGACAGATTTGGGCTAAATTTTGATAAAATTAGACTAGATGTATGCAAAGCATAGTACTCGCTAGGTGCAGCTAAATTTGAAATCAGAAAGAAGTCAAGGATCTATCAGAGGAAGGTATCACCCAAGATGCATGGAATACACCATGCAACATGCATGGCATACTGATGCCATTAGAGCACGGCCAATAATACCGGCAACAGCTTCATAATATTGCATGGCTGCATGCAGGTTGATGTAATATGTGGATGACTCAGCAGCATGCAGGATCAACCCTTACCAACCTCAAGTCTGAGTAGGAGGATTAATATGGCATTTATAATGGCTAATTGAAATATATAGCATGAAAATTGTCACATAAGCATACATGATCGTCACATAGCAGAACATGTTGCCATGCAGTGATGGATGACCTATTTACAGCCCCCATTGCAAACAAAGTCACAATCCTGCCAAGCAAAAGTCCATTCACACAAAAACAAAAATGTATGGAGAAGTACGGGGCTATGGAGCTACTGGGTGTTGGTTAGCATTTAGTGCGTGACCATGTAAATGGGGATGAAAAATGGCAACTACAGACCAAGGAGCATATGCGGCTGTATGCAGACCAAGGAGCATATGCAGCTGTAAGCAGACCATGCAAGGAGCATATGCAGCTGTATGCAGACCAATGAGCATATGCAGCTGTATGCAGACCAATGAGCATATGCAGCTGTATGCAGACCAATGAGCATATGCAGCTGTATGCAGACCAAGGAGCATATGCAGCTGTATGCAGACCAAGGAGCATATGCAGCTGTATGCAGACCAAGGAGCATATGCAGCTGTATGCAGACCAAGGAGCATATGCAGCTGTAGAGGCCCATATATCAGTACGAACAAAATCGGTCAGATTCGATCACAAAACTCGAATAACACGCGTCTTCGTGCTTTACCCGATGCGTACGACCGTCGACGTCATGCGTAGGAAGATACTGCTGAATTTGAACTCGAAATGGGAACATTCATGTGGGCACCATTCATAAATGGCGACAGTGATGGCTAGAATTTCTACCAAATGAACTCGAACCCTTGCGGAGGTGAAGGGAAAGTCTAACGAAATAAAAAACCCTCTCGGGGTATTTATTTGGTCTTTCATTTAAGAGTAAAAATACGGATAAATCTTCGAACATGTGGCCATCACACAAAGAAACGTGAGTTTTCACTTTTTGCCTTTATGCTGAATCTGTAATGCGATTAGCGACGCGTTTTGTCCATAATGTCAAAGTTCCTTTATGCCCCTACGAGATCGTACCATTTACGAATGATGTACGTGCCTGCTTTTGTAGTAATTAGCGTCCAAAGTGACAATTTTGGGCCAAACTTTCCACCTTTGTTACCCGAAACCAATCAAATGCGTGGGTAGCTCAAACCCACTCCGCTAACGCGACGGAAATAGAAAACTCGCTACGCTCGTAATTAAACTAGATGTATGCAAAGCATAGTACTCGCTAGGTGCAGCTAAATTTGAAATCAGAAAGAAGTCAAAGGATCTATCAGAGGAAGGTATCACCCAAGATGGCATCAGTGGAATACACCATGCAACGTGCATGGCATACTGATGCCATTAGAGCACGGCCAATAATACAACAGCTTCATAATATTGCATGGCTGCATGCAGGCAGATGTAATATGTGGATGACTCAGCAGCATGCAGGATCAACCTTTACCAACCTCAAGTCTGAGTAGGAGGATTAATATGGCATTTATAATGGCTAATTGAAATATATAGCATGAAAATTGTCACATAAGCATACACGACCGTCACATAGCAGAACGTGTTGCCATGCAGAGATGGATGACTTATTTACAGCCCCCATTGCTAACAAAGTCACAATCCTGCCAAGCAAAAGTCCATTCACACAAAAACAAAAATGTATGGAGAAGTACGGGGCTATGGAGCTACTGGGTGTTGGTTAGCATTTAGTGCGTGACCATGTAAATGGGGATGAGAAATGGCAACTACAGACCAAGGAGCATATGCAGCTGTATGCAGACCAAGGAGCATTCAGCTGTATACACACCAAGGAGCCTATGCAGCTGTATGCAGGGCAAGGAGCCTATGCAGCTGTATACAGACCAAGGAGCATATGCAGCTGTATGCAGGGCAAGGAGCCTATGCAGCTGTATGCAGACCAAGGAGCATATGCAGCTGTATGCAGACCAAGGAGCATTCAGCTGTATACACACCAAGGAGCCTATGCAGCTGTATGCAGGGCAAGGAGCCTATGCAGCTGTATACAGACCAAGGAGCATATGCAGCTGTATGCAGGGCAAGGAGCCTATGCAGCTGTATGCAGACCAAGGAGCATATGCAGCTGTATGCAGACCAAGGAGCCTATGCAGCTGTATGCAGGGCAAGGAGCCTATGCAGCTGTATGCAGACCAAGGAGCATATGCAGCTGTATGCAGGGCAAGGAGCATATGCAGCTGTATACAGGGCAAGGAGCCTATGTAGCTGTATGCAGACCAAGGAGCATATGCAGCTGTAGAGGCCCACATCTCAGTACGATCAAAATCGGTCAGATTCGATCACAAAACTTGAATTTCAAGCGACTGAGTTCCATGATTGCAGAAAGGAGAAAAATGAGGTACCAGCACGTGATCAACTGGTTGAGATGTCAGATCTCTTTCCTTCTATTGAGGCAATCTATCATGGCAATCAGAGGCTCCAGATCAGGCAAAAAGACCATCAACATCCCAGCTGACTTTGCTTGTGTCTAAATGTAGTTGATCAACAGTTGCTCTTTTATTATCAATACTTGTATTGAATTGTAAATCGCTGTGTAATTACTATCCATTTTGTGCCTAAAAAATAAAAATAAAAAAAAAATAAAAAAAATAACACGCGTCTTCGTGCTTTACCCGATGCGTACGACCGTCGACGTCATGCGTAGGAAGATACTGCTGAATTTGAACTCGAAATGGGAACATTCATGTGGGTACCATTTATAAATGGCGACAGTGATGGCTAGAATTTCTACCAAATGAACTCGAACCCTTGCGGAGGTGAAGGGAAAGCCTAGCGAAATAAAAAACCCTCTCGGGGTATTTATTTGGTCTTTCATTTAAGAGTAAAAATACGGATAAATCTTCGAACATGTGGCCATCACACAAAGAAACGTGAGTTTTCACTTTTTGCCTTTATGCTGAATCTGTAATGCGATTAGCGACGCGTTTTTTCCATAATGTCAAAGTTCCTTTATGCCCCTACGAGATCGTACCATTTACGAATGATGTACGTGCCTGCTTTTGTAGTAATTAGCGTCCAAAGTGACAATTTTGGGCCAAACTTTCCACCTTTGTTACCCGAAACCAATCAAATGCGTGGGTAGCTCAAACCCACTCTGCTAACGCGACGGAAATAGAAAACTCGCTACGCTCGTAATAAGGACCCCCGCTGGGTCCAATATTTCGAAAAATTCGGCCCCAGAGCCCCTGGAACACTTTTGGACCCCTGAAAAATCCAATTGCATGAAGCTTCAACTTCAAATAATAACATGATCACAAAAATTAACTAGATGTATGCAAAGCATAGTACTCGCTAGGTGCAGCTAAATTTGAAATCAGAAAGAAGTCAAAGGATCTGAGAGGAAGGTATCACCCAAGATGCATGGAATACACCATGCAACATGCATGGCATACTGATGCCATTAGAGCACGGCCAATAATACAACAGCTTCATAATATTGCATGGCTGCATGCAGGCAGATGTAATAATGACTCAGCAGCATGCAGGATCAACCCTTACCAACCTCAAGTCTGAGTAGGAGGATTAATATGGCATTTATAATGGCTAATTGAAATATATAGCATGAAAATGTCACATAAGCACACATGACCGTCACATAGCAGAACATGTTGCCAGAGATGGATGACCTATTTGCAGCCCCCAGTGCAAACAAAGTCACAATCCTGCCAAGCAAAAGTCCATTCACACAAAAACAAAAATGTATGGAGAAGTACGGGGCTATGGAGCTACACTGGGTGTTGGTTAGCTTTTAGTAACCACAACCAGTGTATATAGCTAAAACTGACTGGATCAGATTTACCATGCGTGACCATGTAAATGGGGATCAGTGAGAAATAGCAACTACAGACCAAGGAGCCTATGCAGCTGTATGCAGACCAAGGAGCATATGCAGCTGTATGCAGACCAAGGAGCCTATGCAGCTGCATGCAGACCAAGGAGCCTATATGCAGCTGTATGCAGACCAAGGAGCATATACAGCTGTATGCAGACCAAGGAGCCTATGCAGCTGTATGCAGGGCAAGTGATTTTGAATTGCATGGATCACGAGATGCCAATGTGGTTTGTGCATATTTGCTTTGATTTGCAATAGATTAAATTACATTGAATGTTTCATATTAAATTTTCTTATAAGTTTGCTTTTAAACTTTCTGCTCATCATCATGCATTAAACATACGACCTTTGTTCAGATTAATAAGAATCCCAAGGGGGGGGGGGAATGAGAGGCGCATATCTCAGTACGAACAAAATCGGTCAGATTCGATCACAAAACTGGAATAACACGCGTCTTCGTGCTTTTACCCAATGCGTACGACCATCGACGTCATGCGTAGGAAGATACTGCTGAATTTGAACACGAAATGGGAACATTCATGTGGGCACCATTCATAAATGGCGACAGTGATGGCTAGAATTTCTACCAAATGAACTCGAACCCTTGCGGAGGTGAAGGGAAAGTCTAACGAAATAAAAAACCCTCTCGGGGTATTTATTTAGTCTTTCATTTAAGAGTAAAAATACGGATAAATCTTCGAACATGTGGCCATCACACAAAGAAACGTGAGTTTTCACTTTTTGCCTTGATGCTGAATCTGTAATGCGATTAGCGACGCGTTTTGTCCATAATGTCAAAGTTCCTTTATGCCCCTACGAGGTCGTACCATTTACGAATGATGTACATGCCTGCTTTTGTAGTAATTAGCGTCCAAAGTGACAATTTTGGGCCAAACTTTCCACCTTTGTTACCCGAAACCAATCAAATGCGTGGGTAGCTCAAACCCACTCCGCTAACGCGACGGAAATAGAAAACTCCCTACGCTCGTAATAATAATTTAATTTAATTGTTAGGTCATAATAGGCCAAAATGGCCCTTGGACCAAATAAATTGAGTGGTTTAAGATGGCTAAAATCGAAACGTGTGTATTAGAAAGAAAACATTGAATGACAAAGTTAAGGTGTGAAAATGAAAGTGTATGTCTTGTGAGGCTATATTTAAAATTACACAACTGTGCGTGGGCGTTTCTTTTGATGTGGTTAGGTCGATAAATCTCTTATCGACCTGTGAATAGGTCTCTAAGTCCAGGGCTCTTATTGCATGTACAAGGTTTTATCTTCACAACAAGCTTTGAGGGTGAATGCGAAACACAATTAAGACTGTTTGCTAATGGCCGCTTCACAGTAGTATTTGATAAAAGACAAAAAGCTCAATGATAGATGGGTGACCTCAAATCAGCTGTTTGAGCCCAATAGTACCTGGCCTTCTTCAAGTTGTTCATTTCTGAATCAAGAACTTGGCGCAAATGGTGGAAACGGGCATCGGTAAGCAAATCGATCGATCAGAGTCTTGCTCGATCACGTAGGCGCTGAAGTCTCATCATATATACCCAAGTTGGTACAAAACACATCTGCTTAATGAGTAAGTCTTGATCAATTATTAAGTACACAGTGGAATATAATGTTAATTTACAATACTAACAACATTACACAACATAATATTGAGTACAAGCACATTTAATACTTAACCTATACTTAGTCTATGAAGATCGCATGATGATGTTTGATCGATATTTAAGGCCTTGGTATACAAATTCGGCACATTCCAGCAATAATTGGGGCTGTTTAGACTTCATGATGTACACACTTTTGTCATAGTTGGAAAGCCATTGGAAGTGGCGATTGGTCTTTTGCGCAATTGTCAACATTGGTGACCTGAGATGCTCAAGACTTGGACATGCAACTAAAAAGTGAACCTCATTCTCCACTTCATTGGTGTAGCAAATAGTGCAGAATTTGTTTTCTACAGGGACAGGAGGATGGGAATAGCGACCCCATTCAATGTTTAGGCTATGACAGCTGATTCGGAGGCGAATTAGGGATTGTCACAGCAATGGGTTGGTGATGGTTGATAAATATGTCTCTTGGTTATGCACCGTATCGATAATTTTGTTATAGAATCTCAATTTATTGCCTCTAACACTGGAGACTCCTGTCTTACTATGGATATGGCAGTATAGCTGCTGTATGTGTTGGTCTTGTAGGCGAGTAGCAATAGTCAGTTATATCCTTCTTGGATACTTACACAGGATGTGGCTTGGAGGTAATAAGATTGCAAAAGTTTTACTATTTTTAAGGGGATTCCAATGCAGTTTGTTGTAATCGCAGCCATAGTTGTGAGTGAGGGATGGTGTTGAAAGCCTGTTTAAAGTCAATGAAGCAGCAATAAAGCTGTTTTTTCTTTAAGATTTGACTTTGTGTTAAAGAATGCAGTATGTAAACAGCATCAGTTGTTCGCCTGCCTGTTCGAAAACCAAACTGTCCATTACACATGCCAGATGTGGTTGTTTTCAGTCCAAGATATGAGATAATATGATCATGCATAGTTTACAGTAAAAAAGTAGAAAAATTTGCAACATATAAGTTGATGAAACAAAAGCTAAACTGCAATGCATGCCACCTGCACTTCTGCTCTCCATAAAATTAATAGCATTAGGGATGCATGTCTTGGCAAGTTTTATGGAGCTATGATAGCTCCTCACATCCTGGAAATCCTGCCAAAAAGGGACCTGGGTCCAAAATTTGCAGAGGGGTCCAAAATATTATTATAAAAATATTTGTTCCAGGTGGAATAAATTTATTGGGGATCCAAATATAACAATTTTCCCAACAATTCTGGGAATCAAAAAGTATTCTCCAAGCTTCAATTGATTTTTGATCACAAAATCGCCAATAATTTTAGATCCACGGTCAACTAACCATGATTTTTTTACACAGTGTTATAAAGAACATGCAGACAGACTTAAATGGACAGCACTCTGCACCTGCTATAACAATAAGTATTCACCCCTCCCTGTGCCTACCTCCATGAATATCTGAGTATAGTACTGATGCATAATATTATAATTTTTATGTTTTTTCATTCCAATTTCATTTTTCATTTTTGATCACTTTGCTTGCTTATACAACAATCTAAGACAATTATATTATTTGTTTTGTCCTTTTCTCTTATTTAGTTTAGTTTATTTTTTCTCTGCTGTACTTATGCTGAGGTCAAGGGTCAGTTTTGGCCAAGACCAGAAATAAATTCTATCTATAACTTGACACGCTAAATACCAAAATCACTGATATCGACCTGTACAACCTACCACCACTGTCAACTCGTTTCAGAAATATACTGAACTTCACGGTGAGTTCCAGGCAGAGGTGACTACTGTACTAGTCATAAACACATATTGCCACTGAGCCACCCACGTTACATCGAAATTGCACCATGCAATATAGATCCATGGATAGCAGAAAATGAAGGCTTGGATATATTATATACCATGCACTAGGCTAAGCTTGAATTATCCTCTTCTTTAACATCCATCATTATACATTTCTTGCAAAATTCTCCATACAAAGTGTTCGGTCTATGTAGCTAAATACTGCAGTCTGCATACATACATTTATCAGTGGTCAGCAACAGATTTTTTAAAAATAAATAATTTTATCATTTTTAAAAGAAATGAAGAAAACAATGATAATAGTAATATCATGCTGAGACGATGATTACAGTGGTCTCCTGTTAATCGCATACGCTCGGGACTCTAGGCAAAATCTTCCTTTATCCAGTATATTCCTCTATATCCAGAGCATACATGCCTGCTATGTATTGGGGACTGTGTATATGTACATATTATGTATAAATTTGTAGCATAATTAATGTAATTACATAGGGTGAAGTGGATGATGTGTTTCAATGGGAATTTTAAGAGGTACATAGCAAGCACTGTTATTGACTTCTTCATTGCAGGGTAGCTGTGTAACCGACTGGGATTAACAGTTTATAACTTTAGTTTACGATTACTATTCTTATAAGCAGTATGATTTATATACCTGGTGAATATAAGTAAATTAAAATTCTTACTTCGATCTATATCCAGAATATTCCTTTCAGTGGTATTCCTTTAAGCAGTTAATGTACTACAGTGCATATACATAGAGTTATTCTGTAATTGGAAATTACATTCCATTAACCATGCAGAATATTCCTTCAACCAGTATGCGATTAAGTGGGGACCACCATATAATATAATAATTGTAATAATTATATATATATATATACTCACATTATACTCGCTAGCAATTAAACATACGCACAATGTCATACATGTACATCAAATTATATTATCCTAAACTACGCACAGCTCAGTCAATACAAAACAAAAATTAAATAAATACATTACCAATCACATGAGCCATGCCCAGCACTGATGCCGCATTATACCCCACTGGATAGCCACAGAAATCCCCTGGAGGAGGAACTGGAAAGAACGTGGCTCCCCTGTCTCATCCCTGGTCGACCTATCTTCCAATCTCCTCCAATAGCTAGAGATATAATAATGCTTCTCTTCCAAACACACCAGAGGTCTCAACAGCAAAGGGCATAAAGTGGTGGGTGGCACTAAGATGGGCATATTTTCCTAATTTCTGCTGTTCTGCTTGGTTTGCTACCGCACCTGCGCCTCCCTGGCAGCAAGAGCCACATGTGAAGGGGCATTATACTATAATGTGTCTGGGCAAGCAGCGTTCCATACCAGGGACTGACCATGCCCCCAAGGCATCACAGTTGTCCCATCTGGCCTTCTTCCATCCATACGTGAGATACCTGATCAAAGGTTCCAGGTGTGAAGGAACCCTGGTTGATGCTAGTGCCCTCCTGATTAGCTCATTGACTGTTGTATGTTGTCGGCTGGTGTCAACCCTGGCTTTTCAAGCAGCTAAACCATGTCACCAAGCATCAGATGATCCACCTCTGCACTGCAGTGGTGGCAGTGGTACGTCTCCGTGGCTGGCAAAGAGCAACTCCTAGATGCAGTCCCACAGCTACCTGCACCGTGTCATTGTCCATACAGAGGCCGAGTGCTTACATGAAGGCCATTAGCCATGCTCCTGACTCCTTTCTCCTAGTTGCTAGGAGACGAGCTCTTGTAGTATGATCCTGGGCTGCCTCCAATAAAGCATCAGCAGTTGCTGTTACCCTGGGGGAATCCCAGACCTTCTGATGGTTAGAAGAGGGTGCATATGGAGGTACACTGTGTCCTTGCCTCCAAAGTCTAGTGCATTACTATAATGCAAGGGCAAGGAACATCCTGAAGCTTGGGAGGAATAATGTGTCTGACAATGTCCATGGAACCCGCAGCTGAGGCCAAGAAGACAAAAGGAGTAAGGTGGGTAGTGCTCTGGACACCCAAGCCACCAGACTGCATCAGTAGTTGGGCTTGGGTTCAGGACATCACACATAGGGATCTAACCAGGGATCGAGTCAAATTCCTGCAGATCAGTGGAGATAAGCATGGTGAGGTACGTCAGACAGGAGCTGGGGATGGCAAAGGCATGTTGCAGCATCATGCCTGTTTAAAGATACTGGAGTCTGCTCCCCATGCAAGATTTCTAGTGTCCTTCTTTAGACTGAATGGTTTCTTAACACCTACTGTGTTACCGATTGGGGAGCCAAGCAAAGAGGCATGATCTTGGTGAACCGTGCACAACCAAGGAACACTTTGTAGGATTGCATCCTTGGTTGAAGATTCATCATGCACAGATGATTTCTGCCTTCTCACGGTTGAGATGGAGGCCCAAATCCTTTGCGATACCAAGTTCTACAGTTCCATACATTCTATAGGCGGCCATTTTCATTACACAATTATAAAGGGGATTTTATGGGTGTAGCCTATATTGGAAGAAAATAACTACATAGATTTTCTGACTTGCTGAAGACTTGCTGAGTATATTTCCATTCAATTTTATCTTTAACTTGCAAATGAAACTACAATGATGATGATAATTTCAATTGTCATGATGTATAATTAGCTCATGTGCACTCATTCTTATCTGTTTGTGCTGTACAATTTGTACACATAGTCAAGATCATGCATGCAATTATATACTGACATACAGAACAGATAGGGGCCCAATAAGCAAGGTATCTTCAAGTCTCTCAACAGTAATACATATATTTATCAATTGTATGCATGCAAACACGTTCACATGCATGGGTTCCAATGATAGAATAGTCTCGTTCCCCGCCCCACTTCCGCCCGCCATTTTATTTGGGCCCAAATAAAATGGCGGGCGGAAGTGGGGCGGGGAACGAGACTAATGATAGAATTGAATATAATGAAATCCATAATAATATTCACACTAAATCTAGTACATCATCATAATAATACCAAAATGCACTTATCATAAAATTTTCAAGTCAAAACTATTATATTAATTCATGATAACATTTTTAATTATAGAACAAAACCATTTAATCTGTTAGTCTAACTTCTGTAGGGACAACAGTGTTACACACACAATCTAAACATTGCTACTTGGTTGGTATATGGGAGGCTGGTACTCCCTCAACTGCTGACCAACGATGTCACTAGCCGACAGGTATTTGTTGAGTGTTGCAAAGATTTGGTTGTTGAGCTGGTAGAATGCCTTTATACGTTCAACCATCTTCTTCACATTCTGTCACACACACACAAGGAGACATGTATGAAATTCATAAACTTCAAGTACAAGAGCAAATCCAACTCGAAGCTAGGAAAAGCAATTCACATTCGCATATGCACATGCATACATACACGCACACACACACACACACACACACATACACACATGCACACGCACACATGCACACATGCACACAAGCACACACACACACACACACACACACACACACACACACACACACACACACACACACACACACACACGCACGCACACCCCCCCCCCCCCCCCCCCACAAATGAATGATAGCAAAAGCAGCAATGTCTCGCAATCCAACAGTACTGATGCACCAAGACACAAAGTACATTATCAGTCTACTTACCACTCCCGACACTACATCTCCTTGTCTGTCAACCTCGTGAACACGCATTAAGTGGTAAGAGAAGTCAAGGGCCTCAAATCTCTTCTGCTGACCCAACAACACAATGAAGGTACATCCAGCCCAGTGAAGACCTTCACCGAAGCACTCCCTACAACAAGCAGCTCACAGTGAAGGTTGCAAAATTGAATGTGGCCAAACGTGGCAATACAACCCCCACAAACATACACGATAAGTGCATTGCAAAGAGAATTTGATACTGTACATAATTTTCGCAGGATGAAACTTCTGCGAATCTTGGATGATAGCAATTTTTGTGTTACATAATCGCAGACAGGCATGTTTTGCCATTGCACAAGGGCCAGGTCTATTTTTTCAAACTTTTGCAGACGGCTTCCAATTTGCAAAACCACAAATATAAAATCATGCAAAATTAAAGCATAGACAGTGGTCGAGTAAGAAGCTCCTATGATCAAAGCCCCAAACAGTGAGTACATCTTTGCTGGGGACAGCATCACAGATTTGGACGGCAGGGAATGCTACAGTCTTTGTGCCAATGAGAGGACAACATCCCAAGTACATTCAATGAGAAAAGGGAAGCTTCTACAGTCTTCACGGATGTACGTACTTGTAAGAACATCCAAAATCCACAAATGCATACTATACTGTTGTTAGATCAACCACATATACACAGTCACACCTCACTTATCCACACACATCCGTTCTGGATGAGTTTGCAGATGAAGTGAGGGAACTGGATAAAAGCAGGAGCAGTAGTATAGTGTACAGTAGGATTATTGCAGATTTGTTTCAATAATAACTACTGTGGAAGGTGAGGGAATTGGATATCCAAGGTGCGGATAAAGTAAGGCTCACTGTACACACAAACTTAGTCAATTGTGCACATACAAACTCACTCCACAGTGAACTGTCCCGAGTGAAGGGGAATACAGTAGACAAACTGTACAGCACTCCAGATCCTGTGGAATTCCTGACATTCGTCAATATTCATGACACCATTGGAAGGGAGGGAGCCGGTCCACACGGGGTCACTGAGGTAGGTCTTGATTCTCCTCATCACTCCCTCAAACAGAGTCAGTCCAACACACAACCTTTCCTTTGTTAGCAGAACACTCTCATCACTGATGAACTTTTGCTACAGTTTTGGGGAAAATGTAGTGAACAGTATTATTATAACATCAAGACGTAATTGCATACGTATAAACTGTATTCAGGCTACAAATAAGTACATACATAACATAATAGTGTAAAACCATTAATTCATACAAAATATGTACATATGTAAATGGTACACACAATAATACTATGTACTGTGCGTACACACACATCAAAGAAGTACATACGTAAATACAAGATTGACAGTATGACTCTCTAAGAAAAACACTTTTAAGACAATTTTCATTCTCATCACAAACTACGTACTTCCAGAGCCCCGTTTGGTTTAATGTAGTATATCATCTCAATAAGAATAACTTATGATAATGAGGAGTACAGGAGAACTTGACTAGTTAGTACCTGGTTTAGTACATACTCCTGGATAGTAAGTACTCCACATTCAGTCCCTGTGTATACCTCATGTACATAAACCAACCCTGATAGTAAGTACCTGGTTTAGCACATACTCCTGGATAGTAAGTACTCCTCATTCTGTCCCTGTGTATACCTCATGTACATAAACCAACCCTGATGGTAAGTACCTGGTTTAGCACATACTCCTGGATAGTAAGTACTCCTCATTCTGTCCCTGTGTATACCTCATGTACATAAACCAACCCTGATGGTAAGTACCTGGTTTAGTACACACTCCTGAATAGTAAGTACTCCTCATTCTGTCCCTGTGTATACCTCATGTACATAAACCAACCCTGATAGCAAGTACGTACCTCTGATAATAAGTACTGATTGTGTGTCCCCTTTGAGGTATGTACTAAGCAAGCTTCACTGCAGTTCAGCAGTTCCCATAAAGTCTGTCTTAACATGGTTTGACTGTTGTGTATTCAATGCTTGTGCCCAACTCACTGGAGTACTGCCTTTACTGGAGATGAGAGGCTGCAGCTGGATAGTGGCGTATTGCTGCTCCAGTTTCTGCTTCACCATTTCTGCACTTTCATCCTCTGCAGGAGAAATCACACCACCAAGCACTGACAACGAACAATCTTCTGACATGCTCCCTTGACACACTCACAGTGACAACAGTTAATGTGCTGTATGTACACACACATATATACATACAAACAGTGACAATAGTACAACAACCACTGACATACGTACAAGCAGACGATGGATTCAAACAACACTGAAAAAAAACTGCTGCTAGAAAACAATACACATGCATACGTATGTATATATGTATGTACGGTAAAACAGGAGTGAAGAATATACTCACCTCGGATGTAAGGCTTAGGGTAGGTTCCAAGGAAAGGAGAGCCTTCCAGTGTGTCAATGATTTCCTCTTGAGACTTTAAGACAGAAAAAGTAGCAACAGTAACATTGCATGCATGTGAGTACATTGTATGATCACCCATTCACATCTGTGTGTGTGTGTGTGTGTGTGTGTGTGTGTGTGTGTGTGTTTGTGTGTGTGTGTGTGTGTGTGTGTTTGTGTGTGTGTGTGTGTGTGTGTATGTGTGTGTGTGTGTGTGTGTGTGTGTGTGTGTGTGTGTGTGTGTGTGTGTGTGTGTGTGTGTGTGTGTGTGCCGTGAGCATGCATGAGTGCATGTCCTTTGAACATGTCTTTCAAAACATAACAACGAGTCTCACCATGGCCTTCTCCAACAAGAGGCAGAAGAGAACAGTGTTACCAATTTCCTTAAAAACTTGGAATACTTCAGTCCTAAGCTCTCCATACTGTATGACAGGAGTCAACTGAGCATAGTAGAATCCTAGGACACCTAAAATCAACCAAGTGAGCCACAGGATAAAAAAACAACCAAAGCAAGTCATGCCACAACTAAAAAATTAATACAAACTTACAACCAAAAGGTACGTATTTGAACCGAAAGGTACAAAATGCATGCAGTACATTCATAATAAGGGATACATTGACCACTATGACAAAACAAAACAAAACTGCAAAGAACAATAATTATTGTTTTTAAATATGAGGCTAAATGCCATGAATAGTTATATTCACAAAAGTTTATAATTTTAGAAAATGAGAAAATCAACTAAATTTTGTACAATGCAAATCTACTCAAACACAAAGCACATGACACATGTCCACAGCAACACACGCACACACACATACACACACACATATACACAAACACACACACACACACACACACACACACACACACACACACACAACCTTTGGATCCGTAGTCATAAAGAGGGAGCTTGCACTTCTGTGGCATCCCATAACCCAAAGCTTGCACATAAGGATTAACTGTGTTTTGAATCTACACACATGTATGTGTGTGTGTGTGTGTGTGTGTGTGTGTGTGTGTGTGTGTGTGTGTGTGTGTGTGTGTGTGTGTGTATGTGTGTGTGTGTGTGTGTGTGTATGCATGTGTATGTGTGTGTGTATGTATTAGTACATGCATCCACGAATTGCAAGTGGTGTGTGTTCATATGCACATGTACACGTGTGTATGCACATGTATGAATTTGTATCCATGTGCGTATGGAGTGTTGTGAGGAGGGAAACGGATAGATCAATGCACATACGTACGTGTACACATATGTACATGGGAAACAGCCAGTCAAACTAAGGTCAGAATACTTACACATTTAGACACAAACACAGACCTAGTGGATCAACAATGGTTTTGAACTACAGTTAAAACTCTCTATAACGAACCACCTCAGAGCTGCTGAAAAGGTTCACTATATCAGGCCTGAGGGTGTTCACTACATCAGGGTTCTTTTACAATAAAGAAAATAGGTGTACATTATAAGGTCTATGCTTGTTATATCAGGGAGTTCATTGTATCCAGGGTTCGTTACAGAGAGGCTCAACTGTATTAAAGAAAAGTGACACTTACACACTACAGGAAAGATGTACAGCTACTGGATTAGCACTAAATACACTAGTAGAAACCTGCCAACACCTGGTGTGCTGACTGCCACTCACTGATGAGTTCATAATGTTGAGCAGTTGCTGAATGACCATTGATGTCCCTTGGTAGCCAAGGAGATGAGACATTGCTGCAAAGTGTTCTGGACCTACGAAGTTCTCGTACGTGCTCAAAGCTGATTGGTAGGCCTCTCTCAATGGCTGCAGGGAGGGGCAAAGATGACAAACAACATGCGAGCTAACTTTGGACAACACATCTACAGATACTTCTACATCTCATCACACAAACACACCAGACAACAGAACAGCTGTTCATCTTGCCACTTCTCTCAGTGTATAAATTTCAAGGTTTAAGGATCATCATCCATGAAACTCGCACAAATTATCTATCTTGGAAATTTTGCACAAATTATCTATCTTGAAATTTTTACACAATACAGAATCCTCACGTATAGGATTTACACTACTAGTACATACCTTTGAACCATACAACATTGTAGTGGTACCTGGTCCTTTGGGATGGTGCTCACGTTCCTGAACATCGTGTGGCAACTTTGAGCGAACAAACCTGCCAACAAATACAGTGCAAGGAGAGGGAGTCCAGTGAATATTTTGTAGTAGGTGTGTGCTCGCACGCACGCCCACGTGAGTGTGTATGTGTTCATGTACATGCATATGCTTCTACACAAGAAGGTATGTACGGTACAGGTCATTAAAAAGTTCCCACTTCGTAATTGTAATATGAATTTATTACGATATATATACGACTACGATACGATGGAATTACTATCACGATACGAAGAGATAACGATCATCCTGTGTTCAGAATCTACCAAAATTACGAAGTGCTTCATAAGGGGAAAAGGTGTTGGTATGCGACATATGCATGAGGAGTTTTGCTACTTTACTTTTCGATCGCATCTGAGCTCGCGCGATAGCCATTTTGGGCAAATTTCGCAATGACGTTTGCGCGCATGCATTCGCAGTGAGAGACTCCCTGTGGATTTACCCTCGAAAACTCGCCCCATGCAGTTGCTGTTGGTAGCGAAGCATAATAAAGTTGAAAATTATGTCTTACGATCAATTCTTGTAACTCGGTGAATATAGTTTCGTCATCCGCTCGAGTCTAGCCGCCATCTTGGACGAGCGTGCCGATCCTTTCTTTGCCTGTATCGTGGAGTCAGTCCTTTCCTATTTCTAACGAAATCTGTCGTTGTCTTTCTTCGTGGTGCTAAGGCCTTTAAACTGAAGTTTCGTACGAACAGAGGGCGCGTTTTGGCCCTTTTTGCGCCATCCGCATAGCGTAGTCGGAATACCTTTCTTCTTCGCTCGAACGTCAAATATTACTTAGGAAACCTTTTGCAGTGAATCAATGAGGTGAAAATATAGAGATATGCATTTTTTTTCGCAAATGACGATAGAAATACGATTTCTCCAAATCGTCATCTGATCGTAATACGATCGAACTTGATTACGAATACGATACGATATGGGAACTTTTTTATGACATGTACCGTATGTATTAGTTATATCCTGTCCACAGTGTTCAGGTGTGCTGCAGCAGAAATGCAGTGCTAGTTGACTGAGGGGAGGTAATCAGCACTATTTCTGCCACAGCACAGCTGGACAGGATATAACTAATTTGTATCCTGGCAACCATTCACTGTTGACTGTTGGTGTGTACAGTCTCATCCAAAGTTGATCAGTTTTAGCCACTTACTCTACCAATTGACATCAAATAAGAAGTGCTGACAGCCGTGATGTCAACATCCCAAGTCAGCACTCTTTGATCCACATCCAGGATACAAGTAATGTGTGGTACAGTATGTGGTTAGGAAGCGTATTTGTTAGTGTTGTTTGCGGCTGGCATGGAAAGCTGGTGAGAATTTTGTCACTTACTGTTGCCATTGACAACTGCTAAATAATTAGTATTAGAAGTGTGAAAAGATTACAAAGGCCTGCACCGTCCACACATCACCAGGAGTGTGCTACAGCATGGATGTGTGCACAGTGCTTCCCTTGATAACACCCATGCAACACACACATGTTTGTGGGTTTCTTGTCCGGATAACAATCAGCTTTCACAGCATACACATGACCTTCATACAGTACACATGTGAGGTTTATATGTACAAAACATCACGTGCATGTTGAAAGCTGATTGTTATCCAGACAAGAAACCCAAAAACGACTGTACCACATTTACACATACATACAAAAGTACGTAGTACCAACAAACACGTGCACATATGTATGCATGTATATCCAGTGATCAGTTCAGAAATACACCTGTCAGTTGTGGAGTTGTAGCAGAAGTTGGGGAGAAAGTCGTAGTGAAGTTCCCAGAATACATGCAAAGTGATCCTCCCGTGAGGAGAGTTGATGGCTTGGTTTGCCTCGTTGAGCATCACAGGGAAGGGGTCCAGTGTGACGTGCTCCATCAACAGGGTGTGAGTCAGTCGGTTGATTTCCATCAAAGCCTCCAGCTCCTAAGAAGGAACCATACACAAACATGCATAATGTACACACTGTAACTATATAGTATGCATATATACGTATGTACATACATTTTAATCCAAGTATGTACAATTCCCTATTCAATGAATACGTACGTATGTGTATACATACGTACACATAGATATAATATGTACATACATATGTAAGAACATGAAGTACAACACTTACATACAAGAGTGTATAAAAATCATTTAAAAATGGTAAAAGGTGTAGGATTGACACAGGATGGTGCAAAATGGCTTTATCAAAAAAGGATCCTCCAAAAACACACATATTCACATTACGTATATACACTGCAGCAAATACAGTACTGAGGAAACAATAGCATACAAAATACTGTATAAAGTCTGTATGCACACATAATATGAATGTGTCGCACACTGTGCACACGACTGGTGTGAAATGGGCCACATTCGTACCACAACTCTGGTGATGTCTGAGCTCTCAAACTTGTGAATAACAGTGTCAATGGCCTTGAGCATGCTGGCCCCAAGACGCTGAGCAAGCAATCTGTTGAGATCGATGGACCTTCCCAACAGCTGAAGGATGTAAAAAATGACGAGCAGATAACTGCAGCAACTCACAAGGCATGAAGTGCAGTGTGAAATGTGCAAATGGTGAAGATAGCCAAAGCCAGACTAAATGTACTGGGGTGCTGGAGTAAGTCACTCTACTTAGCTTTGCTAGATCAAGTCGAATTGAGGGCGAGTGTAGACTAACGATGAATGTGAACATTGGTAAATAACTACACAGAGTAAATAACAGCCAATCTCAGGGACCACCGAATATTTTTCACTATGTATATCAGAAATCCACTGTAACCATCTAACATCTAACCATTCATAGTAGAACACAACTGAATGGCTAGATGGTAGAACATGAACTTGGACATATCAAGATACTCATTTCCCTATGAAAGTCTTTACTATGAGAGGTTTCTTTATACGAGTTTTCCACTGCACCTAAATCAGATAAACCCTTAAATGAGCAAGTGAAAGATTGTTGAGTATCTTTAACACAGACATCAGGGTACTGTGGTCAATGCTACCTTGTAAAAGTACGTACTTCCAGTGAACAGTACTAAGTACATATTATAGCTGGCTTTGGCTTTGGTTACGGTGCTAAAGGACATGGCATGCTAAGAAACTACGCACACAACACCGAGACTAGACTGTAGAGACTAGACTGCAGAGACTAGACTGTAGAGACTAGACTGTAGAGACTAGACTGCAGAGACTAGACTGTAGAGACTAGACTGTAGAGACTAGACTGTAGAGACTAGACTGTAGAGACTAGACTGTAGAGACTAGACTGTAGAGACTAGACTGTAGGCAATTGTATTGTAACAGGTAGTGAATGGTAAAGCATGGCTTCAGGTATAGGTGCAGACACAGATGTTCGCACGTATGTACGTAACACAATAGCTGCTCAATACATGCATTACACAACTAATATATACATACACTGGTGCACATGCGCATACTTGAAGAACTGTAAAAAATCACATACTGAGACACACATAATATGAACGTATGTACTTGCACACCCAATAAGTACTGCATACTACACATAATAATATGTATAATTACATAAGTACGTACGTATGTGCTGAACCAGTTGGTACCTGTTCACTGTGTTCACTGACCTGTACGTGCCTCTGCTTGAGGATGGTCTCGTAGCGGTTGGGACTGGGATAAGGCAGCTTAGCTGTAGTTTCTGATCTGAACCTCTTGTCCAAGTACATACTACACATGCACATAATGTAAGGAATACAGGGAAAGTGATAGCCACAATACAACACAGCAGAACCTCTGACAGTGGACTATCTCAAACAAGGGCACAACAAAACAAACCCTATACACAACAGACATGCTTAAGGTTCCAAAATACCAATTTCTCCCTATACCTCCAAAAAAGAGGATGCCTTATCTACAAAGATGAAAGCAGCTGAATTTATGTACGTATATTGTTCCCAAAGTGTCCTTTGAAAGTTCCAAAGTACACAGTAAATCGAAGAGTGGACTTGAACTACGTATGTATATGATCACTGTAGCAGAATATCATACAGCTGCTGCACCACTGTGTATTGAGTGTATCAGGTATCACTGGGTCTTGTCTGACCAGGGGAGGCTACAGGCAAAGGCTACTCACTCATACTGTACATACATACGTACGCACACACATGTACAGTGAACATCCACTAACTTGGCAGC
>CAUJGJ010000001.1:390000-395000 GCA_963170055.1 Halisarca cf. caerulea
ACAGGTACGTAACACCTCACCTGGGTGCTGGAGGGACGAACAGCCTTGCGGGGAACATCCACCTTGAAACCACCCTTGGGATCCTTGTCTCCTTTGATAGCAGGATCGTCTCTTGGTTCACCATTCAACCAGTCAACACAGACATCGCGCAGACCAACAAGGATACTACATAGAAAAGATTATGAGACAAAGAATATACAATTATGTACAATTTCTAGTACAGTATCAGGTATTCTTATTTAATCTGGGGAACCTTTAGCCAGAGGCTACTATAAGTGGCACCCAGAAGTACAGTAAACAATAGAACAAAGATTCCAACACAAAATACAAAGTAATGTATATTCACGTTTTTGGCTTGTGTTTCTTCTTCTTTGAAGTGTGCCTGATGGACTCTCTGATTCCTATCTGAACAAACTCCTGCATTCGTACGTAAATGTGCCTCCGAATGGCCTGAGAGAAGTGTTTCTCCATCCTTTGCATCAGGAGAGCCAGTCCCTTGATCATAGCAATCACCTGTAGGGAGTGCACAGGTAATGCCTTGGTGTGCTACAGCAGCCATTAAGTGCTAATTAATTGACCGAGGGCGCACAACTATTATGTGTCATGGTGAAGCAAAACACTGCAAAATGTGACAATTGACAACTACTAATTAATGAGGCATGAATGGGTTTTGGCTGGCAGGAGATTGACAAGACCCTTGACCTGGGCTACGTACATCAGAGTAGCAGGGCTACATCGTGAATGGAAGCCCGTGGTACTCTTTGATCCACCCAACTTTCGCCCCCGCACCATGACACATAACCACTTAGGTTGCTGCTAATATGTACGTGTATGCATGTAATACACCAATAGACTCAGCACATACATGTACAGATATGGAGACTTTTCACTGCATATGCGTACGTACGTATGTACAGTACCTACAGTAACTCACAATACTATGGAGAGCAACAAAGGCACTGGATGTACTACATGTACATACACAAGCACAGAGGTCTCATGTTATGGGAAACAGCAGATCAAATTGCAATATCGGTAATGTGACATTTCATGAACATCCTGTTTTCTCTGATACGCTCACCACATACACATGCCCATACACACACATGTGTGTGTGTGTGCGTGCGCACTTGTCAGTATTAATATGAGCACAAGAAACTCACTTCCACTAAAGCATACTTCTCTTCACTGTTGTAATTGTAACGAGAGGCCTGCGTGGTTGGAGAAGACGGAGAAGCAAAAAGTAATACTCATTCTGATGTGTTACACGTACATATGTACACCTCACTCTACTGGTTGCGTGAATGTGTCACACCATAGACACTATATACTACGTAACCGGGACTGGAAACTCTAAGTATTGTGTATTGCAATGTGTTATGACAATGCGTACGCACTTTGTGTATAAGTTTAGTACACAACGTCACTTATTCCGTGACCATGACACTTAACCATTTCCGAGGAAGGCTTCGCGTTGCAACTTTATATCGTCCGAAACAAAGCTAAACAGCTTTGCATTACTAAGCGGCATACTTCTGTCACTAAAGTAAGATCAAATCAAGACGACATGCGATTGGTTCTACCGTAGACACACAAGAAGCAAAAAAATGGGCCATGCAAAATCAACCTAAATAGGTTCAGATTTCACATTTTGCACACAACTGCCCAAACGCTGTACTGTGGATGACCTTGAATTGGTCCTCAACACAATCTTCACATTACCGTGTGTGTACTCGTCCACGTCAGAAGTCTCAAATCCTTCAGAGTACTGAGTTAGGATGAATTGTTACCCCAAACGTTTTCCCACTATGGTCACTGTATTTTCGTCATTTTTCACCCGATCGATTCCATTTTTCCTTCCAATTGTGTAGCTCATGAAACGCTGTGTGCACTGCACACAGTACTACCGTTTTTGTGGTATACAGCAATATTTGGCTTGCAAAATCATAGAAGCCGCGTTGACAATTCCAAGATTTTGTCAGCGAAAACCTACATACTTGGCGTGATTTGGTCAGAATCATTCGAAAAGCTCCCTAATGTGATTCCCAGCAGTCAAAGCAGCTAAAATTACCGTCTTTGTTCATTTATTCTACTTCCATTTCGCCATTTTTCACCAAAAGTGATTAAGGATCATGGTCATGCGAAATCTGCTAAGTTTCAGTCAACAAAATAATATAATTATACCAACACCGTACCGGTTACATAGTATATAGTGCCTATGGCCACACTTACACCTCACTCTACTGTTGTGTAGCTGTGTTCATGTACACCTCACTCTACTGTTGTGTAGATACGTATGTACGTACCTTCTCATAATCTTCTGCTTCAGGTGGACAATCCTTGTTGTCATAGTGATTAGTTGGGTGGAGCAGCTTCCATGAGTACTGGGTGTGTAACAGGTCAGACACAAGTGAGATAGACATGAATGACACATACATACATAAGTACGTACACGTGCATGCAAACGGTTACATATACACACTGATATGCAAATAAAAATCTGAAACATCATGTGAGCATTCTGATATGCACTGACCCATTGCAAACACAGTGGAGCCGCTATCTAGCCTGTAGCAACGTCATACAATAACCCTCATCAATTCGTATGCATGAACTAAACATACATACGTACGTACACAGGTACGTATGTATGTAACCATAGATACTTGGTATGTTGTATAGAATACCTATAATGTAACCACAGTTTCCGTCTGTCTGTACTTAGTTTACATCGTATGTATGAACTACGCACACAGGTATGTAGGTACCGTATTTGTTTGAATAGAAGCCCTGGCCTCCATTTCTTTCCGGAAGGTTTTGACCCGACCTCTATACGAGCCTGGCTTCTATTTCTTAAGTACAGGAAATAATAATAGGAAAATGGCTGCTAATAGACCGTTGTGCACTTTCGAAAAGGAAAATGTTGTTGGAGAGCACTGCATGTACAAGTCTGTTTGGACATCCTTTGTTTGAAAGAACTTTAGGTGAGAGCAGAGAACGACCAGCACTCAGTCTCTGTTTCTGTTTAAATAGAGGACGATGTTGTTGGCCGCTTCTTTAGTTATCGTTTTTGCACACTCTATTGATTTGAACTTGAATTTGACGTCGTGTGGCTTTCTCTTTGACATAGCTGACCTTCTCTTAATCGTCGATACTCTGCCGTGACATTCATATCCGAAAACTGTACCTCGAAATGGAAAAGACCATTCCCAGCTTCTATTCGAACCCGGCTTCTATTCGAGCCCTGGCCTCTCTTTGAGCCTGGCTTCTATTCAAACAAATATAGTATTATTTACATGAGGCATTAAAATTCCCAGTATAACTCCTACAATACATTTTGAACCTTCCAAAGAGGAAAACCTCCCTACAAAGAACAAATGAGCTGAATTTATGTATGTCAACACCAAAGTGTCCTGTACTCGGAGGTTCCAATGTACACAGACGTATTACTGTTCCTCTTACTCAAACAACACTCACCATTTCCACAACTGAGGTGGTCCATGAGGTGAGAAGCTGAACAGCCTTCAGAGCCATGTCATACATCTCCTTTGAGGATTTGTCGCTCAGAGCAAACTGACTGCTGGTGATGATCTACAGACACAAGAAGGAGGAAGTGTGTTGGAGCAAGTTGAAGTAGATGGATTGGTACGTACGTACATACGTACTTATGTATGTACACACACAGAATATATGTAAAATGCATTACATGTACATATTTACATACGTACATACAAAGTCAATACTCATCCAACACACACACACACACACTATGTCCATGTACTAACGCATATACATAATATTATGTACCTCATTGTTATATCTGGCCAAACGCGACATGATCTGCACATGTTCCTGTCTGATCTGATCAATCTTGTCTGTGATGGTGATGGACAACTTGTCATCTAAACTCTCACTGGTGCAACTCCAGCGACCGGGATCGTGGTGGGGAAGTCCCTTCACCAGCAGCGGAAGCTTGATCTGAACGTCTCCGTACAGTGGAGCTACCGGCATTGCCTGATGTGGGCAAGTGGAACACCCAATATCAGTGACAGTAGAGACATACAGAACCATTGCTACAATTATGTATGTAAGTGAAACTTGCTTAGTAAGTACCTGGTTTAGTACATACTCCTGAATAGTAAGTGTTCCTCATTCTGTCCCTGTGTATACCTCATGTACATAAACCAACCCTGATAGTAAGTACCTGGTTTAGTACATACTCCTGGATAGTTAGTACTCCTCATTCTGTCCCTGTGTATACCTCATGTACATAAACCAACCCTGATAGTAAGTACCTGGTTTAGTACATACTCCTGGATAGTTAGTACTCCTCATTCTGTCCCTGTGTATACCTCATGTACATAAACCAACCCTGATAGTAAGTACCTGGTTTAGTACCCTCCCCTGGATAGTAAGTGTTCCTCATTCTGTCTCTGTGCATACCTCATGTACATAAACCAACCCTACCTCTGATAATAAGTACTGGTTTTGTGTCCACTTTGAGGTATGTATTAAGCAAGTTTCACTATATGTAGCAAATTATGAACGACCTAAATCTTGAAGAAACACATAGCACAATTGTACAGATCAGGACACTTTAGGACGCAAGGTTTTGTGAGCTGTATGTACACAAACTGTCCCACCAGCCACTGTGCTACAACAAAATGCATGTCAACATGAATGCATAACTCCTTGAAAAGTGTACAAAGCTTAGGTAACACTCCTACTGTACTGACAACCCATTCAAAAACAACCATGACAACACGTGCACCTCACATGACAACATGTGCACCTCACATGACAACATGTGCACCTCACATGACAACATGTGCACCTCACATGACAACACGTGCACCTCACACGACAACACGTGCACCTCACATGACAACATGTGCACCTCACATGACAACACGTGCACCTCACATGACAACACGTGCACCTCACACGACAACACGTGCACCTCACACGGGTTCCGTACAGAATGTCATTAAAAGTATTTT
>CAUJGJ010000001.1:400000-442500 GCA_963170055.1 Halisarca cf. caerulea
ATAAATACACAAAGGCCCACATTACACACATACAGAGATTAGTGACCTAATCACAAGGAGTGTGTCTATTGGGAATGATCTAAGGCGGTTGAAATAGAACACCATTGATGCTAAGAATAGCACCTGAACTCAAACTGGACAACATGGCTGATATCAGGTAAACCCTACAACTCCCCAAGCATTCATGGTGAGATCATCTGTTTCCAAAGCAACCCTCCCCAAAAAAAAACACATGGATTGAGTCAGACATGCTCCAGGAAACACAATCCACCACAGCCTACAAGGCTCATGTAAAGTTGGTGAAATACTACCTCACGTAAATACTATTTCCTTTAAAAATTCAGCTCTTCTACCTGTTTCAAATCACAACACACACAATACAGCCAAGTGGTCTTACAAATGTAAGGGTATACATAGTTCTACGTATGTACAACACATTCACAAAACTACAACCCTCCACTTCCCCACATGTTCGCAGTACATGCCCCCAATCACATACATATTTACTGAGTGTTATATAGTTGCACTACAGAAAGCAGTATCGAGGTATGTATCAATTACGTATACAAACATTCAAACAAGGTTTTCCTAGGAGAAAAAGAGTGGCGTCAATCCAGCACTTCCACAAACCAGGATTCGACTTGAAATGGCCAAGATTCTCTGACACAGGTGGGTAATTTTCAACATACAAACTGACCTCTATAATCTAACAACCAGCTAATCCAGCGCTGTTTTTCATTCCCCAATGGGTGCTGGATTATACAAGTTCCACTTCACCTCTACAATCACACACAATGAGATATGTAGGTCTACGCTAGTGGATTGACAGAGAAGACTCACAGCAGGAACAGCTCTTGAGAGGCACCTCCAAGTGTAGAGCATTCCAGCATAGCGCTCTCCTTCTTCGAGGATAACATTCTGAGTGGAACAAAAGAGAGAGGTCACAACACAATGCTGATATGATCAAGCATTTTCCACAGTTGTCACAAACATGAAATACAACATTGAACATTTGAATGTCATGTCCATGGTTCACTACAGGTCACTACCTCTCACACAGCACTGCAGAACTGGATACACATATCAGTAGAGGAATATTTGGTACGTAGTTCTCAGGAAATCTCAATATTGACGGCCAAAGACCAAATGCTGCCATCCAACCAAAATACACTCCCACCAACATACACAGGCATAGAATAACACAAAACTCTGCAAGATGAAGCAATAACGTACATTCAAATGCAATATATATGTGGCACAAGTACGTATATACCATATGTACAGTTACATATTCTATTCAGTGTCAAGTGCACCAATGTACATACATTATATATATGTACATGTACGTATGTGCACACAAGGGCGTAGCCGGGATATTTCTACCGAGGCAAAACCTTGAACCTAGAGTCGGTTTATATAGTAACATAATTTTTGTATGCACTCGTGAGCTGGAAAGGAGTACTTGCTCCATACAACACATGAATGGCAACATAACAAAAGCTGAAACAACAACACCAAATTTGGACTCACACAAACATAGGGTGGGCTATAATATACAACTGCACTAGACCAACAGCTGTTGGCACTACACACACAAATAGGATATAGAAAACCTATACAAACAATGAGATGAGTCATCACAATGTTGAGACTCAACCTAAAACCATTAGACATCCTTGCATGCATGCACATACGTAAACACACACACACACACACACACACACACACACACACACACACACGCGCACACACACACACACACACACACACACACACTATGCTTACAAGTATGTACATAAATAAGACACACATACATATGCATGCATACACTCAGTACACATACGTACGAACATGTGAGAGCTCAGTAAATAACAACGGAAGACTGAAGCATATATGTACTAGAACCACTGAATACACATCACACCAGTATCGTGGAACCCAAGTACAATAAACCTCTGTAATCCAACAAATTCATATTCTGACATTCTCTCTAATCTGACCATCTTACAAGGTACAGTCACCATATTGAAGTGAATTGAGAGCGACTTTGCAATCTGACAATCTCCTAATCTGACACTTCTTCAAGTCCTATTGAGTGCTGGATCAGAGAGGTGTCACTGTAGCTTGATGAGCCGCACATTAAGGACCAGACTCAATACAGAAGGTCCATGTTGTGTGTGCATGCCAAGTCGGAGGTGAGGAGGTATGCACATATCACATCACCAACTGTCAAACACCACAATTTAAACACACACACACACACACACACACACACACACACACACACACACACACACACACACACACAGACACACACACACACACACACACCACACAAAACACACACAAACGTACAAAACACACACACACACACACACACACACACACACCACACACAAAACACACACAAATGTACAAAACACACACACACACACACACACACACACACTGTCTCTTATATCATATTGCTTAAGAAGGCAGCAGTAGGCTGCCAAAATGTTTGGTGAAAGGAAACTGAGTCTGGGTAGTGAATACCAAGAAACATTGTCCATTAGATATGTGCATACGTACAAAGGATCCTACAACTTACATCCTAACCCAGCCCTTCCCCTCAGCCCACACAAATCTCTGTAAAATCACACAATATTTAAGCAACCCCCTGGTTTGAAAGCATCAATGAAGCTAGAGTAACTGTGAATGAAATGTACAATGCTTGTTTTGGTGGCACTATTCCACCCTCAACACACTACTAGATGAGACCATCCACCCACAAACACCACAATGTCTCCAGTAACACTTGTGAATGAATATACCCTCTTCATCTGCAACCACAGTAGCCATCACTGCATTGAGATAGACACATCTGAGATGTACCCATTACAAGAAATACCCAAAAACAAAAGGGAATCGTATTGCACGTGTGCGTATGTACGTATGTATGGAAGCCATGAACAGTGCATCCAAGCAGCAAAGGAGTAATGGCCAAGCAACTGCCAGTGTTCTCCCAACAGAACTGATAGCCAATGTAGTTTGAATTCAACAACACACAAGATGAAACTATGGTGCAGTTGATCTTTCACTGAAACCACAAGGTTTTCACAAAAAAGCTTCCTAAACTTAAATAACTCACAATTCCCCACAGTGATTGTGAACAAGCTTAACACTTGAAAAAGAATAAAGCATGATCGAGAAAAATACCAATATCCCTTTAAAAAGGGGTGTCATGTGCAAAACTTTCAACTATGCAATTTTTTGACTTTCACAGTTCTGATACTTCAGTGAAACCTCTATAATCTGGTATTATTTCTAATGTGACCATCTTATGAGGTACAGTCACCAAATTAAAGTATGCTAAGAGTCAATCCATAATCCAACAACCTCTTATTCCAACATGCCCCAATGAGTGCTGGATTAGAGAGGATTCACTATATCAGTCCACAGGGCTCACCTGGAAACCCTAATAAGGCACAGTATCTCAGTCACTTAGCACTTTCCTAGCCAAAAACTCCAACACTTCAAGAGAGGTCTGGTGCCAAACCACAAGAAATGTGAAAATGACCACAGCCATACAAGAACAGGGCATTCACCAATAGAAACTGCAAACACACAGCAACTACGTATACACATGTAACCAAACATAGACACCAACTCAGAATACATTAAATCCATAGAAGTTTTCTAACTGAGCCAGGTTAATGGGATAAGTAGTAAGCAAAACGATACTGGCAGAAGTATGTGAACGAGCCCATGGAAACATTATCAGTGGATCAACATACCAAGCAACATAAGCACTTGACAATAAAATGCTGTCAAGAAATACTTACACCACAGTATATGTATGCATATCAAAAGACAGAAAACTCTTCAAAATACTGGTAATATGGTACTATAATCGGTCACCAACATGATACAAATAAGAGGAGAGATACAAGCACACACACACACCAACACACACACACACACACACACACACAGATGCAGATGAACACAGTGACATACACATAGATGCAGATGAACACAGTGACATACACATAGATGCAGAGGAGAGATACAAGCACACACACACACCAACACACACACACACACACACACCAACACACACACACACACACACAGATGCAGATGAACACAGTGACATACACATAGATGCAGATGAACACAGTGACATACACACTTGAATGCACACACACATACATGTGCGTGCGTGCGCACGCGCACGCACACACACACACACACACACATGCATACACACACACATATACATACACATGTGCGCAAGCACATGCACATCACAGCATAGTATAGTAAAAGGAACAAACACAGACTGACCTAAAACAGAACACACTTTAACCTCCATACAACAAACACAGACTGACACACACTTTAACCTCCATACAAACAGAAGACACCAACCTCCTCCTTGTTGCCAGGCATGTTCCTTAGTATATCATTTAATATGCATGAGAACTTCGTGTACATGCAAACTCATGACTACTAAACATGTGCACTTAACAACAATGTCCTCATTATGTGTCTGGCAAGTATTGTCGATAATTTGAGAAACATTCACACAAGGATCAAAATAGGCCCCTTTGCCTATCAAGTAGTAAGTACGTGCATCCCTATGCAAGGAGGTGCTCAACGATTAAATACAAACAATACGCAAATGCTGATGAATGACAGAATCCTGATTTCTGGTATGCTTCGATTGTGAAATGGAAAGCCTTACCAGTCCCGAACAAATTGTCGCCTCCTCATTGTAACGTCCACTGCCAGTAATAAACGCAGTTCTATCGGCAAAATTGGTGTCAAAGGAAACTTCATATACAATGGAAGTCGGTTCTGGCTCGATCGTAGGCTGTTCATCGGGTAAACTAAAATCTTGAAGACAGCGAACATTGGTCAAAGCGTCTTGGAGTGACGCCATTTTCCTTCTTCCGGGCCTTGTGTGGGAGTGAAAGTATTCACGTGCTCTGCATTATTACATTCCGGTTTAGCAAGCTGCAGTTCAGCTTCCCTGTTCATGGATGACCTGGTAGTTTACTCGAGTTTACTTGATCCCACCATAGACACTATACGTAGTATATAGTGTCTATGATCACACGTGCTTCTATTACAAACATAAACCAGGTGTGGGGTAAATCAGGGCATGTACACAATTTAAAGACATCAATAATTATTGGAGATTACTGTACAAACTACAATGCTGATGAAAAGTGCTTATTTTTTTCTTTTGTAGATTTCATGTTAGGAGGACAATTAGAAGTACTAGGGACGCTGAAGGGATCATTTGGTGCTTTCATGCTATGCATCCAAAATTCTGTCTTAAGCAACTTTGTATTAACAGGGTTCCACTGTATAAGTTTTTGGATGATCCCCTGCTTGGATGAATCAGGTCTCACTTCAATTTACTTGAAAAAATTGGTCGTTCAGCTCAATTCGCTGTAAGACTCAGCCCTGATCATGAGTTAGCCTGAAAATCAATGCACAGTGGAACCTTTTATAACAAACTCTCCAACCCTAACAGTGAAAACCCCTCACTATAACAGACTGTTTGTGTTGATCCAGACACACTAGATTGTTGTGTGTATATACCTCTGCATGAATAGTGGAAACATCAATATAGTGGACTGTTTCTTAGTTCCCAAAGTGTCCGTTGTAGAGAGGTTCCACTGCATACTATATGCTGCACACCTAGCTGGGGACATGTACTTGTGCACCTTATATAAAGTGATCTGCATTTTAATGTATATATACCCATGCAGCCATGCAGATTCCTGGCAAACCATGAAAAGTATAATACAGACATATTATTGTCAAGAGGGCATGTTTCACACTGGTGTGTAGCACATCACGATCAAGCTGAATGGCCATGGTGTGATTGAAGATGTGCATGCACCGCTGGATGCTAATCTGCCCTGTCTGGTCAAATTAGCACCAACCTTAATTGCACATACTTCAGTGTTGATTATAGCACCTTTAATGATTTGAGAACAGATGAAAAGGTTGCATGTGATATGCATGTATTGTGGATCAAGTTCATAGAGATCACACGATTACTAAATTTTATCTGTAAAGCAGGTGGTGCGACTGCTTTGGCTAATCTATGTCAATCTTCTGAAATCTAGACTATTATGACTCCGTGCCTCATTGGGTATCTATTTCACCCTAGTGTCTGTACACATGCATGCATGCCTGCATGATTGATCGATAATTATTATTATTATTATATATATATATATATATATATATATATATATGTATGTATTATAGAATTGAATGAATAAATGGATTCAGGTACACCATGCAGGGATGTATGTATTACAACTGCATACATACATGTTATTTCAACTGTTTTGATTTCCTGTCACATGCATATGCATGCAGATCTATGCCCTGTCCCTGTAGCGCTTGTGTGGAAAGCCCATTATTCTGGATTGCTCTAGCTGCCCATGCATGCATCTTGAATCCCTAGGCCTCTCATTAAAATAATGCAATTTAAGTACATTCAAATTCTATATAGGATCCTCAAGCCAAATTAAAGGTGTATAAAAAACATTTAAAAATGGTAAAAGGATGTAGGATTAACACAGGATTATGCAAAAAGCTTAAGGTTTTATCAAAAAAGGATCCTCCAAAAACACTTGGAACAAGGATAGGTTGCAAAGCAGGTACAGGGCTAGGTGATCAAATTAAGGGCAAGACGGGCATAGGGCTACACATACATGAAGCCAGATGGATATAGGCCTAGGGCTAAACAGAGTTTAGTTGAACTGAGTGCACACTGTGTAAATTCCTACATCCCGCATGTGTATAGAACATGCATTATACGTATGTGCTGCAGGATGTAGGAATTTGCACAGTACTATAGTGTGCACTCAGTTCAACTAAACTCTGTTTAGCCCTATATCCGTCTAGCTTCATGTATGTGTAGCCCTAGCTATGCTCGTCTAATCATAATAATATTATATAGCTAGCGTGAGCTGTACTTATTTGGAGGAACGCGTATGCATATACCGGTATTATTATAATATTACTAGTGGAGAAGGCGGCCTTAAAATTCAGTCTCTTTCATCGATCCTATAGTTTAGGTGGCAGGTGCAATTAACCCTTATATTATAAGCGAAGAGGTTGTGCATGTAAGTGAATTTATTTATTGATTTGATCGAGTGTAATTTCTTTATCATATCATGCAAGAGCTAGTACAAGCTTAAGCTTCTGTGTGGTGCATGGTCATATATAGGTCTGCAAGCTAAAAATGTGCATGCATTGATATTTCTGAGATCGATGTATCATACAGGTTTAATTTCACTGTATAATATGCAAGTAAAGAAACAATTTCAATGATTATCAAAACTACATGATATATATACACACCGTGCAGGAAATGAGTTGCATGTCTATAGTGCATGACACATGCATAGTTTACGTAATACCTAGTCTCGTACCCAGACCCACTTCCACCCGCCATTTTATTTGGGCGGAAGTGGGTCTGGGTACGAGACTACGTTATGCCAAGCTGTTTCCCAATTTTCACAATCATGCAACATGCTGTATAATACTGATCAAGATGAACAACTGCAACCAATGTATCTCTTTATTTCATTACAATCAGAAGTCATCACTGAATATACTACGAGAGGATGCAAACATCTGATGCATTCACTTGTACATCGTTCTATACAATACACAACAATCACAGCAACCACACTACACAAACTACAACAATGAGCATCAAAATTGACATAAAAAGGGGATAAGGTTGTGAATGGTGTACAAGCACAATAAATAAGGTACTCTATTAGGGTGTGTTGTACATAAATTATAAAATAAAACAATACAATGCAGAGGGGCAGCAGTGCGCAGATAGTGGGTGGTTATATACAACAAAGCCTGTGATAGAGGGTAGGAAGAGGATAAGGAGTGGGTGCTGTTTCAGCGAACCATACTTCTTGGACTCGTGAAACCAGATTTTACAGGTGTAAGTACGTCTCTTGGGGTTGTAGGTCGACTGAATGCATCTCCCTCGATCTGACGAATTGCTTTTAACATGAGATCCAAGTTCCTTCGGCTCACTTCTGACGTTTGCTGGCTAGTCTCAAGTGCCTCTACCTGACCATGTAAAATTCGGTTTTCTTGTTCGAGGACTTCTCTGGCTACCCGCTCTCTATCAAGCTGTTGCCTTAGTGCTTGGAGCTCTTCGTGTGCAGAATAAATCTGCTCTAGTTCCTCTGAAGTCTCTTTATCATCATCGAATTCCTCATCATCCACACAGACAGGGTCTATGATAGGACTGGTGGATTTTTCTACCTTTGTATCAACATTTATTGGGCACACGTCCATGGAAGTGGTTTGATCTAGGATTCCATGTTTAGTTGCCAGTACTTTCAGGGTTGTGTTTTCTGTCAGTAGGGTTGTCTTTTCCTGATGCAAGCGATAGATGTACTCGGCAGCGTGTTGCAAAATAGAAGCCTAAATAGGTACATACGAACATTGCATGATTACAAGACAGGAAGACATGACACAACAAGTTTTGACTCACTTTACTCAGTTTCTCTCCTTGTACATGAGGCATTTGGGCACGAAGCGACAAGAATCCGGCGTTTATACTTTGCATGCGTTTCCTCTCATTGGAATTAGCGATTTGCCTCTTGAGATGCTTATCCATGGGTAATCTTTTCGCCTTTGAAGCAGAACTAAAGGGCGCGAAGTATACACGCGACATAAAATTGATCGGGAAATTAACCTTGGAAGCGCGCCAGCCTTGCATATGCTTATAAGCCTATATCGCTAGTGAAATACTTTTACTACACACAATTACCTTATTCAATTGATTTAAGGCTCAGAAACACTTCACCAAACAATGCGATAAGAAATAAGAGGCTACTCAGTACTTACCCCGAATCTGACACCTGCGCTTGTTCGTTTGGTGTTTGAGGCTTTGGCGGCGCAGTCATCATCTGTGGACAGTAGACCAAACCTCCGGGTATCCCTGTGAGGTGACTTTGGAAAGGAAAAGGTCCCATCGGCGACGCTTGAAAAGGGATGTTAAGAACAGCTGATTGGTCCATGTCGTGGCGGGCTACTCTTCCTGAAGGCTTATTTCACTTTTCCGAGGGTCGCAAACTCAAAATTACCTACCAAATGACTTGAACTTGACTCAATACTTACAGCGACGCTGAAAAAAGCCTATAAAGGCTGACTCTTTAAGAAACAAACAGCCGATAAATTTTACAACTGTTTGAAGACGGATACAGCTGGAGTTGTAACTGGTTGTGGTTAGCGTGGGAGGAACACCCGTGTCCAACTTCAAACCGACCAATCAACTTACAGAGCTGCCGATCGCGTGACCATGAGGAATTCGATTACATCATCTCATGGCGCCAACACAGCAAAATGACTATTCATGTCTATAATTATCATAGACAATAATGATGTATGGCAACCCTACAACGATATACCCATGGCGTGCATCATAGACGTAAAAAATAACATGATACACATATACTATTTGCCAATGTAGCTACAGATACATTGTACATATTCTGAGAGCTAAAGAAAAAGTGATTTCCCTTCATTGTGATACACTTACAAGGAACTGCGATGATTCTTTGAAAACAAATATTGTGCCACTATCCATTCATTGCCGCCCCTATATCCAAATGTTTTACTGGTGTACATGAAAAACTTCCTAAAATTATCAAATCTTTCTATAGCATTGGAGCCATAAGATCTTTTAAATACTTTCATGATCTCTTCCTTCTGTTGGTCCTGAAGCTCCAACCAAGCATCCAGTGTTCTCTGGTAATGAGCACCATTGATCATCCACATCTTCTCAATCTGAACATCCTTCTGGAAGTACAACAGGAGGTCACTGGATGGCATAGTGCCTCCTGTAAAAAAGAATTGGGCTACAAAATCAGTCTCGCTAGTGCTACTCTTCAGGACCATAGGGTAGGCAAATTCACGATGGCAAAGTATTTGTACAAACAATCTTCCATCAGGCTTGAGCCAAGTGGACACTCGCTTCATAAGGGTATCATAGTTGGACATATGCTGCAAAAGTAGATGAGGAAACTAAAAAAAGATTGCAATCAAAACACCTGGTACATGCAATACAGGCTGCTGTGTAAACAGTCATAGGGCTTCTTGAACGGCTTCGCTCCTTATAAGGTCATTCCTGGGTGTTACTATTTATATTATGAAATTCCACTTCCTTTTTTAGAACACACATTGAGTATTGTCATGCAACTCGTGGGCACCAACCTCAAACATCTCAATGGAAATCACTCGGTCATACTGCACAGCTGACAAAAAAGTATTGGCATCAGCATGAATTACGGTCAACCTCGAAGAGAAGCCCCTTCTTCTTCCTTCTTTCTGAATGTAAGCAGTCTGTGTAGCAGAGTTGCTAACTGAAGACACACGGCAATTTGGATAGTTAGAAAGTATCCACATTGTGAGTGAGCCCCACCCGCATCCCAAATCCTACAGACAACATAATAGACAAAACAATAACACACTATTCATACATGGTACAGAGGAATACCAACAGAGTAGTCTCGTACCCAGACCCACTTCCGGCCGCCATTTTTTTCTGGCTGGAAGTGGGTCTGGGTACGAGACTAACCAACAGAGCTACATCTGGACACCAGTATAAATAGACATTCGGTTGTGGTCCCAAATTCTCATACACATATTATGAATGAAATATTGGGGCAACCCTGGAATATCAGGACACCTCCGTAATCAGGACACTTTGTGGTCCCCAAGGTGTCTGCACTATACAGGTTTCACTGCATACATAGTGAACCCTGCAAAATGGGAGATTAGTACCACACGGAAGTCAGACTGCATAATTCTTCAACAGTTTAGCATGCCTTTCCCGGTAACAAGATTTATCTGCAACTACATAGATACATAATACATTGGTGAAAATTCTAAGGAAGTGACCATCAATGCGCACTGGAAACAATTTTTCCAGTCATTGACATACAATTATAGACCAGAAATCTCTATTTCAAAATACTACCTTCTGGATGTGCGTATACCTATTGTATACATTAGCTGTCCCACAAACCCTTCCAAATATTCGGACGATGTGCACGTATTTAATGACAGCATGCAGAATAAATGTACCCCATTATAACAGACAATCTTGTGACCCCACATAAACAACCTGATACGTGTGTACAATACAACATGGAATGTGCATGCAAGTACATATGTACGTACAAAGGAATGAGCGGGTGGACGCATGCATGCATTACACACAAATCACTTGGCAAACTTCATAAACATCATGTCTGAACACATGTAAGGAAAATGCAAAGCATTATACAAACCTTAACCACTGCACAGATGAACAGCTCTCTATACATACACACATAGATTGCTGATCTCTAATACATGGTAGTATAGAGAGTCTATGGCAGAGGTAAGAATATACTAGATGTACGCAAAGTGCAGTACTTGCGAGACAGTGCGTGGTCAGCATCGACGTCACATACACATAACCCTGCCAAAAGCAAAGACAAATTTCAACAAACAAAAAAGTCGTCCCGAGATATGGCCTAGTTCTGTGCTTTAATGCGTTGATCGCTTTTCTACAATAGAGCTATTCGGCACCAGGAGGCAGAAAGTGAGTTTTTTATTTCTCTAAATAGCGAAGTTTTAGTTAGACTTTCGAACGAATCTCTTGCCTAGCCTTGAAGAGCACAAGCGTCCCTCTTTGCCAGTTTTAGCTACTGCAAATTTCGACAAGCACCTTCCGAGTAATTCGTGTCCAAAGTGACATAAAATGGGACAAAATCGAACAAATGCCACCCGAACATTAATCAAATGTGTGGGTAGCTCAAACCCACTCCGCTAACGCACTGGAAATAGAAAACTCGCTACGCTTGTAATTACCGTACATGTCTGAATGGAACCCCATGCCCCTATTCCCTTCCCTAGGTTTGACCTGGCCCCTATTCGAGCCTCGGCCTCTATTGCTTTAAACTTGAATTCGACATAGCTGACTTTCTACTCCACCGCAGCATTTGTATCTGAAATCGTACCTCGAAGTAGAAAAGATCTTTTGCTAATATTGCGGAAGTACCCGGCATGCATTTGAACCAGGCTTCTATTGGAGCCCCGGCCTCTATTGGAGCGCCGGCTTGTTTGAAAAAATACGGTATGTACCTACAGTGAAATCTGTGTATAAAGACCACCCAAGGGACCAGCAAAACATGGTCTCTATAGACAGGTGATCCTTATGTAGAGGTGCAACAGTGCTGATGTAGTGTTTCTTGGACCTGTCCGGAGTGGTCATTATAGACAGGTGGTCCTTCTGTACAATTGGTCTTTATGACAGGTTTCAATGTACATACATCTACGCTACATATGCACAGTACTAATTTAGCCTCTACTGCAGACTACAATTACATAATTCACAAATGTATGTAAAAGGTATGTATGTATTGTAAGTATTCACGTATATATGTACATATATACGTATGTAGGTATGTGTGAACCGGATACTCATTATAAAGAACACTCATGCAGTGAATTTCCCCACATAGTGACAAAAGCACATGACCCAGATAGTGTTCCACTGTTTACGTTTAACTGGTTATACTAAATTTGTGATAGAGTGAAGAAGTTTCAGTGTCCCCTGGCATTCACTCTAGTGAGGGTCTACTGTAAAAGCAACCAATAATTGATGACAAACACAGTGAAATCAAAAACTGTACCATGGTCTGTTAATAGATACAGATTGAACAACCATACAGAAAGGTGTCCCAGCATACGTACATACATGGATGTCAATATGAGTACAATTTACAAATGAAACAAGTACAAGATGTATACAGTGTACAGAACATGGATTATGTGATATTTCTGAATATAAAGCAAATCCCACACACTCTCAAGCAGATACAGACAATGTCATACATACGTAGATCCTTACCACAATAGAGACCTTGTGTGTGTGTGTGTGTGTGTGTGTGTGTGTGTATGTGTGTGTGTGTGTGTGTGTTTGTGTGTGTGTGTGTGTGTGTGTGTGTGTGTGTGTGTGTGTGTGTGTGTGTGTGCGTGCATGCGTGCGTGCGTGTGTGTGTGTGCATTTGAGGTGAGAGTAATTGACATCAGGGAGAGGTTTCAATTACACACATGCATGTACATACACAGAACACAGGGCAGTACCTCTAATAGTTGACATCATAGAAACGTGCTGCAGTGAAGGTGAAACTGGGTAAACAACACACCATTGGCAACAAGCATAAAGGGATCTTCAGAATACAAAGTTCATGTGAAAAATGACCTACATCCGTACATACATACATACATACATACATACATACCCTATGTAACTGTAAACTATTGAGATCACTAAATTTGATGAATTGCCTCAATGGCAGGGGGGGGGATTGCGAATCCACTTTACAATTGCATAAGTATTTGGCCAAATACAGTGGGACCCTCGCTTATTCGACCATGTATGTTCCTCATAAAAATGTACATGTATCAGATAAACCAGTTGTTGGACAAATCAGGGTAAATAGTACACAGAGTAGTGATGGCGATTCACAGTGGAGTGTCGAACAAATGAGAGTTATACAGTCACACCTGATGTATCTGACAATCTCATCTATTTTACTCTTTGTTGTAAATTACCTTCATCACATCGGTATAAGGAAAATGGACAAATTTAAACTGATTTATCCAACACTTTGATGAGGAACAGACAGGTTTGGCTACACCAGGCAGCATGGACGTCTACTGCATGACCTAATAGCCTAATAGGCTATGTTGGTTTGTGCCTGGTGTAGCCAGCCTGGTGTCCCATCCACATCAAAGTGTCAGATAAACCAGTTTAAATTGTCCATTTTCCACACTGATGTGGTGAAGGTAATTAGCAACAAAGGATAAAATAATTGAGATTTTCAGATAAACCAGGTGTTGGCTAAATCAGGCGTGACTGTATAGCCCTCAACCTGTGACAAACAGCTGAGGGTAAAATCTGACATTCAATACGTGAAACACCCTGATGAGCACTGGAGCTCATCCAAATGTTTTGCTACAAACAGCATAACGAAATGAGCGAGCCAATAAATTGCTTCCTCGTAATAGGTGCATTATGCCTCTGTAATTAGTGTCTGATAATCAAATTGATCACATAATGCATTAATTCAATGAAGAGTGAAATTCAATTAAATGTAGACCCACCTTAGAAAACTACCAAATTAGTCTTTGATACACAGGAACACAAACAAGCTCGCATGATAGGAAGACATACATATTGAGGAATACATACACAGACACCTGAGACTCAGGTGTACATATATGTGTGCATGTGATGTACCTTTCAAACAGGTGTACACAACCCAATAATACAGCATTCAATACTCGCATTGCGTTATGCAAATAGCAACACCGAACCAGTCCTATGATTGTAACCTCTAATGCGTGAACACCCACACCCGCACCAACACACTAGGCTTCTTGAGGGGTGGGGGTGGGGTGGGCAGCCATCTTTCTGATAGGAGGTCAACAGCTCTTCCGCAAAATCCACAAAAATTTGCACTATATGGTACATACATATACAACCACTCATAACTCACCATAATGTCCTGCCCATCACATACACCAGCTCTCTCGCAAGTTAGCCTCATCATGGCTTCCTCAGCTGATGAAGGTTAAAATGTAAAGTGACTTAAATCTGCTGGTCTACACACACACACACACAGCACATTTCACAGCAATCGCATAGCAAGTAAGACAAGGGAGAAAGTACAGGAGATTTACAGAAAACGTTAAGTTTGAGTCTGTTCACGAAACTCTACACTACACAGTGTCATTGGCTGTACATATCACTTCCATGCAGTTGGACCCTCTCAACACAGTGCTCTCCTCACCTACACATCTGTGGTATCACAATGCAGCACAATACTGCTTTCCTACTTCTACCATTCCACGGGTGACAACTAGCAGATAAGCCCGCGTCTTCAACGGGCTAACCTGCTATGATTGACACATCATTATTATATACAGTGAAACTTGCCTAGCACGTACCTTGAAGGGGACACAAACCAGTATCAGAGGTACATACCTATGATACTGATTTTGTGTCTCCTTCAAGGTACATGCTAAGCAAGTTACTGTACTAGTAGGGTTGGTTCATGTACATGAAGTATACACAGGGACAGAATGAGGAGTACTTACTATCCAGGAGTGTGTACTAAACCAGGTATAGTAGGAATAGGCTAGTCGAATAGATCAGTAAAAGAAATGCAAGCCTGGGGGGGAGGGGGATAAAGCCCAGAACATGCAGTCTATCCAGTAAAACTTTTGCAAAATTTTGTCAAATACTATTGTAATTGTTTGAATGTAATTAGAACTGAATAAATGTGGTATTCACTGCTCACTACACTTGTCCCCCCTCCCCCCATGCATATGGTACGTACACGATCCAACTGCCGCTAATTGCAATTGACAAGATGTGAAAATACATGCGGAAAAGCATGTACATCACGAACTACTAATCCAGTGGCGAAATCTGCTGCCACCGCTTGTGCAAATAAATTTCCATTTCTACATATATACGCACTCTACAGGCATTTGCTAGACAGTCTAGCTCACTTTAACATGCATAGGTCATGAGTCATAGGTCTAAGGGTATCTTATTTCAACTGGGGAACCTTTGGTCATAGGCACCATGTATGTATGTATGTATGTGCGTAGTTTGGGCAGAATTCAGTGCTGAGCTTCTACACGGCATCCCACATACACTGTACACAGACAAGCAAACGACAACCACGTACTCAACACACAATAGAGTGCTTCCATACTAGCATATGTACACATGGCACATGCATGTATGTGTGTACACTCGTGCATGCCAAAAGAATTTCATCCAGGGAAATCCGACAAAATTTTATGTTTTCTTTCTTTCTTTGTGATTATTGTGGTTAGTAATGGTTAATACATACGTACATTCTATCTACACTAGTCAATATGCGTTTGCAGTCTTTTAAGTAGAAGTTAAGAATGGACTTGTAGAGTTGTCGCGGTTTACACACTGAAGTGTTCTGTCCTCACTGTGAAACTTTGCCACCATGATGGTGTTGTTTCTAGTAGGTCAAACCAAGCTTATCAGACTGTGTTACAACTATGAACCTTTTTGCTGATATCACAGACTTGTTTACTAGCCATTAGTTTCTGTTAACTGATGCGTTTAGAGAATATGCACAACATTTCAATACCATTTATGGTCAGCGGTTTAAACTTTCCTTGACCAATCCCGTGATGGGAGGTTTCCAAGGAACATCCGTTACTGCTCTGCCCAGTGCTATATACCGATGAAGGGTGCAATCCCTAGAAAAGGCCTTACAGAATATTGGCAAAACAGGGATGCTTTGTCTGATTATCGTGTTCGCTACTGTACCTCTGTCTGCAATAGCACACTTATGTTCACACAATAACAATAAATATGCACACACCAGCAAGCAGAAGACAAAGCACAACTCTGAACACGGATGTTCACATTCACATACAACACAGACACAGAGACCATACAATACATTAGCAGAGACAAACGACGGCACAGTGGAACCTACAACACACTGGGACAGCTCTGTTTGTTCTTTGTGAGGAGGTTGTCCTCTTTGGGAGGTTAAAAATGTGTGAACATTATATGAAGGAATTATTAAAGGACCTCAAGATGTGCCCTTTGTAGAGAAGCTTATCATAATATGATGGTATGCTTATTTGGCAGAGTCCTCTATCGGAGGTTCCACTGTACATGCACATGTACACTGTACACGTACATGTACATACATGTACATACGTACACATATTTAGCCTAGTCACACACCCTCCCAGGCAACACTTCCCTTTAAATTAGGGACAATTGCACCTACAGTACATTCATGCTAGCAGGTCTTTGACCCTGTTTCACACAGATACATTTGCCCTCCCTTGGGGTAATTCTTGATAGTACTCACAGTACGTATATATGCATGTATATACACTCAAACTTGGCTAGTAAGTATGTATGTACCTGGGATAGTGCACAACCTTGGACAGTAAGTACTCGTTGCCCTCTTCTTACCTACCTCATGTACAGTACTGAAACAACAGTGATAGTAAGTACTGTTCTCTTGATAGTTATGTACATACTGAGTTGGCCCTTCCATGATGGCACGTACTTACTAAGCCAGTTCCACTGTGCATATCTGTGTACAACATACAGTCAAACCTCATTAACACGAAACTCAGCAGACTGCCCAGAAACTTCATCTTAACAGTATTTCATGTAAACAGTACTACATGTTATGCTTGAACCTGCACTTGGACTTGGCTAGCATTTCGTGTCAAAAGATATTTCATGTTAAGCAGTTGCATGTTAACGAGGTTTGGCTGTATTATCATATTGCAAACATATTTGAAAATGGGGTCAAATTGACCCTTTTATGAAGTTAAAGTGTATAGAATGGTGTCACTAAAAATAACTTGCACTTTTATGTACGCATGTGAATGGAGTAGATTTTGCCAGTAGAAAATCATGAGCAATTGCAAATTTGTCTGATCGATCACGTGCTGCACGGGTGCCTTAGCAGTAGCTTCGGGTGATCGACTCCCTGACTAAATAAGAATTCAGATACTGATAACGATCATTCTAAAACCAGCAAAGCTATCATGCCAAGGCTACAAGTCTGGTACAAACAGCAAATTCAAAAGCGCACATTAACAAAGACAAAGCAGAAGTTACGTACCTTCTCTCAAGGTGGTCTCCTCTTTAGGCCAGAAGCAGGAGCTGTACTTGAGCCAGGGACCCAGAACCTTATGGAGTAATTTGGTACATAAGAAGAATATTATTATCAAAACAGTACAGCATTGTCCATGTATGTATACTGAACATTGAATGTAGACCCAGATAAGTCGTAATACACGTGTACAGTACATGTACTATGCATCCCACCTGCACACATGCATGCATATATGCAAGCACATGAGTACACACCCACGCACATATGCACACACACACACACACACACACACACACACACACACACACACACACACACACACACATGCACGCTTCAATTTTACAACCGATGAATTTGTATACAGAAATCGATCCATTAGCAATAATAATTAATCGCACTGAAGGTGATGTGATTTTCTATTATCTATAAGGTGACATAGCTACCAATAAAATACTATGTATGTTGCTTAAAAGGCAAATGTAAGAAAGTTAAGCAATACAAATCAGAATAGCGATATAATTGACATACTATGAGGCAGACAAAACATACAGCTGGAGACACAACACAACTCCACCACACTCAAAACATTACTGCCGAAATAATATAATATACCAAAAAATACTATGAGACATGGATCTGGTCAACCTCATCTATGCAGTCTCTTATGTAATACTGTACGTCAGGAAATATCTTGGTGCAAAAATTTCGTGGCTAGCCTCATTTTTGGGGGTCATAAATTTTCATGGATAAAAATAGAGATTGTGCAACAAAAGGTCCTCTCGTGTATTCCAAGCATGTGCTCTTAATAAACAAAACTGTGTCTTAGTTCGTTTATCCTACAGGTGCAGTTAGTATTTCAATGTCTTGAGAGAGAACCAGCAAAATCTAGAAGGTAAACTGTAGTCCTTCTGGCGCTTCTTTGTCTTTGTCAACATTGCAGAAGCTTGAAGATTATAGGTAAAGATATTACGTAGCTACGCTCCTTAAACTTGATAAAGCAATTTTAAACGCAAGGAAAGTCAAACTAATGATCTAAGCAAAGCACATTGTATACAATCGATCCTTGCATACAAACCAATCCTATGAGCAAAAGCGGTAAACGATCCTGTCAGCAGCCACCTTTTTCATTGAAGTTTGCGGATGAATAATTTTGCAGATCCTTTTGAACCGCAAAAACCATGAAACTTATTTGCCATAAAAATTTCCTGATGTACAGTAATTCATGAAATAGAACTGTTTACTCTAGCAGAGAACAGAAATATACTGTGAACAAAACGACTGTATTGTTCATTATTTGTTCAATCTACCATTCTGTATATGTCCAAGAGATGAGAATGTTTACACAGGGGAAGGTTGAAGAGGGTAGGTCGGTGGGGACTACTGAGCTATGGTTGCCTTGTAACCAACAGTAGAAATGGAATACATTAGTTCACATGTGTTAGCCAATGCAAACCTGTGTGTGTGTGTGTGTGTGTGTGTGTGTGTGCGCGTGCGTGCGTGTGTGCGTGTGTGTGTTTACTACTTAGATGGTCTGCATAGCACAAGGCTATAATAAAGCACTGTTGTTGCTAATCTTGGATAAACATACAGTATATATGTATATCAATTGAAGCATTGACATACGTAAATGATTTGGAACATCGATGTGAAACACATACCGTATAGGCGCTAATTTTTGTGGGACTACATTGTTGCAAATTATGCAAATGAGCCTGCATTCACGAAAATTCAATTGTGAATATTTGGGTAGATACATAGAATGTTTATCTGGTTATGGCAATTTTCCAAATTCTGACATAGAATGTTTGTCTAAGATATAGTAGGGACTGGTCCATTCGCGAAACTAAATTCGCTAATTACAGCTCAGTTCTTCATTCGCGAAATATATAGGCCCCGTGAAAACTAGCGTCTATATGGTACATGAACTACAACAGAAATAGAACAGAAAAACAATAGAAAAACCTACATGTTTAATTATTGTCATATCTCAACCAACCAGGCACCTTTGGGCAGCAACACAATCAGACCTGACTTATCTGGACACATCTGTTCTGGATGAAATTGCAGTTCAAGTGAGGGAACTGGATCGATGAGGTGCGGATAAGTGGGGTCTCACTGTACATAGATGATTCCACAAGCCATCTTAGTACTTTCAGTAGGCTAAATGGTGCTATAGTGAGTGTGCTTTATTATTGTGAATACAATGACACATGTAAACCATTATTTCAAAATCATAGCTCCAACGTGAATAAGAGCACGAAGGATAAGATGTGTACGCATATAAACCATCCAAAATATTTCAATGATGATCATCATCATGAAGTATGTTGATAATTCTAATGACTGTACCACGTCAACTGTACCAAAAAACCCTGAGGATCTCTGAGCAAAGGATCTTTGGGGACATTTATAGGCTCGAAGGTCTGTCTCATTGATGAGGTTTGGGTACATTTTTGCTCAGCATGGGCCCTTATCTTAAAAGTGAGTTTGGATATAGTATTAGCTACATTGACTACTTGCCCAACACACCAAATAACTGGTCAGACTAGATTAAACTTGATAGGTCCACTTTCAAGATAATTGAAGTCATACGGAGAAGATATTTAGGGGCCTCAAGTCACATTCTTCATAGAGAGGCCATGTACATATTCCTGAGTTGACTGTTGGTACTATCCTTCATATTCCCACACAATGAATCCCTGACAGTGTGAATTTTTACAGTGAAGAACACTGTAGGCTGTTACGTTTTGTATTTAGTGCACTTTGTTTAATTAGTTATACCTTACACACACCATAGATTATCTATGCACACACAAGCAGAACAATCAACGTGTGCCCCACTTGTCATGTCTTGTACTTGTCCAGTACTTGTCAAATCTGATTGACATTATAACTAATGGTTACAGTTCTCTTGCAAACCCACATCTAACCATAGATTCCTACCATAGACACATCATACTACGCAACTGTGGATGTAGTACATGTAGTGTGTCTATAGTCATACCACCATGTAGTACAGTGTGTCTATGGTCATACCACCATGTAGTACAGTGTGTCTATGGTCATACCACCATGTACCGTATAGCCGGAAAGGTTGGCGGGAAGAAAATTTGGCGAATTGTGCCCGAATTAAACATTGGCGGTTTTTACTTTGGCGATTACCTCCAGGAACACAGTAATTATATTCATAATCTATGAATAATAAGATGGCTGCAGTAGCATGGGTGCGCTGTGGCCTTGGGGAAATTCGAAGATCGAAAAGAGTGTGCACTGCTCGTTCGTTATTGCCGTCATTGTACCATCGACAACAGAGTATTGGGGCACTCCCCCGCCTAAAATCAGCAGGTTACTCCTTGTTTCTTCATAGATAGTCTATGGTTACGTATACAGTGTAAAATATTTGGTTTCTTCAGCGAAATATTTGGCGGATTATACTTTGGCGGTGGACACAGAAATCGCCAATTCGCCAAAGTAAATTCCCCGCCAACCTTTCCGGCTATACGGTAGTACAATGTGTCTATGGTCATACCACCATGTAGTACAATGTGTCTATTTTTCTATATTGTATCCCAGGGTCTTCTAAAAATCCTGGAATTCACGTTGACATACCGAATTCTTAGACTACCAAACTTGGTAGGCTGTCTAGTCTAAACATACAATACTCTTCTACAAGTGGAGGTTACGCAGACGATCGTTTACGATTGTACTACGTCAGTAACACCAGGCCCCATCTGGATTTACTTGACAGCATGTAAAAACTAAATCAGACTGCTGCGTTTACAAACCTTCAAGAAAAACTCAGTTGGGACTTCATAGTGTTGATCATTGGCTTCGGCAGTGTTGATAGCTACGGGCCTTTTCTTCAGTTTTTCGATAAATTTCATTTTGTGAAGACATTTCTTCTCCACGTCTCCATCGCAGTTAAGTTTCTTCAAGACTCCATCGAAGTATATTTCAAGGTGATTTTTGAAACTTTTGTCATCAATACCGTCAAGATGCAAATTACGAGCCATTCAGACGCGGCAGTATTTAAAAAAATTATAATGCTCGACAAAATCGAAGATTTTCTACAGGACAGTGTCCACAACAACAATGCTATGCAAGCACGTGTATTACGTAAGGGACGCTCAAACCAGACAATTTTTACGTCATCCTGGCGGCTAAATGGCTTACCACGGCCACGCCCAGGCTTTTCAAGTTGCCTTCTGCCGTCGCATTATGGAAAATGGGACATGCAGAAGGTGTGCTCTCTTGTCGATGGGACCAATTAATCCAGTCAAAATAAAGTCAGAACATTCAAGCAAGCAATCTGTCTGTCATTCACTGCATGGCAACACCATGTAGATAACTTGATACCTCCTGAAAACCATCATACATTGTCTTATCAGTGTGGAGAATATTCCTTGGATATGCTGAGAAGGCACTACACAAAATAGGACCCCCCCTCCCAACCCCCTGTGGGCTATGGCCATGTGGGCAAAAGCTGTTCACGGCTGACCAATCCTATTTCTGAAGCTGTTTCACTGATGCAGGCAGACTATAAGACTTCAAGAGTCATGAAGTATGATATACAGACAATTTGGTGGGCGATTCATCAATCATCTCTGAGAAAACTCACATAATGATAGAATGCATTGTAAGAGGATGAACCATGCAAAGTGCGGCTAATTGTAATATAATTATTGTGAAATCAATAAATATTTATCAGCTAGGGATTCATTCTGTTCTCTTGTATGGTGCTGACTCGGAGGCATGGGTTTGTATAGGGAGAATGGATGCTTTAGATCAGCTACAGATGAGGGCTCATAGGATCTTCTTTGGTGCATGTTGGCAAATACCATCCCAAGGTTGCATTGATGCCGTCAGAAATGGATATACTCTACCACTATAATATGCATGGGAGGCCAGATTGAAGTGTGTGATGTTTTGGTACTGAGTTTGGTTTCCCCTGTGTATGAAAACTGGATTGTCCGTAAGGCTGCTGCATGAGGATGTCATCCATGGTGGAAACAATGTCTGGCTAAAGAAGATTAAGCACATCCTGCTACAGTTTGGATGGTTAACCTTTCAGGACAGACCATCAGGAAAATGTCCTCTATATATAGCTCTTATATGAACTGAAAGTGAATCAGATGCTTCATGACACAATCTGCAGGAGGAGGGTTACAGAGGCATGACTTCATGAGATGGAGGTCCACTCAAAGTTATAATTATCAGTGTTGAAGTCCATGCATGCATTCACAAGGCTGGTTATCTGAACAAGTGCTATATATACCTGAAGGCACGCAGAACATGACATTGTGCTAATGAAGTTAAGAGGGGGGACAACCCATTCATTTCCACATTAACTTTGCCTGGCCTTATGATATTTTACTTTTAACATGTTCTGAAGTAAATGTGAATATTCTGATTTAAACTTACCAAAGAATTAATGATTTTAACCAAAAACATGCAACCACAAACAACAAACAGTGACTTTTTCACAAATTTGTGAAAACTGAAAATCACAAATTTGTGAAAACCTGTTTGGGTTTGTTGGTGATAGTGCAATAACCTGTGAATTATCATGCACTTGTAAGAAAACAGGCTAAAATGGAAAATGTTGTTGGCCCAACATTTGCAAAGCTTTGACAACTTTAATTGCTTTTTTCAACATATCTTGCTAAAAATGAGGCTGTTTTGCATAACAATATGCTTGTTTACTACAATCCTTGCAGAATTACTATCACTATAGAATAAAAAAATATAGCAATTTTGGCTACAAGCTAAATCAGAATTTTCACATTTACTTCAGAACATATGTTTTTTTATCATAGTGGCTGTGCTCCTTTGGACAATCTGTCCTATAGTGTTGTATAACACTGAACATGTTGCACTTTAATTATAATAAATCCCTATTGTCCTCTCTAGTGGGGTTACTGTCACTGATACTGGAAGGGAGAACTCCTCAAGCTATACGTCCCATCATTTTTGGTGCCAATTTGATAGCTTTAACAAAGAAAGATGGGGGGATTCGACCCATCGCCATTGGTTGTACCTTAAGAAGATTAGCTTCAAAATGTGCTTGTATACATGCAATGGAATCGATTCCTCAATTCTTGTCTCCTTATCAACTGGGGTTTGGAGTTCCTGGAGGAGCTGATGCAGCAGTTCATGCCTCTCGGATCTTTCTCAACTCACTACCATCGGATAAGGCTTTGCTGAAAGTTGATTTTAGCAATGCCTTTAACACTATCAGACGAGACAAGATCCTTGAAGCTACCGAAGCACACATCCCAGCTCTATTGCCATTCGTTCATTCTGTCTACTCCTCCCCATCAACTCTCCTGTGGGAAGGTGAACTGTTACTATCATCTGAGGGAATCCAGCAGGGGGACCCTCTTGGTCCTATGCTATTTTGCATTGCAATCCACAGCTTAGTGTCCAACCTGGAGTCCGAGTTCAAAGTTTTCTTTCTAGACGATGGCACCTTGGGGGTACTTTTGGTAGTTTGTCTGCCGATTTGAAGAGAATTGAGGAAATTGGCCAATCCCTTGGTCTATCCCTCAATATGTCAAAGTCAGAACTGATTTGTCACAACAGGTCAGCCGCAGATACCATGGTTTCCAATTTCCCAGGCCTTAGATTCACTGTTCCTCAAGAAGCCACTCTGTTAGGGTCCCCTTTGGGTCCCCTTTCCATGGAAGTTTGTCTTGACGCCCAGATTCAGCAGTTGAAGCTGGTTGGGGAACGTCTCTGGCATCTGGAGGCCCATGATGCCATCACCATTTTGCGCCACTCCTTCGCCATCCCAAAGCTTCAGCATGTATTGCGCACATCTCCAACTTTCTCATCACCGCTTCTGACATCTTGGGATAATCTGCTTTTGTCCATTGTCTCCCGAATCACCAATTAACATTGATTTCAGATCAGGAGATTCACCTTGGCTGCAGGCAACACTTCCAGTTGGATCTGGTGGCCTAGGGTTTAGGAGTGCTCTTCATCTTGCACCTTCTGCCTTCTTGGCTTCTGCTGATGGAGCATCTGCCCTAGTTCAACAACTACTTCCAGCGCATCTGTCATCCATTGCCTACAGTGAAAGGGACTCAGCCCTAGCCATATGGCGTGTTGGCCTTCCAGAAGACACATCTCTTCCCACTGGGAGCTCTCGGCATAGACAGAAGTCTTGGGACAAACCAAGGGTTGAGCAATTATACCACTCAATTTTGTCCAATTGTGAAGATGAGCTATGTAGGGCCCGGCTCCTAGCGGCTGCCTCTAGTCATTCAGGGGCATGGCTTAATGCACCTCCAGTCTCATCCCTTGGCCTGCGAATGTGCAATGATACAATCCGTGTTGCTGTTGGCCTAAGAGTGGGAGCAATAATTTGTCAACCTCACATTTGTGAATTGTGTGGTAAGGATGCAGATTCATTTGGCCACCACGGATTGTCCTGCAGATCAAGTCAAGGTCGATCGACTCGTCACCATGCTCTGAACACCATCATTTCCCGCTCTTTGGCAGCTGCTAGCGTACCTTCTCGCCTAGAACCAACAGGACTCCATCGTGCTGATGGAAATCGCCCTGATGGCATTTCCATGACTCCATGGTCAGAGGGGAGGTTTCTGGTGTGGGATGCAACCTGTGTAGATACCTTCTATCAATCACACAGGAGAAGATGTGCTACAGAGGCAGGAGCAGCGTCTGCTTATGCTGAGGAGGAAAAGAAGAAGAAGTATGCACATCTCAGCCACAGCTACTTTTTCCAACCTGTTGCTGTGGAAACGTCAGGCTCAGTTGGAGTGGAGTCCATGGCCTTCTTGAAGGACCTCGGCCACCGTGTGAAGATGGCCACGGGAGAGCCTCAGTCCTTTTCTTTCCTCATGCAGAGGCTTGCGGTTGCTGTCCAAGTGGGGAACGCAATTTCGGTGCTGGGTACCCTTGGCTCTTGCGATGCTGAGGTCTAACTAGCTAGTTTTAATGATTATTAGTTATTCTTATTATTTTGCTTGATGCTTGTATGTAATGTTTATGTAGTATGTGTACCTCATTTTCTGTTTATTATTGTAGTCATCATTGATCAATTGTTTTTTATTGGCCTCACATGACATTCACTTTTAATTTCCATGCATATTTTAATCATTATATAAAAATAATAATAACATTTTCTCATCACAATATTTTATTTACTCATCACTTTTTCCTATTCTTTCTCCTATAATAATAATTATAATAATAATTAATAATAATAGTCGCGCTATGAGATAGACTATCCCAATGTCTTGCCATTACACCATAGAGTGTATTGTTAGTAATAATAATAATTATCTGTATCTTGTGTTTTAATTTAGTTGTACATGTCATAATAAATTTACACCCATAATAATAATAATAATAATTTTTGATTCAATCAGCGACCATCTGTTTTTATTCAGAGAGGCAATACAGCTTCAGTGATGGGTTCATTGCCCTGCCCTGGTCAATGATTACTATAAGTTTCTATATTATTAAGTAAATTGTGTAGTACTTATATGTTAGTAGTACTTGATAGTTCTTTCTTAGCTGCATGTATTTATTTAATTTTCTGCATATTTCAATCCATTCCAAGACGTATTTTTGGATGTAAGGGTTTTCAACCCATTAGCGTCTAGTAATATCTCGACTACCAGTGAAGTGCTTTTCAGGAGGAACGAACGTGAGAAAAGGCGAGCCTATGACCAACGAGTTCGTGAAGTGGAGCATGCATCCTTCACCCCTTTAGTCTTCTCGGTGACTGGTGGCATTGGTCCCTCAGCTGATGTTTTCTACCGCAGACTAGCACACCTGATGTCAGACACCAAGGGCTTGCCCTATGCCAAAGTTATCAACTGGATCAGATGCACTCTCAGCTTCTCACTTCTTAGGGCAGCAATCACAGCTATCCGAGGTACTTGCCCAGGCAAGCAAGCTCCTGACACAGACATGATTATCCTCTCATCCTCTGAGGCTCGCCTTGCACCAGAGGGTCATTAAACTCGTACTGAATCCATAGTATAGGTAATATTATGCATGTAAAGCTCTATATTGTGTTTGGTTATTGTTTTTGTACTCTTCAAAAAAAAAAGCATTAATTATCAGATTCTATAATTATGTATTTAGTGTTTAATTTTGTTGTACATACCTGTGTTTGTTCGCACTAATCTAACGAACCGTGCAAAGAATTCGCAGCGGAATTTTACCAACGTTCCTAGCGCTATTCGGTGGGTGCCCTCGAAGGAATTTCTTTCCGTTTGCTTGCGAAATGAAGGATTTTAGAAATTTGCCCGTACTTGGCTACGAGGCGCCATATTTAGTTTACGAACGAAAGCGGACAAATATACGGCTTTTCCTGTACAATCCTTTTCAGTTCCACTATATACCTAATTAATAGCAGAAAGTGACAGACCACAAATCTGTCACTTGAACAATGACAGCCTCCAACAGCCATAAACTCCTGTGAGCTGACACAATGTCAGGACAAAGTTGATAACATTCGGACATTCACAGAAATGATCGGAAAATGTCCGCTGTCTGAACGTTATTTCGAACACTGGCACTGTGTGTACATATGTGTGTTGTGTGTGTGTGTGTGGTGTGTGTGTGTGTGTGTGTGTGTGTGTGTGTGTGTGTGTGTGTGTGTGTGGTGTGTGTGTGTGTGTGGTGTGTGTGTGTGTGTGTGTGTGTGTGTGGTGTGTGTGTGTGTGTGTGTGTGTGTGTGTGTGCGCGCGCGCGCACGCATGTGTGTGTGCGTGTGTGTACATGTGGTACTTATAAGCAGCTTTGAAGCAATTTCGAATGCAAGAATTGCACTGCATGTAACTATCATACATTTGACATAAGAGTTGCACCCGTGTGACTAACTAGCCTACTACGAGCTTATTCTTGACATAGACATTATACTCAAATTAATTGATTAATTCACTTGATACAACCTCTTCACTCAATAGAAGGGTTGCACTCGCCACCTGAACTAGGGAGGAAGGCGGCCTTTGGCCGCCTTCTCCCCTAGTATACATAATAAAGTATATGCATGCATGAAAGTACCAAAGATGTATGCCACCAATCAAGGTGGGGTGTAATCGAGGGTCATCGAACCCATGATGGACATGGCGTTGCCTCGCTGAATCGCAAAAGCAATTCTTTGCATTAAATATGTGAAAGAAAGTGGATCTGCAGTCACTCTCCTCATGCAATTCCCTACTTCCCTGAATAAGGACAAAGCCTGAGAACCACAAGCACCACTGGTCTCAACACCGACTGGAATAAAACAGTATGATCTACAAAGGTAGTCTCTGATCTACAAAGGTAGTCTCTGATCTACAAAGGTAGTCTCTGATCTACAAAGGTAGGTAGAATCTGATAATAATAATGATACATTATACCAAGTTGCGACATATTTTACATAATATGCAAAATTTTCATGATTGTATGGTATCTGAGGTACATGTGTCCCAGATCAAGTATGGCCATCAAACTTCATTTATGTTACAGTCTCTGTGAAATTACTGCTCAATGACATGCCTAAATACTAAATTCATAGCTACTATCACAAGGTTACTGGACTGTCAATCTTGGCTTCACTTGAAGAATATACAGTAGAATTTGGATAGTAAGTACCCTCAAGAGAAGGCAAAATAGGTACTCACTATCAGATCGAGGTATACTACTTACTTTTCAAGGTGCTTTCAATGGTATTGCATGAGGTAGGGACAAAGCAATGAGTACCTACTACTGTACTCACATATCCATTTACTCACTAACAGAGTTTGACTGTATATAATATTCAGGGGAATCCCAAATTTTCTTAATTGTGATATATACACATGAGCACATAATGTTTCTTTTTCTAAAAGTAAATGTTCACATAAAATTTTAGAATAAGTACAAGTGTATGTGTTTGTGTGTGTGTGTGCTAATTGTGTTGTGTTGTGTGTGTGTGTTTGTGTATGTGTGTGTGTGTGTGTGTGTGTGTGTGTGTGTGTGTGTGTGTGTGTGTGTGTGTGTGTGTGTGTGTGTGTGTGTGTGTGTGTGTGTGTGTGTGTGTGTGTGTGTGTGTATGCATTCCACTGAAGGACACTGTGCCAATCACGAGTTGCAGATAAAACCACACATTGCATTCCAATTCCTAAAGTAGTTGTGAATATCGGTACGCTGCATCACTACCCGGCACGATTGCGCAATGCCTGACACGTGAAGACGTTACGTAATGCTGACAAAGCAAACATATTGGTCAGTCCCCGCCCGACCTCCCCTCTTCAACCTTTCCTGTGTAAACCTTCTTATCATTCAGACGCATGCTGACTCGTAGATTGAGTGAATGATGGACAAGACAGTCCTACTACATATTATATTTCTCTTTTTTTCAAGTGTTTGTGGTGAGCTGCACACAATTCGTATTCTGTTATCCAGTTCTTTTGTATTTTATGTTTGTGCGCGAAATATCACTGAGATTAATGTAACTGTATATACCAACGACTAATCTAATTCCCAATATGCTAGCTAAAGAAGCCAGTTGCTGCATTGTGTTTAGCAGTTTCTTCGCCCTCAGATGGCCCTGAGTAGGGCGGGACACAGCATGAGATATTGATTTCGTGGAAATTTAGCGGGTGGTACGCGCGAACATGAGTTTTGTGTTGGGCACCTACGTGTATCTTGAAGCCCACTTGATACCTTCCTCTAGCACATTTTATCTAGCCTGTGTTTCCCGTAAGGGATGCCTTGCAGTTTCTTCTAAGCCTAAGTTGTAGGCCTATCTTAAAGAAGATTGTACCATAGATTGTAGTACATACGTATACCTCGGAGAAGACAGTCCACTTCACTGCATAGACCTATACTATGGGCTTAGTGTTTTCAAGTTCTCCAGCAAGAATATGCATGTATTAGCCTGTGGTTGAGATTTCAGGTATAGGTGTGTATGTCCACTCTATCATTTTAAATGAATAACTCATTGACAACATGATTTTGTACATATCATCAATCAGACGCTATTTTCATACTCATGTACCAATGATCATATCTCATTACAGATTGAATTTATTCCATTCACTAATGTCTCTCTCACTAAAATTACTATTTTTGCTCATCTATTTCACTCTATTGTCATTTCATCATAATACAAACCTCGAGCTCTTTTTGTTGAATCTTTGTACACCCCTTTTGTTGTTTTTGTTTTTGTCTTTTGTCCCTTTTCTTTTCTGGGTGCCACTTACAGTAGCCTCTGGCTAAAGGTTCTCCAGGTTGAATAAGAATACCCTATACCCTATACCCTATACCCTATACCCTATTCCCTGTACCCTATACCCTATCATCTCCACATATTGATTAATACCGCTTGGGATTGAGGGATCTTCAGCCCTTCTTTTCTTCCTTCCACTTCTTGATGCCCTTCTTTTCTTCCTTCCCCTTCTTTCTTGCAGTTGGAGTGAAGAGCCAACTGGTCATTTTAGGTGAAGATGGCAGCGATTATACAAATACAACATATTTTGGCAGAAATGAGGTCATCCAATTGACGTGTTCTGGTGGCAGCATGGTAGGGTGGTACCGCGAGAATATACTGAATGGAGAGACGGCTGTGCCGACAGCTGGAGGTAACCCGAACCTATATCAGACAACCAGTCCGAGTGGCCCTGTGTTGTATATAGGGGCCACGGAGGACATACCAGCTACAACATTTATCTGCAAGTCTGCTAATAATTCTTTGAGAGCTTCGGTTCAAGTAAAACAAGGTTGGTAAATAATATCAGAATGATGCTGTAATTTTCAGTACATTCAGTAGAAAGTTCATGCATTTATTATGTAAAAGTTTTCTGTCAGTTCCCTTATAAGTGTTGTCTGTTTTACACACAGTGATCTGTAGATAAACACGCACACACACACACACACACACACACACACACACACACACACACACACACACACACACACACACACACACACACACACACACACACACACACATCAAACTGATGCATTACAGCCCATTTATTGCATCAGTTTGAAAATTGCACACAGGGGAATCACCACACTGTCTTTTACTTTGAATTGATACTGGATATTGAGTATTGTGGAGTGTATTATTAGCACAATTTATTGGTTTCTTTCAACTTAAATTTAGATGTTATTCAATCTGTGATAGCAGTGAATTCATCAACAGTTCGGGTTACTTGGGACTCATTTACTGCGCTCTTCTTAATAAAATGGTGCCTGGTGGAGACGGAGCAGCCATCTTGTATGATGGTATCTGCAGATAGCAGTATGCCATACTATGACATTGCCGGCCTCCTACCATACGCAAAGTACAGTGTGACAATAACTGCACGTTCACGAGGGAGGCTCGTACGAACTCTTGAAACAAGTGAGCTGCTTGCATGTCCTGTGTGTTTGGCAGCACCATTTGTCAGTTGATTTACGGTGCATGTTTCTTCTCTATCAGACCCATCTGGAGCTCCTCGCAATGTCATGTACACCATTGAACCCAATTCTGTGAATGTTTCCTGGAGTATTCCCACTTCCAGTGAACGAAATGGAATCATCAAATCTTACACTGTCCGCTGTATTGAAAGTGCTGCAACAAATGTTCATAATTATTCCCTGGATTCTTTCAACTTCACTTATCCTGAATATGTCTCAGCGAAAGTGCCTTTCTTTCGAGAGAATGTGACCTATTCTTGCAGTGTAGCAGCGGCCACTGCTGCCGGTTTGGGACCATATTCCACCCTTCAGCCTGTGTCAATGCGTACCCTCAAGCTGACCAGTAGGATAGATAGTGTGGGCACAGTGCAGCTTCGTTGGGTTGTGCCGCAAGTGATCCCAGGGGTGAATAGCGTTGACAGCGCTACACTGCAGTATGGGCTCTATAATGAGCAGATGCCAGATACAGTGTACACGGATATGGCTACAGTGGACCCCACACACTCAGATGTACTCATTCGAAACTTACGTGAGTTTCGTACATATGTGTAGTCTTTATTCATCTTGTGCTTGTTGCTTTATGTTGTCATCTTGTGCCTGTTGTGCTTTATACGCAAGTATGTACTAATATCCAGTACATGTGCAATTCACTGTTCACAAGCATTTGTATGCCATGTAAATGTTGTTGATTATCATGCACAGTGGTACATGAAGTAGCTCTCTCACACACATGCATACACACCCCACCACTGATTTTACAAGAAGTATTGATACTTTTATATAGGCTTACATCTATCCTTCACACATATAACTTCTTCACCTCACAGTATAGGGCGTGGATCAAGTTTATACTCACACTGATGATTATGAGATGTTGCCACCACATATTGCATAAATCATGAAAAGATTGCACATTCAAAATTTTGCAGATTTATTGTGATAAAGTGAAACCTCTCTAATCTGCCAACCTCACCAATCTACCCCTAGTTTCCGAAAAACGAGTTAGGATGCATGTGTACTGAGTGCAGACCTTGTTAATCCACCATGAAACCGACATTCCCAATTGTGACAGATTAGAGAGGTTTCACTGTATCTGTATGACCAGCACCTAGTACACTGTGTGTATCTGTATGACCAGCACCTAGTACTGTGTGTATGTGTATGACCAGCACCTAGTACACTGTGTGTATCTGTATGACCAGCACCTAGTACTGTGTGTATCTGTATGACCAGCACCTAGTACTGTGTGTATCTGTATGACCAGCACCTAGTACTGTGTGTATGTGTATGACCAGCACCTAGTACACTGTGTGTATCTGTATGACCAGCACCTAGTACACTGTGTGTATCTGTATAACCAGCACCTAGTACTGTGTGTATGTGTATGACCAGCACCTAGTACACTGTGTGTATCTGTATGACCAGCACCTAGTACACTGTGTGTATCTGTATGACCAGCACCTAGTACACTGTGTGTATCTGCATGACCAGCACCTAGTACACTGTGTGTATCTGTATGACCAGCACCTAGTACACTGTGTGTATCTGCATGACCAGCACCTAGTACACTGTGTGTATCTGTATGACCAGCACCTAGTACACTGTGTGTATCTGTATGACCAGCACCTAGTACTGTGTGTATGTGTATGACCAGCACCTAGTACACTGTGTGTATCTGTATGACCAGCACCTAGTACACTGTGTGTATCTGTATGACCAGCACCTAGTACACTGTATGTATCTGTATGACCAGCACCTAGTACACTGTGTGTATCTGTATGACCAGCACCTAGTACACTGTGTGTATCTGTATGACCAGCACCTAGTACTGTGTGTATGTGTATGACCAGCACCTAGTACACTGTGTGTATCTGTATGACCAGCACCTAGTACACTGTGTGTATCTGTATGACCAGCACCTAGTACACTGTGTGTATGTGTATGACCAGCACCTAGTACACTGTGTGTATCTGTATGACCAGCACCTAGTACACTGTGTGTATCTGTATGACCAGCACCTAGTACACTGTGTGTATCTGTATGACCAGCACCTAGTACACTGTGTGTATCTGTATGACCAGCACCTAGTACACTGTGTGTATCTGTATGACCAGCACCTAGTACTGTGTGTATCTGTATGACCAGCACCTAGTACTGTGTGTATCTGTATGACCAGCACCTAGTACACTGTGTGTATCTGTATGACCAGCACCTAGTACACTGTGTGTATCTGTATGACCAGCACCTAGTACTGTGTGTATGTGTATGACCAGCACCTAGTACACTGTGTGTATCTGTATGACCAGCACCTAGTACACTGTGTGTATCTGTATGACCAGCACCTAGTACTGTGTGTATCTGTATGACCAGCACCTAGTACACTGTGTGTATCTGTATTACCAGCACCTAGTACACTGTGTGTATCTGTATTACCAGCACTTAGTACACTGTGTGTAATTTCCTCTAATATACAGTACTGATTAAAGATAGGTAACCAGTAACTCGCGTGTGACACGCAGATGGTTCGCGTGTACTCGTGCGAGTAAAAAAATAAAAGCAAGTTAACACCCTTAAAAATGCTTCGAAAAGCGAACAACCAGTGGAGAAGTGGCTGAAACATAAAGATACCGATAAAACAAACCAAATAAACGTGAAACAAGACATCGGGTTAGACAGGGAGATCGCAGGTAGTCATGAAGAGCCTAATGCACGACGCTATCGCGGTACCGTGCTCGATCTTACATATTGAACTCCGGATCAACTTTAGAACACGCGACCTACAGCCATGCCATGCGTAAGCAGCAGACCTAAGCTGGGGAGGCTAAAAAAAGAAAACTGCACCGGTACGCTACAATCGACTGGGGCTACGGACATTCCTACGTCATGATAACACAACAAAGATGGAGATACGTAGCGACGGCAGCTACAAAAAATCTAAGGAGGGACTATAGGCATTCACGATACATGCACATTCTTACCCGCAAGATTACAAGATAGCATCGAAGTGGCAAATTTCCGAAAATATACCGGTTTTTTGACGAGCAGCTGGGAAAAGACGAACTATCTTCGATTGAATTGGGAGGGACATAAGGATATTTGCCACGAGTTGATCCCAAGGTGGTATCCATGACTTCGTTCTTACAATCAACCGTCAATTCGCTCTCCGAAATAACACTTAATGCACTACAATTATACGTTGAAAATTCAATTCAATTCAATTCAATAAAGCTTTACAACCATATTTATGTAGATGTAATGAAGCCTTAGTGATATATATGAGAATATGGTTGATGGTCAGACATCAACAGTTGATGCTGCCAGGTACAGGAAATGTGAATCGGTATGAGTCAAGTGACATAAGGCTTGTGGTACATTTAATAACTAACTATAAGTGAAATTACATAATCAAAGTAAATTTGTACACAAACTAGTAGACACATGTAAGAAGTGATGTACATGAAAACAAAATTTAACTAGAGATACACAGGACACCATTTAATGTAAACAAAACTAATTACATGAGTTACAAGGACAAAACTAATTACATGAGTTACAAGGACACTTAAAGTGGAAAGTGCAGATATTAACTGAATCAAAATATTGGATAAAGTGATTCCAGAAGTAGCTATACAGATAACGTTTAATGGTACTGAATGAATTATTGAGATCAATGAATGGCAGTGAGTTCCAAAGTCTTACAATTCGAACAAAGTAGAAATGGCGCATGGCTGTTGTACGGCAGTATTGGTGTTGGAGTTTGTGGTTGGTGTGGTGTCTGGTGCAGGTGTTGTTGAAGGATATATAGTCGAAAATGTTGAAGTTGTCTGAAGGAAATTTAATACACTTGATTAGAAATAATACGTCCTGCAGTTCCAGCCAGTACATTACTGGTAAGAGGTTGAGGGTGATCAAACGATTTTTATAATCAAGTTGAGGGTAGGACAAAATGAATTTGGTGGACCTGCGTTGAATGTCTTCTAAAGCTTTGATATTTTTGATGAGGTGAGGTCTCCATAGTTGGCTACAATATGATAGTTGTGAGCGCACAAGTGAAAGGTATACAGTTCTACGTACTTGCAAATCAGATGATTGATGTAAGTTTCTTCTAATAAAATTCAGATTGCGATATGCCTTGGAACAGATAGATTTAATGTGCTCATTCCATGATAAGTTACTTGTTACAATTATACCTAGATCTCGGTGGCTGGTGTGAGTAGGAATAGGAGTATTGATATGTGAATAATGAAGATCATGTGTTGGGTGGCCGAAACTGAAACGCACACTGACACTTTTTGAAACATTTATTTGTAGCTTCCATACGGTGCACCATGTACTAACATCATTCATGTCACGTTGGAGGTTGTCAATCGAGTAATCAGACACGGCAGATAGAAACTTGGTGTCGTCTGCAAACAGGTACATAGATGAGTGATGGATATGATCAGGAAGGTCATTTATGTAGATTAAGAAGAGAAGTGGCCCAAGGATACTTCCTTGAGGGACACCAGAAATGACTGAAAGCTGATTGGATCTACATCCATCTATCTCAACATACTGCCATCTGTTGGTAAGGCAGTAATACCAGCTAAAAATACCAGCTTATTAACACGTCGCCATTTTTACTCGTACGAGTAACAATTCTACTCGCACGAGTAGTATTTTACGCTCGTGTCACACGCGTGTAGCATGGCTACCTATCTTTAATCAATACTGTACCTAACAATTTACCATATTTTACACCTAATTACGTATAGTGGAAGGGAAACCTTATAAGGCTTTGATCACCCTGCAAATATCTTATGTGCGTGTTATGGCAACTGAAGTTTTCTTCTCAAAGGAAATAGGTACGTGTGCGAAGTCATATCAGTGTTGTATATATAACAGTTTATTATATCTGGTGTGTACATGTTATTACTGCACCAGCTTTGCATGTGAACAGCTGTGAAAAATACCTGATTCAATTGTTTCTCTCTGTTTTTGATCAGCGCCAACGGTTCGTGTTGAGGATCTGGGGATATTGGTGATCAACACAACTGCTGTGTACCTCAGCTGGAAACCACTGACGCTTGAGCAGGCAGGGGGATTTCCCACCTATCGGGTGTCCCTGATACCTGAAAATGGTGCTCAGATCTTGCTTACAACAAGTGGTTCTCTCCTGATGATTGGTGACCTCGTACCAAGGTTGAAGTATACAGTTCAAGTCAAAGTAGTCACTAAAGGTGGAGAGGGGCCAGCGTATGAAGGTGAGATCCAGCAGTTGAGCAGAAGCTCAGTGTGTATGTGTGTGTGTGTGTTGTGTGTGTGTGTGTGTTTGTGTGTGTGTGTGTGTGTTTGTGTGTGTGTGTGTTTGTGTGTGTATGTGTGTGTGTGTGTGTGTGTGTGTGTGTGTGTGTGTGTGTGTGTGTGTGTGTGTCAGTGCCTCCAACCTGCTAGATTCCCCATCAGTGTAAAAATAGCATGTAATATCCTTATTTTTCAAGGTCCATCCGTGAGACTTCACATCACAATACATATCACCTATGAATATGCTCACAGTCACGGCGTTGCTCAGATACAACTAGAAAGGAGAATTGGCCATGTTTGGGATTAGTGTAACTGAAAGTAGCTTAAGCAAAGCATGTAGTAGGCTTAAGTATCTCAGACTCTCTCTTAGAGCTTGGAGAATATGATGCTGCAGCGTCCAATTTCATTTTAATCACTTTTATACGGACGGAAACTTTCTTCGAATTGGATCGATGTTTTGCAATTCTTCTGAACACGGGCTTTTCACTGAAGTTTCTAAGAGCTTAGACAGGCTCAGGAACTAAATCTATGCCAGTTTCATCCTCAAATAGTGATAAATCTACACTATTGGAAGTTGTTTCACTCTTAGAGGTAGCCATTTTCTGTCCCATAAAGGTTGCTATCAATTTCTGCGATTATCCAATCAGTATCCGTGATCCATTTTCCCAAGCCCATTTGCGGGAAAACACAAATAAATCCAGGAGGCTGGAGGCACTGGTGTGTGTGTCTGTATGTGTGTGTGTGTGTGTGTGTGTGTGTGTGTGTGTGTGTGTGTGTGTGTGTGTGTGTGTGTGTGTGTGTTAGACCTCAACCGCAGTGCGAAGCACCAAGGACTACATGACAATATTTTGCATTCAAATTCCACACAAAGTACATGCATGTCATATGTACATATATGTATGTACAGTTTGAGGATCAATGTTGTGCATAGAAGTCCTACATGTTTTCTTGCGCTAAATGTGTACTGTATGTACCCTATGTACGTACATGTGCACCACTGGGTATAATTACGTAGGAGACTTTGGATTTGTTATACATATGTAGATGTTGGCTAATGTATGTATGTGAAGTAGTTGCAGAGGACATAATTTTGCATGTGCATATGTACACATGTATATACATACATTGTGCACACCATGCAAGTGTATTTATGACCAGCAATTGAGTTTTTTGTATTTTTTTACTGAATTTGCTGAATTTACAACATAGGTTCATTCACTACGTTGAGAGATGAGCCATCAGTCGGGTCCATCACAAATGCAGCTGCTATCGGAATCAGTGTGGGCTGTGTCATATTTTTGGCCCTGTTGATTGTAGTGGGCGTGGCAGCAGGAGTATTCTGTGTGCTGTGAGTTAACCAATGTGTTTCTTTTGGTGTGTGAGTTTTGTATACTTGGCATGTTTTCACTGTTTGCAGACGACACAAGAGTCGAACATACACATACAATGCAAGGCAGGTAGGACATGTTGTCTGCTTTCTGCTGAGTTCCATTCATGAATAGGTTGATATCTTTTGTGTAGCGCTATGACTCCAATGTCCTCTACGAACACCTGGACGAAAGCATCAATGTAGATGGTTCTTCCAGGCCTCCACAGGCTACTCCAACGCCAACTCCAGTGCCAACTGTAAATCAGTCAGGTATGTGCAGAGTTGGCTGGATTTTCATCAGTCATTGTAATTGCTTTGTACTGAATAAATTGTTCACTGATGAAAGCTGCATTACTCTATACCGAAATATCTGATTTGTAGCTAATCTTAGTATTTAAGGCTATAGTGTTTTGGAGTTATATGCATGAGCATCTTGTTCATCCACACACAACCACTCGTGTCTTTCTATAGTACATTGATTGTGTGACTGTGAGTTGCATGCATAGCTACCAGCAGCTGCACTGTGTTCATGTACATGTAACCATAAGATTTACAATGAGCTGTCCTATGCTGCCAGTCAGCAGAGTATACTGTTACACAATACAAACATTACCAGCTGAGGGGATCATTGTGTGCTCAGTGTGCACTATGTCATCGTCTGTGTTGACCTAATGATGTAATCTTGCTATGTGTGTTTACATTAGGATCCCATATGATCCTAATTATGTGGTGTGTTGACGGTCATTCTTACAACATGTGCCCAAACTTGACAGTTGTTGTCCTTATGTGCACTGTATAGTTTCAGTTGTACTGTCTACATTTGCTAACCCATTGTGTGCACTGCAAATGTTGTTTGTGTATTGACTGCATGTGCATGCACTGTGTCATCAGTACTGACCACGAGTGGTCTGTGCTGGCTGTGTTGGTTGTGCTGGCTGTGTTGGCTGTGCTGGTTGTGCTGGTTGTGCTGGTTGTGCTGGTTGTGCTGGCTGTGGTGGTTGTGCTGGTTGTGCTGGTTGTGCTGGCTGTGTTGGTTGTGCTCTCTGTGCTGGCTGTGTTGGTTGTGCTCTCTGTGCTGGCTGTGGTGGCTGTGCTGGCTGTGGTGGCTGTGGTGTTTGTGCTATTTGTATGTGCTCTTTGCTGGCTGTGTTGGTAGTGGTGGTTGTGCTTTGTGCTGGCTGTGTTGGTTGTGCTCTTTGTGCTGGCTGTGTTGGTTGTGCTCTTTGTGCTGGCTGTGTTGATTGTGCTCTTTGTGTTGGTTGTGCTCTTTGTGCTGGCTGTGTTGGTCGTGGTGGTTGTGCTCTTTGTGCTGGCTGTGGTGGTTGTGCTCTTTGTGCTGGCTGTGTTGGTTGTGCTCTTTGTGCTGGCTGTGTTGGTTGTGCTCTTTGTGCTGGCTGTGTTGGTCGTGGTGGTTGTGCTCTTTGTGCTGGCTGTGTTGGTCGTGGTGGTTGTGCTCTTTGTGCTGGCTGTGTTGGTTGTGGTGGTTGTGCTATTTGCATGTGCTCTTTGTGCTGGCTGTGTTGGTTGTGGTGGTTGTGCTATTTATGCTCTTTGTGCTGGTTGTGGTGGTTGTGGTGGTTATGTTGACAGGTGGGCGTGGTTATACTACAGGCACAGGTAAGTTTGGATGTTACATTGACCCCCCACCCCCGCTTCTTAAAATCCTGACTACGCCCCTGGTGCTGTCACAGGGTGTACTGTGCTGTCACAGGGTGTACTGTGCTGTCACAGGGTGTACTGTGCTGTCACAGGGAGTACTGTGCTGTCACAGGGTGTACTGTGCTGTCACAGGGAGTACTGTGCTGTCACAGGGTGTACTATGCCATCACAATGTGTACTGTATTGTCACACTGTGCACTGTGCTGTCACAGTGTGCACTGCGCTGTCACACTGTGTACTGTGCTGTCACAATGTGTACTGTACTATCACAATGTGTACTGTGCACTGTGCTGTCACCCTGTGCGCTGTGCTGTCACAATGTATACTGTGCTCTGCGCTGTGTAGTGTGCATTTCATTGTCCATTGTATTGATCTGGTGCACACACTCTGCCCTTCATTGTTGTCCTATTACTGTATGTTGTTCCAGTGCACACTCCAGTATCACTGGCAGTGTACAAGCCCACGTCAAGCAGACTATACAGGCTGACCAATATGTATGCATATGCCCATAGTTATTATGTTATCCCACTTAGCTAGGCTGTCTGGTACATGTGTATACTGTTGACCAAATTTTCTGTGTCGTTTCTGTCTCTTCTGCTTTGTGTATGTATGCACTGTTGGCATGTCTATTGTCCACCTGTATGCAGTGTTGCCACTCCTCCTACCTGTATGCAGTGTTGCCACTCCTCCTACCTGTATGTAGTGTTGCCACTCCTCCTACCTGTATGTAGTGTGACCACTCCTCCTACCTGTATGTAGTGTGACCACTCCTCCTACCTGTATGCAGTGTTACCACTCCTCCTACCTGTATGCAGTGTGACCACTCCTCCTACCTGTATGCAGTGTTACCACTCCTCCTACCTGTATGCAGTGTTACCACTCCTCCTACCTGTATGTAGTGTGACCACTCCTCCTACCTGTATGCAGTGTTAGCACTCCTCCTACCTGTATGCAGTGTTACCACTCCTCCTACCTGTATGTAGTGTGACCACTCCTCCTACCTGTAGTGTGACCACTCCTCCTACCTGTATGCAGTGTACCACTCTTCCTATCTGTATACAGTGTTACCACTCTTCCTATCTGTATACAGGGAACCTCTCTAATCTGCTACAATTGGGGAAGTCAGTTTTATGGTGGATTAGTGGGGTTGGGGGATTAGCAAGGTTTGCACTTGATACATGCATATATACCCCTAACTCGTTTTTGAGACCTAGGGCGGATTGAAGAGGGGCGGATTAGCGAGGTTGGCGCATTAGAGAGGGGCAGATTAGCATGGTTGGTGGGTTAGAGAGGGGCAGATTAGAGCGAATTCACTGGAGTATGACTAGGTACGCATTATAATGCCATCAACACGGACAACCCCCTTCCTCATCCATCCTGACTGAACATCATGGAAACCAGCCCTGTGTGTATGCATGTGTACTGTGTAGGACGTAGTTTGTACACATTGAACATGTACGTAGCCCAAATCCAGCATTACCAGTTCCTGTTGGATCACAGCATTGAAATTACCTAGACTGTATTATGTTATGTGAGTGTCAGTTACAGTCAGTATGAAAGAGCTGTGGACCCTTAATTGTCACCATAGCACAGGCAATTCATGGTACTGCATCAATACAAAGATGACTGTTATCAGTGATTTCAATACAGTCTGTCCTTCTTTGGTGTGGATGTGAAGGAGTCCTTATAAGTTTACAATATTTTGATTTCCGTTCGTTGTCCCTTGAAGTGGTCCATTGAATGGGGTATCCCATTAGCTCTTTGTGGCACTGAATGCCGAAATGTACACTAACCCCTATTTCAGGTAGCTTGTCGTCTGTGTATGTGAACCCATGTACATAGGACATCACAAGTGATGGTCTGTTTATAAACTGTACCCAGCTGTGTGCATTGTTGCTGCTTCTGCTGTTCAAGTGTGGTATACAGTTCTTCAGCCTAGTAAAGTGTAGTGTTTCTATTTGCCTTTTGTTCTGGGAAACATGCATGTAACTCCTTTAAATTTGTCTCATAATACACTGCATGTCTTGCAGTATGTCCTAGCACACCTGATCTGTAGATAAGTGTATCACTGATTTCTTGTATGGTAAATGCAAGTTGGTAGAAAAAATGTGTGTGTGTATGTGTGTGTGTGTGTGTGTGTGTGTGTGTGTGTGTGTGTGTGTGTGTGTGTGTGTGTGTGTGTGTGTGTGTGTGTGTGTGTGTGTGCATGTGTGTGTGTGTGTGTGTTTGTGTGTGTGTGTGTATGTGTGTGTGTGTGTGTGTGTGTGTGTGTGTGTGTGTGCATGTGTGTTAGTGTGTGTGTGTGTGTGTGTGTGCATGTGTATGTGTGCGTGTGTGCATGCGTGTGTGTGTGTGTGCATGCATGTGTGTGTGTGTGTGTGGTGTGTGTGTGTGTGTGTGTGTGTGCATGCATGTGTGTGTGTGTGTGTGTGTGTGTGTGTGTGTGTGTGTGTGTGTGTCTGTGTGTGTGTGTATGTGTGTGTGTGTCGACTGCTGCTGTACATGCTAGCTATCCTGACTTTTGTAATGCATGTGTAACTTGATGTCATTGCATGCATTAGTTGTGTCAGGCCTAAGTGTGCTACAGCAGCCATGGCCAATTAAGTTCATCAGAGTTTCTGTGGTTGTGTGGAAGTTATGAGCACTTAAGCTCCTTCTCAAACTCTTAGTCTTTCTAGCCAGTCACCCTCTGTGTACCACATCACAATGTCTGTGTTCTGCTTAGGATCACCCATCGGCTCAGGGACAGCTGAGGACAATGATGAGGCAACTGACCACCCCAATTCAACCTCTGCTCTCCGCACCCAAGTGTAGTACTCTCACAGGACAATGAACATGATCTCTTATATTTTTGTGTGCATGTGTTGTGGACGATGTCTGATTTATTGTACATATAGATTTTGGTTTACATGAATTCAAACATCAATGTTTATTATGTTACTTAAAGAATTGTTTTATACAGTGTTCATTCATGAGACTATATACATAAGTTTACGTAATTTGCTTGCAAATTTTATTGTTATTCTTAT